>VCCN01001809.1:422393-447627 GCA_006491835.1 Architeuthis dux
CAAACATGAGATAATGCCTAACACTATTTTCATAAAAGTCAATTTATAAGAGAAAAAAATGAACAAAAACATTTCTGAAAATACTTTTTTTAGATAATGGTTTGAAAGTGATATGTGACACAAAGGAGAATAACTTACTTTTTCTTCTTGAGAAAATAAATCTTTTTTTGCCTCTTGCAGCTGATTTTTAAATATTGCATATTCTTGAGGAGTTAATTGCTTTTTTGCTATTACCAGTGTACGTAAACCTTGCTGAAAAAAGAAACACAAGTAATACTTAATTCCTATACATATTTTGATATTGTAGGCATTCAGGCTTTTCTTTATGATTTTTTGTTCTTTTTAATGAGCCTATGAGCAGACCTCTAGGCTGTAGATAAGTTTCTTACACCTTATTCTTATTACAGATGGTCCATTTTCAATTTACAGGCTTGTAAATTTTATGATACCAAAGCAATATTAACATAAATCTTTAGTTTGTAAATGAATAAAATGCTAAGGGTTAGGATAGCTTGAGTAAATTAGTAAAATGCTAAGGGTTAGGGTAGCTTTACAAAATGAACCAAAAGATTTGAGTAATTAAAATAACTTTTATTTGAACTGGTAGAAAAGTTAGGTGAATGCACTTGAAAATCTATAAAATACCATTAGGTCAACTTACCATAGCATAGCCATTAATTTGCTGCATAATCAAATTCTTGTCCCCACTCACAACATTATCTATAAGGGAACATTCAGCCCCTTTACAGAGCAGAGTGATCTGATCTGGTAAGATCAAGAGAAAGAAAAAACTATTAATCCAACTCAAAAGCAAAAAGCACAAGACTCAAGTCCTCTAACTGGTAAAAATACTGACAGTAACCTAGAAAGATGACAAGATGTGCAAGTTAGATATGGATCAATGTTCCTATAATATATATGGATATTATTTTTAATATTCTTTCTGATAACACAAAAAACATAGTTGTGCAGATAGATATAAGACAGATAATAATAAAAGTAACTATCCTAAAAGCTGCACCTATCAAGAAATTGTATCATGAGCATCTAAGAAATTTAAAAAACTGATTTTATGCTGTTAGCATTGACTTTAATCTGTATAATATTTTCATAAACATAAATAAAATGCATAAATTGATGTGTTGCATAGTGTTTCTAATAAATCTAAGATGGTCAGTTTAGTTTCATCACAATGATTTACTCTTGTTTCTAATCTTTTAAACATCTGTGAAAATCTGAACCAAATAATTTTCTAAACGTTATGATTAGTTACCATTTTGATCTTGAACAATGACACTCATTCTCTTCCTGGTGGAATCAAAATCAAGGCATTGAAGAAGTTTGTACTTTTCAAGTTCTCCATCCACTGTAATTTGCAAATGGTTATTACGTTTTCCATGATATATTATACCATATCTGGAAACAAAACAAAAGAGAAATAAAAGTTGACAAGAAAATATTATCCCATGTAAAACAAAAGAATTGTAAACTAGAAAGCACTCAGAGAGTGCATACTTCTACCAACACCATTGTCACTAAAAACCGAATGAAAATAGTTATGATGTGGGGGAGGTAACTGTAACTTCTTGAATCCATTCCAAAATTTCATTGGAATCCATTGAGGACATGAATGAATACATAAATGTATTAAAAAAAATGAAAAAATATCTCTTTTATATCATAAAAAAAACTCATGGATCCACCCCAAAATGTAAACAATTCTTTCTTACCCTATGGCCTACCCTTTTAGAAAATTTCATTGACAACTTTTAGAGATATTGTATGATGTGGACATATAGCTACGATGCATAGAAGGAAAAGATTTATAATTTTAATCACTTCTTCCACAATATTTCATTAAAATCCATTGAGAACCTTTAGAGATATCATGTGGGCAAATAGACAGACATGCGTAAATACCTATACCTCTTCCAAATTCAATGGCAGAGGTAAATAACAGAATTCAGAAAATATTTTGTTCACCAAAACAAATGGAACAACATTGGATTTGCTTTGGTTTTGCAATTTTTAGGAAACACTTATGATTTGCATAAGAACAAATTTGGTTGGGAAAAATAAATATTTCATTATCATGTGAGATGAAAATTTTCACTGCTATACGAAAGCGGAGGATGGCATAATGACAGACATTCTAGAAAATGCAGGAGAAGTCTTCCACAAAGGGCTAGCACAGCTATTCACACAGTGCATATGAGAAAGAAAAGTACCTCAAAACTTCTTATAGTTATCCTACTCCACAAGAAAAGGGATAATCGCAACCTCAGCAACTATTACACCATTACCTAACATATATAAACTAGAGATATTTTCTATAGTTTTGCGAAGGGTCATTAATATTCAAATGGTTCTTCGGATGATTGAAATCCTTTTTGTTATCTGTGTTGTAAACACAACGTTTCAGCCGATCCATTCTTCAGCTTTCTTCAGGTGTAAAATCCGAGTGTGATGGGTTAAACAGAAGTTATGTTTAAATGTGCTATAACACTTATAGCACATGGCCCAGGTGTTTCAAGACAAAGACACAGAAACACCCAGGCCATGTGCTATAAGGGCTACCCACCTTTAAACATAACTTCTGTTTAACCCATCAAACTCAGATTTTACACCTGAAGAAGGCCGAAGAATGGATCGGCTGAAACGTGTTTACAACACAAATAACAAGAAGGAGCAGGCAGGCTTCAGAAGTGGCAAATGAACAATAGACCACCTACATACAATAAATCAACTAATAAAAAAGTTATTAGAATACAACAAACCACTTTGTTTGGCCTTTGTAGATTATGAGAAAGCATTTGACTCGGTAGAACATATGGCAGTCTTCAACTCATATATATATAAGCAGGAATACCTTGAATAGTGCGGTTTTGATTAGTCCAGGTTTTGATGTAGTATGGTTAAGGTATTGCTGTACAAATTAATGTAACTAAGTATAAGCTGAAGAAAATACATTAAATTATAGTATAATTACCATATTCTGTCGATTGGATATACAATTATCCATAATTTGATTTCATATATATATATTTGAGCCTTTTGTTTGCTTGTCCGTGCCTCTTTCACGCTAATATTTGGCATGGAGAATAAAAAAAAATCAACTTCTGACATAGGCTAAACTTGGTGGTCATTCTCTAGCCACTCTTTGGTTCTAAACATCAGAAAGAAAAATTGTTTATACCAGGATTTTTGTCATTCATTCTTATCACGAATGGCATACATATTTCTACAATAAAATCTTAAACAAGTTTTGGTGTTTTTGTGTCATACATCGCTTTTTTGGCAATGAAATGGCAGGAATTTTTTTTTAAAAACTTTTAAAAAAATCTTGTGTCAGTGCTACTGAACACACCATTTGGCAAATTTACATGAATACTCCACTAGATATGTTCTTAAAAAGGCATTTTGATTTTTGGACATTTTTGTAAATGTTTTGTTTTTTTTAAAACTTAAAAAACAAAGATCTTGTGTCAGCGCTACCGGATGCACCATTTGGTCTAGAACATTGAAAATTTGCATAAGTACTCCACTAGACATGTTCTAAAAATGATTTTGGGAAATTAAAAAAAGATTTTTTAATGGAATCTTGACAGTAGTTGACAGTAATTTATTACTATTTAGTTTTTATTAGATAAAGTATTGTAAACCAGGGCTTCTCAAAGTTAGGGTTGTGATACCTCACAGAAAAAAATTATTTTTGAATTTTGTATAATTGTGTCAGCGCTACTGGACATACTGCAGTGATTCACTTAATGGCTGGTGTGGTGTGTTTGATTCTTTTTATTTGAAAAACTATTTCCTATTGACTGTAAAAAGTTTTTGAGTTTAAGGTGACATACTACAATTAAACATTTATTTAATTTGTTGAAATAATATTGAATGTATGAATTTGCTGATTTGTTTCTAGCAGTAGAAAAAGTGATTTTTGAGAGAACAGTTTGGCTCACAAATCAAAGCTTTATTTACTTTTGGCAGGCTTCAACAAAAGCTTTCTCATCAGGAGATGCTGCTTGATAATCGTATTTCTCGCCGGTTTCACAAAATGTGTCTTCTACTTCTCCAAATTTCTTAAGTGGGTGGTCCACCCTCACAGTATGGCACAAGGCAAGAACTTTGAAAAATTCTTTTGTTTTCTCCTGTCAAAAAAACAAAGTGGAACCAGTTATAGCAATATTTTTGTGCTGTAATATATTTGAATTTATTTACTTCAACCTACTGAGAAAATAGATTTATCATGTATTCTTACTGAAGAACTTAAACAAGATTTATTAATTATTAATTTTTGACTAGTACCTCCTTCATCTTAATTTCAGTTGCTTTTCATCGCACCATCATTCTATGGCCATTAGTAAACAGTGTGGATCGGAAATAAAAAATAAGCTCTTGGTGGGATTTAAACTCATGATTGTTGCCCTAACCATTTGATCTATGAGAGCCTAACGGTTGGCAGATAATCAAATCTAACCATGTAGACTTATTCCCCATCCCCCCACCCCTGATAACTCAGTGCTGCCATATTTTATGTTATTGTCTTGTTTACATACACTAGTAGTATTAGTAGTAATATCATCTTGAATTTTTATTATATGAAGTATTGTCAACCATTATTAAATTTTGACTAGTATTTCTTTCATCTTAATTTCAGTTGCTTTTCATTACAACTACTCCATTCTATGGCTATTAGTAAACTGTGCTGATCAGAAATAAAGAATAAGGTCTGAGTAGTAGCAATGAAAATCAGCTGAAATTTAGATGAAGGAGATACTAGTCAAAAATTAATAATGGTTTGCAATGTTTCATATAATAAACATTCAAGATAATATTAATTTCTTCAATCTGTTCAACAAGGCAAAAATGATCAATTCCAATTGAATAATTTTTAATTTCAGCTTCACATTGAGCTGATCTTTGCAATTTAGTTGAGTATTGTCAGTCAAAAGCTTGAATGTGTGACTTCAGTGTTCAATCAACAACAGCAGTAAACTAGATTTAACTTAAATTTAAGTTTTATTAAAAAATATTTCATACAGAAGTACATACTCATATCCTATATGTTGGGCCTCCTTAGTCGTATCCTTCCCAATGATGTCAATGGGCAGTGTTCAAACCCAGGCAAAAGCCAGGATTACACATGCTGATTTTCAAGGCAGGCAAGTCCTACACTCTTAGAAAACTGGTATAACACATTCTTCCTATCCCTCATTTCTCTCATTTGACTTTTACCAAACTTATCAACTTATCCTGCCGCTTCTTAGCATACAATGTTCTATTAAGTTATCTCCAAATAAGAATAAAGATAAAAACTAATCCGGGTTTATGTTTGGGAATCTTTCATCTGAATATATTTCTATCACTGAAATATAGGACAACTTTGAGAGCCACTATTTAATTAAAGATATTAAAATCTTACACTTAATTCTAGAACAGGTTTTGGTTGGACATCACAGATTTCAGGTTTTTCACACAAACGGTTACAATAATCCATGAAGCATTTCCCAGCTATAGTGCACTCTCGAAACTGCATATCATTTTCAGTTAGAGTTCCTGTTTTGTCAGTAAACAAATATTCCACCTGAAAGATGAAAGAATAAGATGATGAAATGTTTTTCATAATCATTTGACATTTAAAGTTATTATCCTGAGCCTTACTAACAAGCACATTTTAGATATCAAGAGTTGAAATCATTAGTATTTTAGAGAGACAAGTAATAAGAAAAGCCCTTTAATATTTTGGATATCCCTTCTATTCAGTTTGCCACAATAACTAAATCAATTTGGTACCAAGGATAGAGCTCTTCCATTTATTATTAATCATAGAGTTAAATATGAAAGAATTTATCAGATATATAAAAGGTTTGTATGAAGTTGCAAGTTGTTTTATTTTTAAATTAAAATGAATAAATACAGAATAAAATGTATCTGTAGCAATGGTTCCCAAAAGAGGAATATTTCTAATCCAGCATGACATTTTGCTTGCATTATTAATTCATGTCACATTCAATTTAAATAAAACTATATAATTAAATTGAAATGTACAGAAATCATTGTTAAATATATGAAATAAGAAAAAACTTCAGTCTTTCTCATGGTTTGATTTTAGAATATATCATCTTTAAAAAACAGTTAGTTAGTGTCTTTGCTCAGGATTACTAGAAATATAACATTTTTTACTTGTTTGAATGGCAAAATAAATATACAGCTGAGTAGAGTGTGTGTAGTCAATCAGTTATTCATGAAATAATGACTAAACTATTATAGGCATGGATAAGAAATAAAGACAGGTGAATCATTCAAGAACTATGATGGACGCTTTGAAGCAAGAAGTTAGATCAGGTGATCATGGCAAAAATGAGGAAAGGGAAAGGAGTGAAGAATTAAAGAATGGACATAAAAGATCCTAAATCACAACTTACCTGTCCTAACTCTTCATTGAGATCTGAGGTATTTGCTTTGGCAGGAATGTCTGTTTTTTCATCATACATCATTTTATCCCAACCAATAAACATGGATCCAGTAAACTTTTGAACTTCTGTAATGGAGATGTAGAAAATATTTATATTTGTGGAAGGGTGGACAATAGGCTATGGAAGAAATAATTAAATTTTGGGGCGCATCCATGCACAATTAACTCCCCACCCATACGTTGTATTTATAGGTCCATCATGCTCAAAAGTCCAAATACATAATGTCCATTGCAAATCGTCCAAAGACAAAACATGCAAAATAGTTCAATGTCAAAAGATCCAAAAGGACATTTGGTCCAATGCAAAAACGTTCAATGAAAAAATTTCCAATGCAAAAAGGGCCAATGCAAAAAGGGCCAATGTAAATAATTGTATTTATACATATATACACACACAACACACACACATGCCACACACTCACATGTACATGTGCACACACATACATATAAGCAAACACACATACAGATGCTCTACATGCAAACATATGCTGCACATACATACTACATACACACATGCCACATATGTACACATAGACATATACACATACCCACATATTGTATATGCACATACCAAATCCACACATGCTACATACTCACATTTATACTTACACACACATTCCACATATGCACATGCCATATACGCATATACACACGCACTACATGCAGGTACATATCACACATGCACTACATACACATGTACAAAAAATTAATAACAATACTTAATCCGATAGAAATAAATGAGAAAAATAATTGGTATGGGAATACACATGGTTATGAATCACACAGACGCATGCCACACACACATACTGTTTACAAACATTATACATACAGCCATGATAGATACTCACATGTACACTTGAACACCATATATGCATATATACACATACGCATTACACATACACTCATATTTATGCACACATACTATGTACACATACTACATACACACTTATATACATGCCAGATATGTGCACATGTACACACATGCCATAAAGCACACACATAGACACATACATTTGGTATAATACAAAGGATCAAAACTTCAGTGAAATTCATTCTGTACTTTCAGAGATATTGTGTGAACAGAGAAATAGATGAACAAACCAACAAACGAACAGACACAACCAAATACATATACCTTTTTTCAACTTTGTTGACAGAGGTAAATAAACATGAAAGGAGTTAAACAGCAGTTAAAAGAGAAAAAAAACTATTTATACAAACCTATAGTAACATAAAGTGATATAGGAATGATATAGTTCAGGATAACGAGGAAGGCCAATAAATCTTGGAGTACAGTGCTTACCTGAAACAAATAATAACTAGTTTAATTTTTGTTTAGTGATGTTATAAAACATTAATATAATGTATGATAGAATAATGTCCACAGTTAGTATACAATGCAGCAGAGAAGATTAGAAAATTAACTTTTAAGGTACCTTCATACTTCATTTTCCAATTCATGAGATCAGTTAAAAAAGAAAAACCTATTAAATAAAAAGTATGAATCCCAAGTTGCATTTATTTCATTGCGATCTCACTTTATTGCAATTTAAATTATTACTACTCATGATGAAATGATTACAAATATATTTGCAGTAAATTAACATTATTTCAGGCAAAGAGGAAGGAAAAATATTTCCAGCTTGTTTTAATGCATATACCTCAATACATGTATAGAAGAAGGTTTCTACCACAACATGCAAGGCAGCATTCACACAAATATCTTCTATAAGAAATGTATATTTATAATTATTGATTATTATAATAGCCTACTTCATCATAAGTCATATAACTATTTTAAAAATAGAGAAAGAATTATGTTGAATATACAATTAAAATGTTTTCATGGAAAAGTTTTCTGCCTTGTTAAAAAAATATTTTTCCACAACATGATGAACACTCCAATATGATGAACATTACAATAGTGACAATACTGACAATTACTCCAATATGATGAACACTCCAATAGTGACAATACTGAAAATTACATAATTTATTATCCTTTTTCTTCTCTCATTTGTTCTTGTCTGAAAGTACAGTGATACATATTTTGTAGGTTTTTTTATTTATTTTTTTTATTAACGAGCAATTCATTATTTTTCCTTAAAAACATTCATTAAAATTAATAACCATAAGGCATAGACTATAATAGTCACATTATAAAAGATATGAGAAGAGTAAGATACAAGTAATAACATTTCTATTAAAGAAATGGGGTTAAGAATAAAGGCAACAAAAAGAACTTGAGAATTACATTTTTAACATATTCAAAAATAGTCCAAAATATTATGGAACTTACTGTGACTGTTGTGTTTATATCCAAGTACCAGAAATCTATATCAGCTGTATAGTATAGGTTAAACCAATATTTCAAACCTGTACAAATCACAGCCTCTAGAATCAGGATAATTAAAAAAACTATCAAATATAAATTCATTCTCCTGAAAGTAGAAATTTATTTATACTTAGAAATTATATTTCTGGATATACAGAGATAATAGCAAATTGAATTATTGAATGTTAAAAATAGTGCAGATAATAAACAAAAATCTCAAAATTTCAATAATAGTTGAAAGATCTGAAAACTGTTAATAATTCAAACAATATATGGTTTATGTACTTTGGAGGATTGGAGTTTACTGTGGTTATTCTGTAGAAATTTTGTGATTAAATTAGGAAACTGTATATTTGATTATTCTCATCTGTCCAATTTTTTAAATGTCATTTGTATAAGCTAGCTAATAAGTAGGTATGAACAAAATGAACAAAAATTTCAAATGTGTAATCACCTGATTAAAAAAAAACGTATGTTAGACAATAGAGTAAACATATATTTCAGTGGAAAAAATAAACAAGATTAAAATGCATAACAGATGCGCCATGCAAAAAAAGGCGTGTTGTTGTCTGCAGCTCCAATAATTTGAAATAGTGGTCAATTTGCATAAACAAAAAACAGAATAAAATATATGAAAAATACAGCTGGTAAATATTTTTTTCATCATTTCGCTATATTTAATTATTCATCCTGGTTATAATATTTGTATATAAGTTTCAGTCGAACCACGATATAGAAAGAATTAAAAATATACATTTAAAAAATATCAGAATAAATCGATAAAAATGATGAAAAATCTTTTTAAAAAGAATATTGAGTGAAAAAGTTTTTTCACAGATCAATAGCCGGAAGTATAATTAATTGAATAAAAATAAAAATTTGCTGAAAAAAATTATTTTTCCGTTTTTTTTTAATCCCAAAGTAAGAGTTCCACTCCAGTAGTTCCTGGATATTATTCTAAAAATGGTAAACTTAATTAGTATTATTATAGATGTATCTATAAAATGTGTAAATTTTTTTTAATTCGTCCTTTAATAAGTAAGTATTGTAAATTTTTATTAAAATTGAATAATATGCTGATTTTTGCAGATTTTTACATTCTTGCGCTGAAATTTTTGTCCATCTTGTTTGTCCATTTGTTCATATCTAATAATAAGCTAATGAAATTGAAATTATTTGTGAAGTAGCTACTTTTGATGTTATCTAGTAAAATTAGACATAATAGCCCTATCCTGTCTGTCAGTAACACTTTTATTAATTCCTAACCACTTGCAATCCTTTCCTTTCTGATTTCCAATTCACAACATACAGATTGCGGGCCAAACAAAAGGTTGTGATACTTACTTTTCAATTCTAGAAAATTTAGTGCTTTTAAATTTAGAATTCAATGCCATTTTTGTTTCTTGGCCTGTATAAACTGCACATCCTGAACATAAAGTAAAATATTTGAAAAATTACAATGAAAAATTAACTGAAAATAAACAAAACAGTGATTGAGAAATTTCAGTGAAAAATTAAGAAATACTATTTTTTTAGAATCTTACATCTAAGATTTTACTTTAAATATACTTTGGTAGGGCCCTAATAGTCTATTAGGTCTGATGGTATTCAATAGTTGAAATATCATTATTTATTCAAGGCACCAGTATAATTCAACTAATTAAACTACATTTTAGTACATTATATAACATTAACTATTTTACCATACATGTTCCATACAAAATTAATTTCTCTCTCTTTGAAGCATCATGGGTTTTTCATCTTTTGAAGTGTTGGTATCTGCGTGGTAGTTCATTTTCAATATCACCTTTTTATCTTCATATATCTAGGAGGACCGAGGTTTATAGTCTGTCACACCATTTTGTTTAGTACTCAGGCTGATCAACAGATGGCAGAGTAGTTCAAAGTAGAAGTAAAAGAAATGTGCCTCAAAGACTTAATGCAACATCTGGACACATTCATTGAAAATATTCAGGACACATATTCAGTGAAAAAAAAACAATTGATGTATTTAAAAAAATGAATAAATAAAACACACATTCACAAATGTATTCTACCTTATGTTGCTTCTTTTAGGCATTTTATACTTTTGCTTTCTGTCTTATGCCTAGATATCTGATTCTTTATGTTTCTAAACTGTATTGTAGCAAAGTCTCATTATCAACATTACAACAATAAGAACCACTTGAGAGTGAAAAATCAAATTTAGCTTCAGTAAGTATATTTTTAATAGATTGCTGCAGTCTATAATGTTTAAAACATAGTAAAGTATACTACAAGTAGCTTAGTTTTAGTATTGTATAGCAATGTGTACGCAGTTTTAAAAAACTGAAAGAATTTCTGTTGAGTATTTCTGTATAAAAGAAACATACATAGAAAAGATATGAGTCATGATGAGAGAATTTCAACTTTTGAGAAATAACCTAGAAAAGAATTTGATTGAGATGGTTCTTTGATTATTTATCAAAGATTTCAAAAAGTTTGAATTTAAAATACTTTAAAGAATCTTCCAAAAAATAAAGATACTATTCTTAAAAGGAATCCGTAAGTTGTTGACTAGTTCACTAATATTACAATTGAATTTACTCAATTTGACATATAAAATTAGTATTACTCAATTTGACATATAAAATTAGTATTGCTATTTAAATAGTCACAGAATAACCGAATATTATATAATATAAGACAATATTTCTAAATGAAACTTATTTTGAATACAGAATTTTGATATCTCCTTACCAAAAATATAGGGAGTATTTCTAAGTCTTGCTCCTCTGAGTAGAATGTTTGTTGGGTTCAAAGACAAATCATTTTCATCCAACATGTCCTCTTTTATCACAGTCATTTGACCAGTGAAGGAATACAAGTCTGGCAGTGGTTTTCTGATTTTAAGAGTAGCATTTAGTTTTATTATGTCTTCCACAGTTTGGTATTTTCTTGTTTCTGGTAAACAGGCACATGTCTGTAAAGGAAATAAATAAAGTATATGGAAAAATAACTGAAACATGAAATAAATAAAAGATTTATTAAAAAAAGAATAACCATATAACTAGTTATAACTATTAGTCTAAGTTAAAACACTGATTCAAATTTGCTCATGAAATTTGACATCATTCAATTTAAGAATTTTGGAGATTGCAAGCAAAATTATAGAAATTTCAAAACCGGAAGAAGGCATTAACAGAGAAAAATATAGAAATTCACACATGCCAAAGTCGTTAGAAAGATATGGCTACACAATAAGTACACTTTGTCACAAGCATTCAATGCAGCTACAAGTGATGAAAACATTTTGATTTTTAAGTCTTTGTGCTAAAAAGGAAAAGAAATATTATTTACTAATTTATTTTGTTCACTCGATACTCACCTTCAAACTTGTCTCTCCATCTAAATTTGCAGTGGTAATGTAACAGTATCCTTCAGGATCATGTGAAGATAGCATCACCATATCACAAGGGAAACTAGAATTAGCTTCAACACGAATAACGTCACCAACCTTGAAATAAATATAAAAAACAAAAATATACATAAAGCATTTTATAATAAAATCTTGTTTCTGAAGATACACAAACATGTAACAATGCAACTCACAAACACATTCACAGACTACACATATTTTTTATAAGAAGAAAAAGCACATCTACACCAAAACAATATCTAAGCAATGGGAGTAAATTTAACAAATAACAGAAATGGTCACTTTTGTTATTAGAAACCATCAACTAAAATTGTCAACATAGGTTTCTTCAATGATTCTGGCTGGCTGGCTGGCTGGCTGGCTGGCTATGTATGTATGTATGTGTCACACATACAGGCTGCACAAATGGAGCTAGATGGCCGGAAATCTTAACATTTATTCCATATTATATCTAGAAAAAACTACTTTTTTTTCTTTAATTCTCCCCACCAAAATAAGTTTTTACAATGTAAGTTTAATTGGTCCCTTAGTTTGGGTCCGGCAGATTTTATGCTTGGTTTTTGAAAATTTGGACTTTTTAGTGATCCAATTAAAGGCGAGAAAAATAACTTATTCATTGATCATCCCTTTTCCCAATGCAATTTTATAAAACTAACAAATATAAACTTTCCTCATTTCCACATGTTTCTATACAATATCTGTGCTCTATATAATCTATATGTGCTCTATACAATCTATATGTGCTCTATCAAAAGCAGATTTAACAAAAACAATTATTCATTATTAAACTGGACAAACCCGAGTAACTTTACAAGAAGACTGTTTATCAATTTTATCAATCTTAAAAATGCATATTTTGAACAATAATAAACCACTTATTCCTAACCAAGTTTTAAGAAAAATATCAAATAGCCATAAATTCTATGTTAAACATTAATTTGGGCTAAATACCTAAAACATACATAAAATCTTGAATATAATCCAAAATAATCCTCTCAATATCTCATAATCCTCTCGAGCAACCAGTCAAGTACAATACTGGTAAAATTTACTAAACTTACAGTGAATGCAAACAACAAATTCTATCCGAACACTTACCTTGATATCCATTGACTTGATGCCAACTAACTCATCATTTTTTATAACTTTCACTTGTTGATTATTAACCTCGTCATCAGCTTTATGGCGCAACCAATCTTCATATCCCTATTACAATGCAAAAAGAATCTATCAGGATACTATCATTAATTTCATAAAGCAAGCACACACACACATACTTCTACATACAAGTACTAGCAGGGATACCTGTGGAAAACATAACTTCAAATTAGACAACACAGTGAAAAATATGAGTCTAATTTTCTCTTACCCAACACAACAAATGAAAAAGACTATTATTTACACAGAAATATAAATGTGAACCTCCAATATGCACTGTTTACTGGCTGTTGTAGATTGATGGCCTTAATAAAGTAGTGAGCCAAGAAATGCCCCAAAAAGTAAGATGAATCTAAATAGTAGTAAAAACTTAAGAATAATATAATATAATAACTAATTGAATAATTACTGAAAAGTTTATCTAAGAAGATCACCTGAATTTGCACTGAGCCATGTGTCCATACTGTTCACCCTGCACAATGTAGGCTTGAATATGAAATGAATTACATTGAAGAGAAAACAGGTGTTGAGTGAATACTCCATTCACTATGTACAGAATTACGTAGAATTTTTGTCAATGAAAAAAGCGGAGTGTCAGATGGAACCTATCTTCTCCTCACAATGAATTAGGTCAAGTTGTTATCATAACTAAAACAGAAATGGTAGACAGAGAAACCAAAACATCCACTGAGCTAAACCGTCTTAGTGTTACTGCTGCTATTAGTATTTCTTTGCCACAAAAAGCGAAATACGCCCAAAAAGACCAAAACTTGTTTAAGAATTGATTTTATTGTAACAAATATGTGTGCCATTCGTGAGAGGAATGATAGACAAATTTCCTGGTATAAAAAATGATTTTTTCTGATTTTTATAACCGAAGATTAGCTTGAAAATTACCCCTTTGGTGACACGGACAAACAAACAAACAAACATACAAACAAACAGATGGCTCAAACATTAGTATAGATTACAAGAAGCTCAATGACAGAATATTTATTAGACAGCTACAAAGTTTAAGATTACAGCCAGCTTTGCCAATTGGGTAGTAGGATTTGTTATAAGATAAAAATAGGATAAAAAATGCCTTTTTTTTCAGGTGTGGAACTGTAAAACCAGTGCAGTTAACAGCACGAAAAATGGTCTCTGTGAGATGAGTTCAAACTTTGGCTGAGACAGTTTTAGTTCACTTTGTATGCTTTTCAACTTGAGAAAGGCATGAATCCATCTCTTCTCTCCCAGCTATAGGTAAATAGTAGGGCTGACTTGGCTCTCTAACCATGGTTGGCAATCAGTATAGGAGACAGATTCCAAAACCAGCCTGAAGAGGGATGGCTCCATCAGGATATATTGCCCTTGACACACCCATGATGAATTCATCTGCAGTGCCTCAATGATTTTGCACTGGGTTACGGGATACGTTACGTTATGTTATCATCAATACATATTGATAAATTTCTTGTTACAAGTAGTTTATCAACTAATTAGAAACCGTCAACCAAAACTGTCAACATAGGTTTCTTCAGTTTTTAAATTGGTCTGACTGGCTGGCTGGCTGGTTATGTATGTATCATGTGCACAGGCTATACTAATGGAGCTAGAGGGCTGAAAATTTAAACATTTACTCCTTATTATGTCTAGAAAGTTTTGTTTTTTTCTGAAAATTCCCCTCCCTAAATAAGTTCAATTTGCAATGTATGTGTATGCTAAATTAGTCCCTTTGTTTGTGTCTGGCAGCATTCACGCTTATTTTTGAAAATTCAGACTTTTTTAGTGATCACTGCCCAACAAAAGGCAAGAGGAGTAACATTCATTAATCACCCCCTTTTCCAATATTTCAATCGATCACCCCCAAACCGCATGCTACCATGGTCATGTGCAGGTTCTATTGAGTGACTAACCAGACCTGTCTATCGTTAGTTTCTAGTGTTGTTAAGAGACAAATAAACATTTCTGAAGAAATTAATGAATCTACTTGGTTTCATTATCATGTCCAATATCTAATCCTATCAATTTTGTCATTTTTACTTAAAGAAATATTTATAGAAGTATCAAGTTATAAGTTATATACTCTTTAAAAACACACAATAAATCAAACATTCACATGTAAAATAAGCCCCTCCACCCCCACCCCCTCGGCACACAGACAGGTTGAGAATAGGCAAACCTCTAATGAGCTTGGGAAAACTACCTGAAATGGAAAGGTGTCAGCTAGAAGAATACAATCATGACATTGATAGTATCCATTATGTGTTCAAATTCTTGTTCAACAACACACCCCACCCACAAAAAGGGGATTTTTTAAGTCCCTGTTTTCAAAATCTAAAACTTTCAGACATTCCATTCTGAACGTGAAACTATTGAATTTCTTCTGTTTTTTAGGCAAAAGGATAAAAGGAAAGCTATCACAAATGATGATGATCTATTTCCCACTCAGGTATTTGGGCCAGCTCTCTACAGAGGGTGACACAGTCATTAAACCATAAAAACACTTTTGAACACATCATACAATGAGCATAAAGAGGATTTTAAGAAAGGGAAAATGAAAGAATAAAAAACAAAAGCACATGTTATAGACCAGGGGTCTCAAACATGCGGCCCGCAAACTACTTTTCTATGGCCCGCGGCAGAATCATTTTCGTGACCAATATTTTCCTAAAACTTAGTAATTTGTCCTTCACCCCTTCCATACTCTTGCAGCAGCAGAAGTATTAAGCTTGACCTGCTAACCTAATGCAAACAGACATTCAATCACTTTTAAGATCAGCCAGGGTCTGACCATGTTTCTCCCCAGGGAAGGGTAGAATGTACGTTAATATTTCAGTCGCTTTCACTTCAAGATCAAAAGTAGAAATATGTATCCAATCTTATATACATTTAAAAAACATTCTTAATAAGAATGTTAGTGAAATCTGAAATGCTGGCTCATACACATATCATTACATTGGCTTGTTTCAAAGACCTATTGTGGTGGAGGGGCGACTGTGCTGATAGACAACTAACTCACACAACAGAACATGAGGAAATTCTTTTTGTTTCATAACGTGAGAAGGGATAGATTTGACAATTCATATTGACGTGGAGGGTGTACCTGAGATGACAGAAGAAGTTTCAAAGAAAAAGGACATGTTTTTTGGTCAACCACATAATTGAAATAAATAAAAAATATCGACAATGTCAAAGCAAAGGAGAATTGCTGAGAAGAACAAGAGTTTTCAAGAAAAGTGGGAATATTTGTAACAGAGGTAAAGGATAAAATACAATGCTTGATATGTCTGCATAATATTGCCGTACAAAAAGAATATAACATAAGGAGACATTATGAAACAACACACAGTGTTCAGTATAACGCATTAACGGAAAGATAAGAGAAGAAAAGGTAGAGTGGCTTAAGACAGCTTTTTCGAAGCAACCAAACTTTCTTTTCAACTTGAACAAAACAAATGTTGTAAGAGTAAGTTTTGTTCTCAGCGAAATGATCGGAAGATCATCACCATTCACTGAAGGTAATTTTATCAAAAAAACTGTCTTTTAAAAGCTAGTAATATCCTCTGTCCCGAGAAAAGGAAAATGTTTGAAAGCATTAGCTCGTCACCTAATACTGTTGCCAGCCGTATCATTGATTTAGCAATCAATTCATACCAGCAATTGGCTACCACTGCTCAAGATCTTGAAAGAATTTCTATCGCACTTGATGAAAGTACAGGCATTACAAGTACTGCTTACTGCGCTGTTTTTATCAGAGGAATTGACAACAACTTCAATGTCACTGAAGAATTATTGGATTTACTACCTATGAAGAGGTGAGATATATTTAGTGAACTAGAAAAGTGCATTGAGCGTGGAGGATTGAATTGGATAAAGGTTGCAGATAGAAAACATTATGGATGTGGTTGTGAAAACCATCAATTTTATACGAGCAAGAGCTCTCAACCACTGACAGTTTATTTCTTTTCTATCCACCATGAATAGTGAATATGGAGAGCTTCTGTGTCATTCTGATGTGTGGTGGCTCAGTCGGGGGAATGTTTTGAAGAGGTTTTTGCTTTGAGAGAAGAAATTGGATTGTTCTTGGCAATAAAAGGAAAAGATGTTCCTGAGTTATTTGATCCAATCTTTGTCTCTAAGCTTGCATTCCTCACCAATCTGACTGACCATCTTAACTTTATAAATTGAAGTCTTTCAAGTGTAAACTTTTGTTGTGGGCAAAGCAGCTTGCAGGCAGGAACTTAGCTCACTTCACGGCCTTGCAGTCATTGGAGAGGGTTGAACCACAGTGCTTTAAAGAATATGCAGATATAATATTAGAATCCGTGTCAAGGCTGGCTAATTTATACGATTTGAAGTCGAACATAGAATCCCTGGTTGCTGCAAAACGTTGCCAGAAATGATCTTCAAGATGAACTGGTTGGGATCAAATGAAGGTAATTAGAACTTTATTTAACCTTATATAAGTCTGAATTCAGTAAACAAATATTTTTTTAATATTATTTTTATTCACATTTTGTACTAATTCACATATCCCACTTACTATCATATGCGTATACATTTTGATGAATAAATAAATAGCAGCCTATCAGCTGTATTGCAGAGTAGCATTATAACTGGTGTTAATCACGCCCCCCCCCCTCATCTCACTTTTGGCCTGCTGTACCTCTCCCCCAGGATGTAATGGCCCTTTTGTGTCCTTGAGTTTGAGACCCCTGTTATAGACATAAGAGATAAACACAATTTTCGAATGAAAACTCCACTATTTTCAGAAATATTATCACAGTATTAGAAACCATAAACCAAAACAGTCACCAAAACTGTCAACATAGGTTTCTTCAGTTTTCAAGTTGGTCTGGCTGGCTGGCTATGTATGTATGTATGTATCACATGTACAGGTCACACCAATGGAGCTAGAGGGCTGAAAATCCTTATTATGTAATTATTAGTAAAAATGTTTTTTTTTAAATTCTCCCCCTGAATAGGTTTTTTGCGGAGGCTTCAATTTGCAATGTAAGTTCACGTTAAATTTATCGCTTAGTTTGTGTCCAGCAGCATTCATGCTTTTTTATTTTCAGTGATCACTGCCCAACAAAAGGCAAGAGAAGAAACTTATTCATTGATAACCCCTTTTTCCAATTTTCGAATTGATCACCCAAACATAGCATGCTGCCAAAAGACATTGGTCACAAGACGGTTTCTATTGAGTATCTAAGCAGAGCTATACTCATTTACTTTTTGTTTGTTTCTACAATCAACTGTAATTTTGATCGTGTTCACATAAGATTATGCTAAATCAGCAATTTTTCACACGTATGTCTTCAATGAGTAGGAAAACGTATTATTTTTTTTTTAAATTCACCCCCCAGGGTTTATGCCAAATTGGTCCCTTAATTTGTTTCCGGCAGCATTCTCGATAGTTTTTTAAAAAAAATTTGGACTTTTAAGTGATCACAGCCCCAACAAAAAACAAGAAAAGTAACTTATTCATTGATCACCTCTTTTTTCCCAATTTCTTTAATTGATCATCCCAACACAGCCTGCTGCCTAAAGATGTTGGTCATGTGATGATTTCTATTAAGTGACTAACCAGACCTGTTTTTCTTTTGTTTTTTAATCATAAATTTATGATTCAAACCATAAACTGGTAGTATTTTCATCAAGGTAACTTAATTTTACCACCACCACTGCTTAATTTACAGGGTAAAAACCAGCATATATGGGTAGCGGTGAGTCATAATTTCCCCTGGAATGCTAGTTTCTTTCATTTGCAGCTTTGTTTCATTTTTAAAAGAACCAAGCAAAATCCATTTGAAGTCTTCAAAAAATTGCTCTAAATTTAATTAAAATTATAATAACCGCAAATACTGACTAGTTAATTCTATTCCCAGTTAGATATTTTTCACTTGTCACAGAAATATGTTGGCATTAGTGGATACAGACTGTAAAACTTATATAAAATAAAGTTAAGAGCAAGCATGAATGTCTTACAATGATTAAAAGAAGTAATAGTAACTGGTTGTATTAAATTCTAGTAGTAATTAGTTCAGTGTGCAAGGGGAGAAATGCTGGAGGTCCCCACATGGTTGTCACATGGTGTGTCAGAATGGCTCCGATTGGCTGGAAAGATTGTGACATCATGATGAGAGTTGAGGAAGAAGACACAATTCGCCAGTTTGAATATTTTGAATGGCCACCAAAAACACCACATTTTTAGGCGCACCGTGGTGTTTTTGATGGGTGGAAAGTCTGATCATGTCCAATTAATTATATAGAAAGAGTACATACAAACAAGAATAGAATAATGATAACAAATGCATATATTTTAGACAAACATTAAAGACATTTAATGAATAGAAAAGGCATATAATTGTACATACATTTAAAGATGAG
This sequence comes from Architeuthis dux, assembly GCA_006491835.1. NCBI lineage: Eukaryota > Metazoa > Mollusca > Cephalopoda > Oegopsida > Architeuthidae > Architeuthis > Architeuthis dux. The sequence goes on from VCCN01001809.1 coordinate 442,161, forward strand.
ATAAAGAACATTCAGAGGGAAAAACATGTAAACGATCGAACTAAAAGGCTGGCATAGTTACGAAGGGAGTTTTTATCAGAAAGAAATCTTAGAGCTGAAGTTAATTCTACACCTCTAACTGATAAGAAGAGAAATATGGGTAAACTAAGTGATGCTACAATATGCATTCTATCATTTGTGGGTCTCCAAACTGACAGTGGTTTGTCTTGATACAAGAGTTGGTTATAGTCGAACCAAAATAAATTGTTATCAAAACGCCCAATGCAGGAAACAGCAAAGATGCACGTCTTGTTGCCTGTGCCTATGTTTAGCATATTGGTGTAAAGACTTCATTCAAATTGGGGTGAAAGGAATGAAAAAGGCAAATGAATAAGAAGAGAAAGTTACTGGTGTCTAGGACCAGGGCTGCACTAGGTATGGTAGTGGTACCGAGGTAATGAGCTAGTGAGCAAAGTAGCCTTTGGGTTATGGGGGAAGTGAGGCAGTAGGTAGTAGCCGCGCTGGCTGACTAAAGGGTAGACATGGAATGTCTAGGACCAGGCGTTTTGCTACTACGATGAGCGGCAGTTGACAATGGGACGATGAAGAGAGGTGACCGGAGATACAATGGGGGTGGTGCTAGGGGTAGATGTAGAAAATAGTAATTCGCTTTTCATTTTATCAGTTAACAAAAGGGCTACATTTCTATGTATGTAGTTTTAGTAGTATTTTACTTTAAATGTGGAAAATTGCTTAAGAATACAACATAGACACAAACACACACACGCTTTTCTTAGAATATGTATATCAAACTTATGTAGCCAATCATGTAGCAAATCCACACTTTGTACCAAGCTCTGCTACCCCAGTTGACCTATATTTGGGAAAGACCTTTTTAAGCCAAATTTTCTGAGACACTTGTTTCTTCTATACTACGATGCCTAAAATGCTCTATCTCTATTAACCACCCCACCACTCCGCTGCATAAGTTTGATATACGTTTTCTAAGAAGAGTGTGTGTGTGTGTGTGTGTGTGTGTGTGTGTGTGTGTGTGTGTGTGTGTGTGTGTTGTAAAAGCAATTTTCCTCATTTAAAGTAAAATATCTACTAAAACTACATACATAGAAATGTAGCCCTTTTGTTATCCAGGTGCAGAGTTGTGTTAAATCAACAATTTTGCTTGGAATACAGGTTTGAATGGGTATTTTTAACTTGATTCTGATTGGCTGATCCTAAAAATACTCATTCATAAATATCCTGGAAAATTTTCTTTGTTGGGACCTCATTTTTTTTATATAAAACAAAAAGCTACCATTTCTTTAATTGCTAATTCATTTTGTTCAAACTCAATCCTACTCTTCATTTTGTATTCTATTTACTGTATAATAAAAGCAGAAAGAACTGATAAGCAAATTTATTGAATTAAGATGTACATAAAGATATTTTACTTTTAATATGTTTATGAATAAAAGTATAGATGTATGAAAAATAGTGTAGTCATGAATGAAAAGCATTCTGTATATCAAATATTTTCCTAATGACAAGGTTTGTCCATTGCCTAAAACAAGGCAACATTTAAACACTCATGTTTAAATCCAGGACTGCTAAACATAACAATCATTATTAAAGAAAAAAATACAAGACAAATATGGTGAACGCTATTCAATTATGATAAAGACACGTCATAAGGTGAAAGGAAAGGATATCCAGTAATATTGCCTGCTATTATAGAAATGTTCTTTATTATAACAAAATGATACATTTTTCAGATTTTCCTCCTAATTTAACAGATATTTATTTGAACTAGCTTAAGTACCTGTCTATGCTGGGTTGAATATTTAAAGAATAAAAAAAAGAAAACCACCTCATATCACTTTACTTTACTTTGAGCTAAAAGCATTATAATTGCCTTACCAGGTTAAAGAGTTCAGTCTGCCCTGTTATTTTACCCATAATTAGGGGATTTAATCTGCTATCATACATTTTTAGCAGCTAAATTTGAAAAGAGTCAGAAATCTTTGGTCCAAATTCTGTCAATTTTGAAATTGTATAAGTGTAGTATAATCGGTTGTACATGTCAACATGCAAATGACATGTGGGTCTCAAGTCTCCAAAAATGTTTTTGTTCTCGTTTCAGGGTTGCACATTTACGGGAGAGAAGAATCTGTGGAAGGAAACGAATAGTTGGTCCATACAGGAAAAAGGCTCTCCCATGTGATTGAAGAGAAAGACGATAAAATTCAGTCATTTCAAGGAAAAATAGGTTCCTTTTATTTCTGTTGATAAACATCAATGCAGGGCTTCTGGTTTTGACAGTAATTTGCTATAGAAACCTACAGCATTGTGAGACAATGGTCTAATTGCATATGTATATAGTTTTGAAAAATTCATGTCTACTCATATAAACTACATATTGTGTACATTTTCTTAACTCAACAGAATTCAACACTTCATGGATGCTCCACAAATCCGCTCCCCAACAGTGAGCTATGCCCACAACACAAAGAGCAGTGCCATACATAAATCAGCAGATATAAAAGAAAATATCTTTTACATCTCAGAGAGACCATTATAAAACTCAGAAAACGTGAGTACAAATCAATGCATATGAAACACAAACTGAAAAAAAAAGTACAAACAGTTTCACGTTTAAATGTCAGCTCAAATCAGTTTGTCTCAAACTTAATTAAACATTCTAATTGCATATTTAAACAGGCCATTTTTGCCTTCTACAGGGAGTAAATTCGTCCCTAACATGACTTTTCCAACATGGGTATGTCTAATCCTGCCAATCCAGGCGTGAACAAATATGTTACCATTTCAGTCAAAAACCACAAGCGTATTTCCAGTAAATTACTAATTTACCTGTTGCGCTTTGCACATGCTGACTACACTTGAAAAACAGTAAAAAGTGTTCAAAAGAAAATAATTCAACAAACAATAAACGAAAACAAATACATCAATCCATTTAACTTTTGACTCGACTCAACACCAAAAGAGACCTGTAGTATAACCGGTAGTACATGTCTACATGCAAATGATACGCGGGTTGCATGACTAACTGCCTCCCGATTTAAATCTATGACGCACCCCATAAAATACTCGGTGCTGATTGGTCGAACAAATCCTCTTTGTTCCCTTGCTTCTCCTGTGACCCCGGTCATTCATTTGACCCATATTCTGTGCTAGAATATGATACCCCCCATTTTTTCAGTAAGCGAACACACAAACACATGACCAGAGTGTATTTCATTACATAAGGATGTAAAAATAAACTTTTTGAAATGTCTTGGATACTTTTTCACTCATTGTATTCATTCAATTTTAAATAATAAACAAAAAATTAGGCAGCAGCAATAATTAATCATAACATATTAAATCAAGAACATTCTCATTCTTAATCTGAAATACAAAGAATAGGAGGTGCTGGGAGGCCGAGCGGATGACAGTTCAGAGAATGGACTCAGCGAGCTGAATTCACAAACACAGGCCAGGACAGTTTGTGTACACTTTGCACTAATTCCCTTAGAAAAGTGATAAATCCATCTCTTCACCCAGCTATATAATAGCGCAGAGTGAAGTGAGTGATGTCACTTGTCGCCTCTAAGTCTCACATATCGCAAACCAAGACCAAGTAAGTAGTAATGTGATATATGGAGCCTAAGCAGGGACGGTTGAAGCCATTGACAGCCAAAGGGCACTACTTACTTCATACAAAGACTCAGTCTAAGTATAAAAGAGAAAGAATTATATAATTCAATATGAACAAGTGTTAAACTACATACCTGCTTTATGGTTGTGACAGCCACGACAAATACCAAAGGAAGAATGCTAGTGGCTGGAGTTACTGGAGTGTCAATTAAAAACTGAATAAAATAGAAGAGTTGTCTTGTCAGTGAGGAGATCCAAGTGAACATAACTAATATGTAATTAGTTACTATTAATAATTACAAACAATTTGAATTTATTGGTAAATTTAAGAACTTTTAATATGGTTTTGAAATATTTCTTCACTTAAAATTAGCAATGAAAGATGCCATAACAGGAGAGATAATGATACATGATGTAAGTAAAGTTTGCAGAACCAAGAACATTTAAAGAGTAATTCCAAATATAAAAAGGAGAGATAATGATACTTGATGTAAGTAGAGATTGCAGAACCAAGAACATTTAAAAAGTAATTCCAAAAAGAAAAAGAAAGTGGAAACAATAGATTGTAGGAGTATTAGAGAAATCATGAGGTGGTGCTGAAAAGTTCTTGTCCTGATCAACTTCCCAAAATGTAAGCGTTATTTTGTTACTCTAGCTGGAAAGAGTGTTATTTTATATTGTAAAGTGCCAATTTGCAGGATCCTTGCACTTATTTTTGAATTTGTTTCAGATCATTGACTGAACAATGTCAATGGAAAGTGTGGAATTTCAAGTGTTGAACTCTGGGCCATTATGACGTTCCTGTTCCTGCAGAAGAAATCTCCAAATGAAATCCATGAGTGTATGATTGGGTGACAATTGCCCGTCATACTCAACTGTGAAGAAGTTGTGTCCCAACTTCCAGTGTGGAGATTTTGTGACCCAAGATGCAGTATGGCCTGGGAGGCCTTCAGTGGTGTCAACTCCTGAAATTGTTGATCATGTTCGTGATCTAATTTCGGCTGATCGACAAATCCGAGCCAAAAGAATTGCTGAGTCACTAGAGATATCCAGGGAACACGTTGGGTTTATAATTCATGAACAGTTGGGTATGCAGAAGCTGTCAAGTGGGTGCCAAAATGTTTGAATGCCGACCAGAAACGGTATCGAGTGGATACCTCCCAGTTGATTTTGCAGCATTTTCAGCAATCTAGTGATTATTCTTTGGAATGACTGTCACTGTTGATGAAACATGGTTACACTGCTATGATTTGGAGACCAAACAACAGTCCATGCAGTGGCAGCACTTGGGTTCCCCACACCCAAAGAAAATCAAGACCCAAAAGTCAGCAGGAAAGGTCAAGGCCACCTTTTTTTTTTAATAAGGAAAGTATTTTGATGACTATCTTCAGAAGGGCCAACAGTTAATGCAGAATCCTTCTCTAACTGGCTGTGCCGATTAAAGGAGGTATTGAAAAAAAAAACAGTGAGAGAAGCTGTGGAAAGGTGTTCTCTTTTTGCAGGACAATACCCCTGCTCACAAGGCTGGCAAGATGATGGATGTTTTGAAGAATTTTGGATTTGAGTGCATATATCATCTACCCTACTCACCAGATATTGTCCCACTGTCTTTTTCCTGTTTTCAAACCTTAAAAGGAGTTTGAAATGGTGGAAATTTTCGAATGATTCAGACAGAGCAGTATTCAATGAACAATCAGAATTTGGGGGGGAAGAGTTAAAGAAATTTGAGAAACAATGTGCCAAATGTGTTGAACTGTAGGGTGAATATCTGGCTAGTACGTTTCATGGCTCTAGGTCATTCCCTTCTTGGTCAGGCCAAGAACTTTTCAGCACACCC
>VCCN01001809.1:460643-473153 GCA_006491835.1 Architeuthis dux
GTGGCCATTTTGTTTTATGCAAATGAGGTAGTTCTTCCCATAACATATTTTTTCTGAAAGAGGACATTGGTACCCAAAATGTAGAATCATGGGGGGGGGGGGCACGGTAGGCCCTACTGGACCCCGGCCTAGAATAAATAGTAATCCAAAGGCACAATATCTGATGAATATGATGAGTGAAAGCTTCCCAGCCAAGCTGTAACAATTTTTGCTTGGTCACCAAAGAAACATGTGGTTTAGCCTTGTTATCCTGATGAGAATTTGTGCCGTTTCTTTTAACTAATTCCAAGCGTTTTTGTCAATTGCTGCCTTGGTCTAATTGGGCACAGAACTTGTTTGAATCAATCATTTGCATCTCTGGAAGGAGCTCAGTAAAGTACTCCCTACCAATCCTGCCATATAAACAGCATCACCTTCATTGGATGAAGACTGGCATTTAGTACGGGTTAGTAGTGGTTCATTTTGCTTGTTCCATCATCATCCTTTTTTCAATGCACATGACAATTTGTTTCAAACATAGAACATTTTTGTTGCATTTAAGTAGTGAATTGCATATGGAAATATGGTCTAACAGGTTGGTTTTTTTTGCTTAACTTTTGTGGAAGCCACACATCAAAGTGACTAACATAACCAAGCTGGTGCAAATGATATTCACTGCTTGATTTGAATATTTTGATTATGTTAGCTTTCTTATGCATCATATAACATTGATTATTCTCAATGACTTGAATTGATCACCATTAATCTCAACTGGTCTACCCAACTTTGGAGCATTGTTCAGCAAGAAATCTCCAGCATGAAACTTTGCAAACAAGTTTTGACATGTCCGATCATTCCCAGTACCATCTCCATAAATTGTACAAATCTTTTTTTGCATTTGAGTTGCATTTTTACCTTTCTTAAAATAAAAAAAAGCATAATATGCTGAAAATGTTGTTCATTATCTTCCATGTTCTATGTTAGAACCAATAAACAACAATATACTAATTTTTTTCTCAAAAATGCACACTGATTTCCTAATGCAATCAAAAGCAATATTTTTGAATGAAGTTGGTTAAAACTAATGCCCTCTAATGATAAAAACAGAGTAAACCTTTTTGGACAACCCAATATTATTGCCTGCAGGAATGTGATGCTCAGCTAGGACCCCTCAGATAGGCTTTACTGGATGAAGTTTACACCTGAGGAAGGTTGAAGAGCACATCTGCTGAAACACAGTGATAAAAACAAAGTTGGGAATACTAGTTTTAAGAACTCATGGAATAAGAGATGATCTAATAATATTTTTTTTAAAAACTCAGAAAAATGTATTAAAAGTAGTTTCACTACAAGAATATAAACAAACACGGCTGCTGATTGGAATGAAGGATTGATTTATGGGTGTTATTTGGACTTCTATCCTCGTTGAGTCTTGGTAGCTGAGTTGATAGAGCAAGTCGGGCTAAATGATGCTTCCTGTTGGGGATGTAGGTTTGAATCCCTGCTAAAGCTTATTCTCTATTTTCTGATCAACGCTATTTACTCACTGCCAGAAGGATATCAGCTTGAGCAAAATTTGCAATAAAAAGCAACTAATAAATTAAGATAAAGGTAAAAATAGTAATCATAAAAGTTATTTTAAATAAGAGATGATCTTTTTGATAATGAAACATTTGTAATCATAACCCAGTTATACTTAAAGGAAAATATTTTGGCAATGTCCAAGAATAAGCCAAGTTTAGTATTTAAATCAACATACTAATTTTTTATCAGATAAAATCAAATAATCTGTTCTTTTAATAGTTTGTCATAAATATTTTCCTAAACAGGGTACCAAGTCAGTTGCTGAGTTTTAAAATTTGAACTAATATTTGGTTAAATTAAAATCGCAGTACAATAAATTATCTTTTAAACTTAAATGGTCGTAAAAAATTAAAACATTTAGCAAGTTACAATAAAGTTTCAAGAATCTCTTTACAAATTGTGGTACTCAAGAATTTATTATGATTGCACTAAGAAGTAGTAAGTAATGGAATAATGTTAAATATACATATACCTTTGTGCCAAACAGCTCAATATTAACAACTGCACTTATAATTTAGTACAATCTAAATGATAAAATGGTAATTAATCTTTTGAATGGAACATTCAACTTTATTTAATATGACAAAATTGGGTGTATATGTACATTGTTATTGTGCCTCTGTGTGTGTGTGTTTGGCTGTGTTTGGTTGTGTATACTGAATTACAGTCATCCAAAGTCAATGAAAAGGAGAGACAAGAGAAAGAAGAAAGAGTAAATTGATTTTCCAATACTGAATGAGGCTATCCATTTATTTTCATGTTATTTATTCATTAGACAATTAATGAACATGTTGGAAAAATAATTATACTATTGAACAACTGTGACAAAGTGACAAACTGATAGTTTTACATCTCATCAAACTAAAGTGAACACCAGGTTTTATTATGGAATAAACATCTGCTGTACAGTTAATTATGTTCTGGTATGTTTTAGAAACTACAAATGTAGAAGATATTATCAGAATATGATTTTCTAATGCATCAACATCGATACTGGTCAGGTTGTTTGATACAAACAACACTGTCCTTTTCTATAAACCTGCAGACAAGAAAGATATTTTTATTCTGGTGTCTTTTCCTTCTGCGTTTACTGTCCCATGGGCACCAATCAGTTAGCCTTTTGGTAAAAATTCCAGCTGAATCAGTTTTGTTCTTTAAAGTTTTTTTCAAAAGTTTTTTTCAAAATCATTCATTATTTTTATAAATTAAATCATCATTTTTAAGAAAGATTTAAAAAGCCAAAGTACTGGTATTTATATGTATATGTGTTTGTGCATACACACATTTTAAAGATCATATAATTTATATATTTTTAAAAGAATTTGTCTGTCATTGTTGTAAGCCCAAGGAAAGTATAGGGTAACATGGTAGTTCATAGCAATCGATTTAGAGACCAAAAGCATCAAAGCCTCTGAATATGCACATATCATCATTCATAAGAGTTTTGCTATTCTCTCTGATTTGCAATAAAAGATAAAAATAATTTTGATTTATAAACTTCACTAGAAATTCCAAATCAACATAATATCAACATGTAATAATTAGCTTACTATTGTCTCTTGCAAGTGTATGAAGGTCTTACATTCTCATGACAGCATATGACTTACAAGTAGAAGACAAATAAACTGAGTGAAACAGCAATATACAAACACAATTTATGATAAGATACTTGAAAATATTATAGAAGAGATATCAAGTCCATCAGTAGCATGACAAGGAGTATATGCTGTCAGTTTTACTCAACAGACTTGAGTAAATGCACATGTATAAATGAATGGGGGGAGGATTTCGGTTGATTATAAAAGAGACAGCAATAGGTAGGAAAACCAGACTGAAAAAGTATAATTTCATCACAAAGACTCTAGAGAAATAGTGACAAAACATGTTTATATAAACCAGATGAAATCAACTTACAGTTTCAGAAATCTTAGCCACACTCAATAAAAAAAGAGAAAATGTATTCCTGTCATGTAGGTGACCTAATTCACCACCTGTAACGAATGGACATCTTGTGTCTATTTTGATTATTCTTAGTTGAAGCATTATTTCAATGATTTAATTATTAAAGATTTTTGGAGATCTTCAATTCCCCCTGCTCTCTTATTATGCCATGATATTTTTGTGAAAAAAGACAAAGGTCTATCTTAACAGGTTCTCTTAACATTACAACAATATTGTCCCGGTGGAAAATAAGCCGAGGACTATCATTCGCCATTGGTGTCTGTCGTTTTTGTTTACAATCGGGAAAATTTCTCAAATCTCAAATCAGATTTTGCTGAAATTTGGCTATAATGTTGACAAAACTCCAAGAATGGAAAAATCATGAGTTACGGTTGATCCGATTGTTTGTTTACATGTTATATGTAAATAATCACATGTCAACATGCAAAAAATATTGAACTTTTGAACTGCTGAAGCGATTAGAATGAAAATTGTTATACAGGTTTTTGCGCACCTAATTACTGAAAAAATATAATGTTTTAAAAAATGTTATGGTTTGAATAAAATAAAATCAGGTATCTCAGAGTTAATGGTCCTAATAAACAACCAATTACCACTCTCTCTCTCTATTTCAGCTGTTTTCTGATAGGGACCTTTATACTTTTAAGATTTTTGTCCCCAGCATATGATTCGCTATGGATTAAAGAACAGGATTGTCTGTGTTTTAAAAGTGGGTATCTTCTTTAATTTACAAATTGAATAACTCCTTTATTTTTAAAGATATTTCAATGAAGTTTTGTATGAAGGTTCGAGGAGGTATGGAAACTTTGGCAAGTGAGTTATGGTCGATTCAATTATTTGTTTATGTTTTATAAACAAAAACCATGTTTTTTGTTCCAATTGGAAAAGAATTTTCAATTCTTAACGATTTTTTCTGAAATTTAGTTAGAATGTAGGGGAAACCCCCGGAGTTTAAAAAATGGTGAATTATGGCCGATCTGATTGTTTGCTTACATTTTTTATGTAATTTAAAATTGAATAACTTCTTTATTTTTAATGAAATTTTGTATGAAGGTTGGGAGGGGTATGAAGACTTTGGTGTAGTGAATTATGGGCAATCCGATTGTTTGTTTATGTTTTATATACAAAAACCATGTTTTCTGTTCCCAAAAAACATATGTTTGGTTCCAAAAAAACATGTGTTTGGTTCCAATTGGTTTAAAATTTAGGTATTTTACAAGGAGATAAATACAGATAGGTGATAAAAAAATGGCAATTAATAAAGACAATATGGTAATCAAAATAAGTTTTCTGCCGGAGAAACTTTAGACCTCATTTCTCATGAAGCATCTGGCCGAAACGTTTGAGTGCAGGTTTTCAATATTAATTACCTTTTGTTCTTAATGATCAATGCACTATCCTAGCAAAACTGTCTGACATTATCCGGATTGGAATATTATCAGGATCATTATAAATTCTTAGTTGGCTGATTTTATTTCATCAAATCTACTTTCCATGAAGCAATTAATTAGCATATAAAATGGACAGACAATTTACAGACAAATTTACTAAAGAAAAAGAGAAACCAATTTGTTAGAGTCTGTTTTTCTTTCTTTCTCTCTGTTTACAATGGAAAACAAAGAGTAATACCGTTTTCTTTGGTAATTTGAAATAAAGAAGAGAAATCAATTCATTTGAATGCATTACTTTAAAATGCAGTGCAACATCCTATTTTCTGGTCTTAACAACATTGAGTTTTACATTTTGCACTTGGTTAACAGACAACATCATGCATTTCTAGGTTGCATTATACAGGGTCTCCATAAAGTCTCTTTCTTTTTTATTACACTGTTTAATCAAAAATAGATAGGGACTTTATGGACACCCTGTATAAAAGATATGGTCATAAATATTTATTTAAATTGAATTGCTTCCATGACTTTTTAAATACAATAGTCTCTGCAGTCTCTTTCCCATACTGGGCGCTGGGCAAAACTAAGCAATATACAAAATAGAATTTTTTTAATCTTGCAGATGTTTCAGTGATATTCAGGTTGATAACATGTTCAAAATAGAAAATATAGTAAATATGAGGTGGCACATTTCTCCTTCAAAATCACAAAACATCAAAGACTATATAGTTAAGCCATGGAGTACACTGACCAATTGTGTTATTTACATGACTTAGACAAATATCCTTTTTATGAGTGCAGAGGAACATCTTTAAAAATGTCTTCCAACTGCACTTTTAGTCTTTGGATTTTAAAGTTATAAAGATTTGTTTTTAGTTATTACCTTAGTTCCAGATGTCTCAATTAGATCAATAAAGCACAAGTTAGGGTGCCCAGAGTTGTAGTTGATACTTTAGATAAATTCCAGATGCCTTAATTAGACCATTAAAGTTAGGGTGTCCAGAGTTTAAATGGAACACTTCAATTGTCGACCAAAGTAAATAAAGTAATCATGAATTTGTCAAAAATTGTATTTTATGAAAGATTTGATAACTAGGAAATCATAGGTTATTCACTAATAAAGAAATGCTGGTTTGAAACGAAGTCAAAGAATTTATTTTCTTGCTGGAAAGCCAAGTACTGTAAAAATACACAATTTGATATATCTATTAAAATTTACTCTTAGGTGTATTACACAAATATGATTGAATTAATTTTTGTTCTTTAAAACAAAGACATTTGCAGAGATGGGAGAAAAAAGAAAGAGATATATGACTTAACTCACCTTAGAAGAAATCACTCGGTTATCAGGGTAATTTTTGTTAGAAGTTTCAACTTCAATATCTGGCACTAATCTATTTCCTATGTGAATAGTTCTTGTGTCAAGCTGTGGCCTTTTATCGATTCTCTGGAAAACAAGAAAAAGACGTCAAATTATCAAAGAAAACCGTTTCACCTTTAATATTTGCAGATTGCAACACTGTATGCTTATGCAACCAACAGTGCACATGTAATGCACTGCATTATGTGGTAACTTAACATATAAATCAATTGCAGCAACATCAATGGGGAGAGAGAGAGAGGGTATTCAACATTAATTAAAAACTGTCAACCAAAACTGTCAACAAACTGTCAACATAGGTTTCTTCAATTTTTAAGTTGGTCTGTCTGGCAGGCTAGCTGACTGGCTGGCTGGCTATGTATGCATCATGATGCACCAATGGAGCTAGAGGGTTGAAAATTTAAACATTTACTCCTTATTAAGTCTAGAAAAAAACAGATTTTTGGGTTTTTTTAAAATTCCCCCACAAATAGGTTTTCAATTTGCAATGTAAGTTTATGCTAAACTGGTCCCTTAGTTTTTGTTCAGCAGCATTCACACTTGTTTTTTGAAAATTCAGACTTTTTTTTAGTCATGACCAAAAAACAAGATCTTATCCATTGATCACCCCAACAAAGCATGTTGCCAAAAGTCATTGGTCACATGACAGTTTCTATTGAGTGACTAACCAGACCTGTTTTTTATGGGTTTTAAATTAACAATAGGGTAAGAAGGTGTTTTTCCTAAGTCAAACAATCCTATAGAACAATTGAAGTGAACCGTCGCAAACCATCAATGGGTTAATCTAGTACTGGATAGTTTCTTTTGTGTGTGTGAAAATGTTTTACATTTTCACACACAATTCTTTTTGTGTAAGAGTTTGTTTTGTGTCAAGAATGTTCACAGAATAGTGCACAAACATTTTTTTTTACCACTTTTCATCTTTATTTGACTCAGTATATGTTATTAACAAAATGTAAATACTTTTAACATTTAGAGAATATATGTATCCATGCAAATTTAGCAGATGGCTAACATATGTGAAACATTATCTTTGTCATTACAGTTTTAAATTGGTAGTTCTACTTAGCTTAATACAACTCAACATTTTCAAAAAATCTAAAAAGTTTGTGTTGAAATATCTCAATTAGGTATCCACAAATAAAATTTAAATCAGATTTCAGAGATCACGAAAAGAATCCTCCAAAACTAGTGCCCTTAACATTAGCCGAATCTTCTGAAAAGATTTGCATACTTGTAGAACAGGCTACACTTTTGACACACTTATAATCATCATAAGATTTTTAGGTTTTTTCTTCAATGCAGGAATCATAGGTGAGCCAACTTCTTAGAACTACAAGATAATCAAAGTTTCTATAATGATCTCCTATCTTCTTTCTGCTTGTTATTAACAAACTCTCCACTTCAATGAATAATTCTATCTGTACTTGCCAAGTCATTATATCATAAAACTATTGTTCTATTCTAGAGTATTTAATCTTGTCTCTCTCAAATCAATTCAAAACTAAATTCTTCTTCACCAGAGAAAGTAAAAACACTGCTATTTATAATTTGCTGTTTTATCACATTCCTTTTGTTGTTTGTCATTAAAATATATAACTTCTCTCTATTCAACAAAATAAAATTAACCAACCAAGGTTAATTATGACCACCCAAACTGTTTTATAATGAATCCAGCATTTAGAGCCAGAAGGCACACAAGTATGTGCATGTGTACAGGGCTGGCCTGAGTGGCTGCTTAGGCCCTGTGGCCCTATGGCCACCAGAGGGACCTCAAAAGAGGGGGGATGGTGCTAAATCAAATTCTGCTTAGGACCCTATAAAGGCCCCCAAATCAAATTCTACTTAAGGCCCTGTAAAGGCTTGGTTGTGTACAATAATGTGTAACTTTCTTATTTTTTAGTAGAAAATTGATAAATCATGAAGACTGTTGGTACTAGTGGTATTGTACAGTATGAGTGAACATGGGTAATGCTTTGATCATTATATGAAAGAAGGTAATAATTTATAGTTTTGTACTTCATCAGTGATAATTTATAGTTTTGTACTTCATCAGTGATAATTTATAGTTTTGTACTTCATCAGTGATAATTTATAGTGTTGTACTTCATCAGTGAAGAGAGAATTAAGTTGCTCAATCTATTAGAAACAAAAAAATGGGGAAATAAAGTTTTTTTTAAAAGAATGAGTGGAAAGAAATAATTCATAATATTTCTAAAAATAAGTATGTATGTTCTGTACCTGCAAAAAACAGCAAATACTATTATTTGACTTTTTATGTGTTTCATTTCAATGTTACTGTTTTTAACTCTTTATGAGATATTATAAAATTTATTTATTTTGGTGTATTTTCAATTACAGTCCTTCAAATTTTTGTGGTTGGTAGAAAATATGGAATGGAGCACATAGCTACAATAGAGATTCTGAGTTGAAATAACATTCAGTTGAAGATAACAATTCATTTAGAAAGAGATTGAAAGAAATGTGAACATTTGTTAGATGATATTAAGAGTTTTGCTTAGATTTTTACAACTAAATTAGTAAAAGCACTTATGAAAATATGAATAAACTTTAAAAAAAAATCAAAATTTTGAACTGTCAAAAATGTTAAAAAAGTACAATATATAAAGCACTTTAAAAAACAGGGAAAAAAACAAGCCTTTCCTTACAATATTCTAACAAAGGAAACATGATAAATTTACATGAAAAAGAGTCAAAACAAATGGAAAGTTATAAAATGAATGAAAAATATCTTTCTACAAACTGAAAACTAGAAAATTAATGAAACTTCCTTAAATTCAGGATGTTTGACATTGTAACAATGAAGACATATTCCACAAAAGAGGGGATGGATAAAAAGTATGAAAACTAATCAAGACTTGTTAATGGATGCTTTGGCTTGCTTTAATTATTATACTTACAGAGGAGGCTTTACAAAATGTAATTTGTCCAATTTTCTGCCACAAAGAATTCCAGAAGCAGGATTTTGACATGATGCTGTTAGAAATTCCATTTAAATAAGAATCTAGTTTGGATTATATAGAGAGTTTATAATCTTTTCCTTGTTAACATAAGTACTCCATATGCACCAAGTGACCAACAGGAATTAAAACCGTGTGTACTATCAACTGATAAGAAAAAACAATTCAGCATGACTACAGGTCAATTTCAGATGCAATGGATTTAAGTGGCCAAGACAGATAGTGACTACACAAGGTTGAACCTTGGTAATAAAATGTAACCATATTAGTATTGTGATATGTAGATATTTATATCTGCAGGATGCTTTGTCATTGTGTTAGCAAGCTGGTCTTGCAGATCATTACTACAGGGTTAGTGAGCCTCATTGTGTGTTCCATACTTGTGGCCTCAAGCCAAAACTAAGCTATGCTTTGTAATTAACCATTGTATCTGTGAGGTATGATGATTTTAAAAGTATATTGATTGCAAGATTGTGGCTTAGAATGAAAGATATTTGTGCACATAACCTAAGTGATTAAAGAAATTATTCTTCAACTTTGTTTCCTTTAAGCATAATTAATATGATACTATGGGATGGCCAGGAGTTAATGGGATTGATAGTAAAACGAGATATTTGAAAATTCCTAAGGAGAATACTTTTGTTGAGAAATGCACTAGATTTTACAAGTACATAAGTGTTATATTGAACATTGTATGACAAATTATATAAGCATGAATTTGTTGGGTACATAATAGTTAGTTATTGAAATATGTACTTTTGTTTGAAATTTGAGAAAACAAAAAGAACAAATGTCACTATCAGAATTTTAGCCGAGAGGGGTAAGAAAGGTTAAAAAGCGGAAATGGAAGATATTCTGCACTGAAATTATTAAAAATTACACTTGTCGACCTAGGCAGGACTGCGTGTATGAAAGCCCTTATCAGAATCCTAATGATGTGTTGTCATATTGATTTCGAGACAATGGAGAAAACAAGATGTCAAAAGATGGGTAAACAAGATGTCAAAATAATAGTAATTAAAGAAGGTGTTAGTAAAATAAAATCTCTTATCAGAAGGAAAGTCTAAATAGCGGAAATGGGAAGATATTCTTAACTAAAATTAACTATCTCCTCATACCGTCAGACCAACTCTCATATGGAGGCAATTGTCATATAAGCGGCGAGTTTTGGACTCTCGAAGTCAGTGAACGCAGAAATTTCAGACCAGCCAGACGTGTTCTCCAATTGACTGAGGATCGTGGCTTTTGCTGAAGTCTGACAGTACTTGTCATCAACTCCGAATTACCAAACCAGTAAAGAAGCATATGGATGAATCAACTCTGTCGCAAGTCGCTCGCTGCTCCACGATCTTTGTTCCATACAAGTAGGCCACCCAAATAGCTATCACATTACCTCAATCTAAAGGGAAGGGTTTCTATGACTGTAGCCCATGAAGTATTAAACTTTATATTTGTTGATTTAAACCAACTCGTTTATCCAACTACCTTTTATTTTTTTACATGTAACACTTTTTGGACCCAGCATCAACTGATTCTTCGCCCGTGTCTGAAAGTGACCTTTTGATCTTGAACACAACGTGGGGGAAGGTTAACTACAGGCGTGTAGATTCAACCTGGCCAGACAGCTGCTACGACAAGAACAGACCCACCATCCTTGTATATACTGCTTCAGCCGGCTAACATTTGGTGACGGGCTGACAGGTTAACATTAATATTGCATACTCTTTCATGTCAAATTGAATTCCAACATTTTTTCATTGAATTTATGAACTTGCATCTTCCTTTAGAATTCTGGAAAATTATACTGAATAGTGTCATGGCTATGACAAAGAATAGAAGGGATAATGAATCTCCCTGGGTACCTTGCTACAAAGTGAGGTTATTGAACTAATCTAACAAACAATTACTACTGTGTAGTGAGTTCAATCCTTACATGGTGCCCCACAATTGTAGCAAGGTGGCAGACTAAGCTAAGCTTAGTAAATACCTATAATGAATGTCGTTGGATGATTCTTCTTTTTATAGTGACCTTGGCTAAAAATTCTGCTGCTATAGTCAAATATACTTTTTCAGTTCATTGTGTTGGATATGAATTTTACTACTGTTCCTGTGATCATAAATACTTTTTGGCATTCTAGAATTCAGGTTTGGGAGATCATATCATATTGTTTTTGTAATCAATCCATTCCATTGCTACTTTGTTTTACTGCCTTCAAAATCATTTAATCAATAGAAGCCAAATATGTAAATGAGTATGTTTGTATGGTTGTATGATGTTTGGTTGTTTGCTGTGTCCGTTAACTGAGATATCAAAATGGCTCAAAATTTAAATATGGCCAAACCAAAAAGTTCATGGCCAAATGCTTTTTAAAAAGGCCAGATTTGTCAAATTTGACTATCAACTTTATTTTGTAATGAAATATGTTATATTTTTAATAAAATAGGTTTCTTTCTATGGCTTTTTTTTTATATCACACAATATAAGTGGTGACTTTGAAAAAACTGAAAATTAGGATACTTGAGTTAATAAAAAGAAATACCTAATAAAATCGCTTTTGGTTCCTTATTGCTGATCCATACATAAATAACCGTATCATTTTTTATGGTATATGATAATATAATAGATCATGTTTTCCTTTGGTCCCTTTTCTGCATCTTTTCTCATTTTCCAATGGTCAAATCATTATTATTATGGCAACAATAACCCAATTCTGTTAGTATGTTAATTCAAGATATCCCTATTTTCCTGATTTTCAATGCACAACACAAATTAAACTTTTCTAAAATTAGGGGTTAATCATCTTGCACTGCAAATATTTACTTTGTAAGTTCAACAAATGACTGAAGCTAGGTGAAGGATGGGATGGTGTGATGGTGTGAGGGGTGTAATTGAGTAGTGGCAAAGTCTTGCCTATTATACCAGGTTCAAATGCAGTCTGTGATTATTGCTTCATTCTCCCCTCACCACTACCACCAGATTTTGCTGTGTCACTATATATGTAATCATTAGAGTGAATGAAAGCCTTGATGTATTTGCTTAATATATCCCATTCATGATATCATGGGTTTCATAAACAGTTATTTATATGCAGACATTGAAAATGTTTGCAGAACAAGTTTTATTTGCGGGTGACTAATGAGCCGCACCCAACAGTTATTCAGGCAAAACTTCAAAACTGACTATAATACACTACTACTGAACTATATCTTCAGGTAAAAAAGCAATTCTAGA
>VCCN01001809.1:473375-484202 GCA_006491835.1 Architeuthis dux
GACTAGCTGGAATACTCGCCCTACTACTGAACTATATCTTCAAGTACATTTAAACCAGGTAATAAAAATGCAATTCTAGAATTTATGGTTTATACAGACTAGCTGAAATACTCGCCCTATGGGTGGAATTTCCAGCTAGTTCGTGCGGAAGGCCTAAATGGGACCTTTGGTCAAGTGACCAAAACTGTGTTAGGAGTATCTAATTCTATCCCTCTGGCTACAATGTACCATTTTGGCTACTTAGAGGTCAGATACAGATAAACTGAATCAGACTTTTAATATTTTATAGATGGATAGATACATGGAAATCATTATTATCAGGGTGAGCATGAATGCAAACCCCACATTATTATTTATTTTTAATATTCAAGGACTAATATACAAATATATTTGCTCCAGGGCCCTATTAGTAACCACCCAAAATTGGGTGGCCATAGCTCTAGCTGTCCTTGAGTTATGCTAACACAGACATACAGATAGATATTTGTTGAATTAAAGTAACTAGATTAAATACCCCCCCCCCCTAACGGGTGGAGTAAATTCAGATTTAGGTAAGCATGAATGCTGCTGGACACAAACTAAGTGACCAATTTAGCCTTGATTTTTATTGCAACTTCAACCCCCCCCCCCACACGCACACTAAAACCTATTGCTAAAACCTACTCTGGTGTCCCATTAATAACTATAGAAATTTTGGTGCTTGTAGCTCTGGCTGTTTTTGAGTTTTGCGATCACAGATGGACAAACCAACATTTGCTGAATTATAGTAAGACTAGCTGAAGTACCTGTCTATTTAATACTTAATTATATATATATACTACTCACAATAAGTTAGGGATATTGGGATTAAGGTGTGCTGTTTTTGCTCATAGTATTTGTTAGTCATAAATGGTCTCAGTTTTGTATAGTCACATGTGTTTGTACATTGGAAAAATATAGGGGATTAGCTTTAAAATCACAAAAAAAGTAGTGTTAGTGACTATTGTGTACAGTTATGATTTAGGGCTATAAAAGACACAGGGTATCTTTAGCAGGCTGTTAATTCTGATTTGAGAGTTTAGAATGTACTGTTGTAAGCTTAGTGAACAACAACACCACTTAGCACTTGACTGCATTCAGACAGGGAGTAGACATGTTGATGTTGTGATCAGTCAAATTATTTCCAGACTTCAGGCAACAGGAATAGTCTGTGAGCTGCCATGTTCCAGTTCTCCTTGTGCTACTGACTGTAATGATAATCAGTACATCCGGACCTATGCCCTGCACCATCGCCATGAAACTACAACCCAGCTCCAAACACATATAAGAGTATCCCGTCAGACAATATGCAACAGTAAGTGGATGTTGCGTAGGATGCTCCCAAATGGACAAACATTGCCAAACATTTCTGCAATTGGCCAGAGCCCATGTGAGGTGGACATTGAAACAGTGTTGTTTACTGATGAGTGCAGAATCACTCTGTACCATTAAACATAATTTAGAAACAAGCTAAAAATAAATGACAAAAGTATACCCGTAATAATAATCCCAATATCCCTAACTTATTGTGAGTAGTATATAAACTCCCACTGGAAATGGGAATGTTTAACTTGCTAAAATCCTACTCTGGAGACCAATTAGTAACCACGGATAATTAGGTAGCCATACATCAGGCTATTCTTGTGTTTTGCAATCAGGAACGGACATACATTTGGTGAATTATATTAAATTTCTAGGTAAGCAGAAATGGTACTGGAGGGACTAAGGGACAAAAATAATGGACAGAGACAAAATGTGGTGAAAAGAAAATTAACAAAACAGTGTTTTAGTAAAGTAAAGTAGTGCCCTTTGCCCGGGCTTCCCATACCAAAAGTATCTGTCTTGGATAGTTTTTTATCTAGTTTGTGATATGTGAAGTAAGTTTTAGAGGCGATAAACACCCAAAGTAGTGTCACTTACTTCACCATATGCTATTTTACCCATAGCTAGGGCGAGGAGACAAATTCATGTCTTTCCCAAGGGCATTAGTGCCAGTATCAGTCAAGAGTTTGAACTTGAGTCGTCAAGTCCATTTCCCATGCTAACATGATTTATTATCATGCTTTCTCTGCACTGTTAGAAGGGGGGCAATGATAGAGGGTAATGTTCTAAAAACAGGGGGTTAAAGTTCAGAGAAAGGGGGTTAATATTTTAAAAAGTTGGGCTAATATCCAAAAAAGGAAGGCTAGTGTCCAAAAAGGAGGTGGGGGGACTAATGTCACCCTAAAAAGTGGGGGCTAATGTTTTAAAAAGGGGTTAATGTTAGTTTCCAAAACTAGAAAATGAGTCCAATTTTGTATTCTGATTTTGTTAGCAGACTGACGCAAAGTTAACAGAGCCGAAGAAGTTTTAATTTTTTCAATAAAAAGGCAGTCAGCACTATGTTAACAGTTTAATCTTCTTCAAATATTATTTTTTTTTTGGAGGGGGGCTCCAAAAAAAAATTTTCTTTTTTAGAAACCATCAACCAAAACTGTCACCAAAACTGTTCACATAGGTTTCTTCAGTTTTCAAGTTGGTCTGGTTGGCTGACTGGCTGGCTATGTGTGTATGGATCACACATGCAGGCTGCACTAATGGAGCTAGAGAGCTGAAAATTGAAACATTTACTCCTTATTATGTCTACAAAAACTGTTTTAGTTTTGTTTTGAAAATTCCCCACCTAAATACGTTTTTAGTGGGGGCTTCAATTTGCAATGCTATTTTATGCTAAATTGGTCCCTTAGTTTGTGTCCAGCACCATTTACACTTGTTTTTTGAAAATTCAGACTTTTTTAATGATCACTGTGCAACAAAAGGTGAGAGAAGTAACTTATTCATTGATCACCCCTTTTTACAATTCTTTAATGGATCACCCCAACATGGCATGCTGTCAAAAGATGTTGGTAGCATGATGGTTTCTATTGAATGACTAAGCAGACCTGTTTTTTTGTTTTCATCAGTTTTTATTTGTTTTTCAAAAGGTTTAATATAAAATCTGTTCATATTTCTTTTCTTTTTCTAAAATCATTCCAATCACTTCAAACCTCACCATTCAAGGAATATAAACATATAGCCCATATGTTAAGTCAAAAGAAATTCTGACATCACAGACAAGCATAGGAACCAGTGTACACACAGAGATTCTTATAAATATTCTTAGAAAAACGATGCTGAAGCCGTAATTTAATAAGATGTAATTCTTGAAAATAACCTTAATGTAAAAACAAAATAAGAAAGTTTACAAGCAGTTGGTGATAAAAGATAGCTCTCAAAAGTAGGTCACAGTGATGGGTGACTTGCGACAATATCTATATCCCAACAGAAATATGTTAGCCAGGTGAGACTTTAACAGTCAATATTCAGTTCACTTTACTAAGAAAGTGTGGCAATTGTTAAATTCATTGGTTCAACACTTTAAGATCAAGATGAGATCAATTATGATTAGATATAAAGAATATTAAGTGTTTCATATCTAATTGTAAAACAAGCAACTGAAAGTAGACATTTTATATATTTGTGTATGTACATGTTTATTTGCTTTGATTTTATATAAAAGTAAAGTACATAAAACTTAATCATATGGATGTGCATAAAAGATAAAAGGAATAAGTGTAACAAACCAAAAATAGTATAAAATGAACATTTCCATCTTTTTACATCACCAAAAGAAGGAAGAAAAACAGAATATGTAGGTGCTTTATTTCTGACTCACTAGCTAGAATAGTGACCAAGCTCAGGTCTGGGTAGTTTAGTGAGTATATGAAGTAGGACATACACAAGTGTAAATAGGTACAATTAGCAAAAATATAGGAATTCACAATAGAATTGGTTTAATATGCTTTTGAAGACTTTGAAAAGAGTCACAACAACCACAAATAAAGAAAAGTACTTTGTGGACTGGTTAATCAAATTTGTTTTTGTCACTTTGCCACTAAATTTAACAGCGAGCATTTAACAGAAATTATCACATTATTTGTAATCACATGTTTCAGAGGAGATTTCATTTCACTTTTTAACTCCCTACCAATGCATCTTTTGAAAAAATATGCAAGACATTGATACAAAACTTCTGTCCAATTTAGAAAAAGCAATTTATAAGGGAACAAATCTAAATAAATTTACAATATAGAACAGCTGAAAGATATATCTCAAATATTGTGCATAAAAGGGAATCATAAGAAATCTATAAATCCTTTTGAATTCCTAAAACAATCATGAAAACACATGGCAATATAAGTTTTCTAAGCATGTTGTTATGAAGTTATTAAATATTATCAAGACATCAATGTATTTAACTAGACCCTCACAAGTACAGTATGTGGCATAAAGACTTAAGATAGGGTATACCCAAAATAAATATGGCACTTTGATCATTACCAAAAACATCAGATTCTCCTTTTTTAGTACAACAAAATATATAAACAAATTATCATGACAACTACTTCACAAAGGGTCATCCAAATGAAATGTATCCAACATTTTCAACAATATCGGACAGACTTTCATTTCAGTTCAGAAGTACTTTAGCCATAATATCTTTTGTATGATAAAGAGTAAAGAAAGTGTCATATGAATTTATGCCAACAGACACAATATGATGCGTGGAGATGAATCATTTTTCATTTGAAATATTTTTCTTGTGCTTTGCAAATAATGACTTTTAAAAATCTACAATTATATGTATCAAATTATGAATTATAAGAAAGCTCTTTGGAAAGAATAACACCATGAAATACATAAATCTTTCCAAATAAATGCAATATGTTTGTATGAAATATTAATGGCTCTAATAATTATAAATTGGGTAATTAAAATGCAAGCAACTTATCAACACCAAGAATGCAAACATTTAAAAAGCAAAAGAATTAAATGGTAATTCAGAAACATAGTCTTGTATTCAATTAAACATCTTCCACATGAACTTATATTTTGAAAAAACGTCTTAAGAAAAAACAGATGTCTTTACAAACATATTTACATTACAAATGGTTCTTCGGATGATTGAACTTCTTCTTGTTGTTTGTGTTGTAAACATGACATTTCAGCAGATCCATTCTTCGGCCTTCAGGTGTATTGTTGACCATAATTAATAATGGAATGAATTTGAAACACAAGCGTCAATTTTAGAAATCTTTCTTACTGTCTGCTACAAAAACAACTCTTTCTTAGCAGGAACTCTACCACAAAGGCCAGTACTCTAAAATATCACTTGTAATCTTTCTCATTATATTGGGGAAATATCTACCTGTATATGTATAATATGTCCTCCTTAGGGTATGTCCAGCTTGCAAATATTCAAACTAATTGGGTTTGTATTATTATTAATTTATGGAAATATATTTAATCTATTTATTACGCACACACACACTGTGTTTTTAACTGAAAATGAATCACCTTATATTACTTCTCTGGATGGTCTAATATCTTTAAAACCTATTTAGGGGGAATTTTCAAAAAACATAAAAACATTTTCCCTACTCATTGAGGAGAGTGTGTGTAAAATCTTAAGTTTCTAATATGAACAGTTAGGGCTTGGTGAAGGTAGATACATATAGATAGATACATAGATTCATATAAATATCAGAACACATGAATAACCTAAACCCAGCAATAAACCAGTGTTGTGGGTAGCAGTGATTAATATATCTATATTATAGGTTACAGGTCAAAATGTCCAACGAATAAAAGGTCCAATGCAAAAACATCCAATACAATGGATGTCACACACACATACACAAATGCAACATACACACACATGCTATGTATAGGTATGTTTGGTCTACGTTATGGGTTCTATAATCTATCTAATGCGATTAATTAATCCCCAGATGGTACCGTGCATATCAAAGATGCGTTAATTTAAAAAATTACAATTTATCCTTGCCTGATTATTAGTGACTCAACATATTTAGCTGTAGCTAGCGACTCTATAAAGTCCAGAATATGACACTTTTGTAAAGAAAATAAAAACAAATGTGAGATAAATGTTTAACAACATTAAATTAGTTTTAGCAACATTGACTTTCAGAGAAAAAATTATCAAGATTTTAAAAGGTCCAATATCAAAATCCATATCCATTATTTGTAGTTTAATAAACTCTAAAAGACGAAGGGAAAACAATTGACTTGTAATATAATTAGTCTGGGGGCCAGCAGGGGTTACCGAGCACCCCCTGCCCCATGATTCTACAGTTATGGTACCAAAATATTCCTTAGGATGTCCTCTTTCAGAAAAAAAGATGTTCCCAAGAAAAAGTTGGGAAGAACTACCTCATTTGCATAAAACAAAATGGCCGCCAGCATATACAAAAAAAACAGAATTTCATATCTCGTCTCCCAGTTGACTTATCTGAGTACTTTAAAAGGCTAAATCATGGGTTTCAGACATGAGGAATTCACAAGGAAATGTCAAGTATACTTTATAGGCAAAATTTTGGATTTAATTCATGAAGGAGATATATACATATATATATATATATATATATCGTTGGAAAGAGAATTTCCTCAGCTCAATTTGTATCTATTGGGCTTAAAAACTTCAAGTCCCCTGTCCAAAGTCTATGGATCGTAGAATTAGTTTTTGATGGAGGTATATACATGTACATATATTTAGAAAGGGAATTTTATCAGCTTCCCCCAACGGTGTATGTATCTGTTGTGATTAAAAAGTCACAGTCCAAAACATGAAGTTAAGTATTCAGCATTTTACAATGAAAACTTCAAGTACACAGTCCAAATTCTATGGATCGTAGAATTAATGTTTGATTGTGGTATATACATATATATATCGTTAGAAAGGGAATCTTATCAGCTTTCCAAGAGTGTATGTTCCAAATATGTATCTGTTGGGCTTAAAAAGTTACAGCCTAAAACGTGCTGCTAGGTATTCAGCATTTTACGATGAAAACTTCAAGTACACAGTCAAAATTCTATGGACTGTGGAATTAATTTCTGATTGTGGTATATACATATACATATCATTAGAAAGAGGATTTCATCGGCTTTATAACGCTGTATGTTCCCAATTTGTATCTGATAGGCTTAAAAAGTATTCAGCATTTTTCAATGAAAACTTCAAGCCCACAGTCCAAATCTATGGATTGTGGAATTAATTCTTGAGGGAAATATATATATTTATATATCGTTAGAAAGGGAATCCTATCAGCTTCCCAACGCTGTATATTGTCTATTTGTATCTGTTGGGTATGAAAACTTACACCCGAAAACGTGAAGCTTGTTATTCAGCATTTTACAATAAAATTTGAGCACACAGTCCAAATCTATGGATTGTTGAATTAATTCCTGATCGAGGTATATACATATATATACATTCTTAGAAAGGGAAAACCCCCCAGCTCTCGAACAGTGTAACTTGTAAATTTGTATATGTTGAGCTTAGAGCCGAAGTTGTGAAGCTAAGTATTCAGCATTTTACGAGAAAACTCCAAGTACGCAGTCCAAAGTCTATGGATTGTGGAATTAATTCCCACTGGAGGTATGCACATATATATATATATCGTTAGAAAGAGAATATTATCAGCTTTCCAACAGTGTTAATTTGGATTTCTTGGGCATGGAGAGTTACAGCCGAAAATGTGAAGCTAGGTATTTAGCATTTTACGAGAAAAGTTCGAGTACACAGTCAAAGATCTCTGCATTGTGGAATTAATCCTTGGAGATATACAAATATATATATCGTTAGAAAGGTAATTTCACCAGCTTTCCAATGGGCTATGCATTTGTATCTTTTGATCCAAAAAAGCAACAGCCGAAAATGTGAAGCTAGGTATGTAGCATTTTTCAAGAAAATTTCAATTACACAGCAAGATTTCTATGGATTGTGGAATTAGTTCTTGATGCAGGTATACACATATATATATGTTAGAAAGAGAATTTCATCAGCTTTTGGACCGTGTATCGTGTCAATTTGTATCTTTTTGGCTTAAAAAGTCACAGCCCTAAACGTGAAGCTAGGTGTTGAGCATTTTACGAGAAAGCTTCAAGTACACAGTCCTAAGTCTATGGATTGTGGCATTAATTCCTGATGGAGGTATATACATATATATATATATCGTTAGAAAAGGTATTTTATCAGCTTTCAAACAGTATATTTTAAGCCCAACAGATACAAATTGTGAACGTACACCACTGGATAGCTGATGAAATTCTCTTTCTAATGATATATATATATGTATATAACCCCATTAAGAATTAAATCCACAATCCATAGAATGTGGACTATAAAGTTAAAATCTCCCTGTAAATTGCTAACTACCCAGCAGCACGTTTTGGGCTGTGACTTTTTAAGCCCAACAGATACAAATTGGGAACATACACTGCTGGAAATATAGATAGAATTCTCTTTCTAACGATATATATATGTATATATCTCCATCAGAAATAAATTCCACAATCCATAGACTTGGACTGTATACTTGTTTTCTCGCAAAATGCTGAATACTTAGCTTCACATTTTGGACTGTGACTTTTTAATCCCAACAGATACAAATTAATTCTACTATCCATAGACTTTGGACTGTGTACTTGAAGTTTTCTTCGTAAAATGTAGAATACTTAGCTTCACATTTCAAGCTGTAACTTCTTAAGTCCAATAGATACAAATTGACAACATACACCATTGGAAAGCCAAGCATTCTCTTTCCAACGATATATATATATTTTGTCTATAAAGTATATTTGACACTTCCTTGTAAAATCCTGAAATTATCTATAAATTAATTTTTGAATTCCTCATATCTGAAACCCATGATTTAGCTTTTTAAAGTACTGAAATATGTCAACCGGGAGACGAGATATGAAATTCTGTTTTTTTGGTGTATGCTGGCGACCATTTTGGTTTATGCAAATGAGGTAGTTCTTCCCAACTTATTTTTTGGGAACATCTTTTTTCTGAAAGAGAACATCCTAAGGAACATTTTGTTACCCTAAATGTAGAATCATGGGGGTGGGTGCATGGTAGCCCCTGCTGGCCCTCGGACTATGTGCTGTAGGTAAATTTGTTTTTCCTCTTTGATGTGTAGTTTTCGACTTTTTAGAGCACAAACACAAACTTTCATACTTTATATAATATAGGTACTGTCAAAATTACATTAGCACTGAAAGAAAGATAATTTTGAAAAAAATTAAACTTTATCTGTTGGAGTTCAAACTCGGTCTCGCCAATTACATTTTCCATGCTGCTAACCACTCGGCTATTGAGCTAACCTGATTTTGAATTCACGAATTAGTGCCCAAAAAGAAATTTTCACTAGGGCAGAAAAATAATTTTTCATAAAGCACGAACGCAGACACCCCCAAAGAAATCAAAATTTCTTTTGAAAAATTCGATCAATGCAAAAAGGTCCAATGAACAAAACCTCCAATGCAAAAAGGTCCAATGCAAAAAGGGTCAATGCTAAAAGAGCCAATGCAAAAAGGTCCAATGCAAAGATGTGTTTGGTCTACGTTATGGGTTCTATAATCTACCTAACTGAACTGAACAGGTTCCCCATGATTAACGCGATTAATTAATCTCCAGATAGTACCACACATATCAAAGACGCATTAATTAAATACAACAATCAATGGTAAAAATTACAATTTATCCATGCTCGATTATTAGTGACTCAACATATTTAACTGTAGCTAGCTACTCTATAAAGTACAGAATATGACACTCTTGTAAAGAAAATAAAAACAAATGTGAGATAAATGTTTATTAACAACATTAAATTAGTTTTAGCAACATTGACTTTCAGAGAAAAAATTATCAAGATTTTAAAAGGTCCAATATCAAAATCCATATTCATTATTTGTTGTTTAATAGACTCTAAATTACGAAGGTAAAAAAAGAAAACAATTGGCTTGTAATATAATGTAATACGCAAACAGTCCTCTGTGTTATAGTAGTAATAGTAGTGGTCTCAATGCACAGAGAGAGTAGTGGTTGCTGATTCTGGCAGACATCACTGTGAAAGGGGTGGTCGCTATTAATGTAACCGTATTAAGCAAAACTCATGTTAAACAAAACCATGTTAATTAAAAGATAACTGTATCTATCCATAATAAGTCTCAACCTAAAGTCCTCTTGTGAATGAAAGCTACGGGATCATGTATTGCAACATTAATAATGATTTATTAAAACAAATAAAACAAATGATTGCAAAAAGATTTTACAAAAAAATCATCCATTTCTGAAGGAGTCTGCATTTGCGGTCACATGAAAAAAAAAACTAAAGAAATCAGTGAGTGCAATAATACACTAATCAGCGGACCGATTTGAAAACCCGATGGAGAAAATTTTACTTTTTTTCTTTTAATTTAATGAATTTTCGATTTAGTAGACCTTCATACATTCTGAAAATTTGTTAGTTTTGAGAACATAAATATTTAAACGTTTTATAAGAGAGGGTTCTATTTACAATGTAGCTATAATGCTAACGTGCACCCTTACTTTCCTTTTGTCATAGGTGATCATGGACATGAATTTCTTTCTCTCAATGTTTATGCAAGTTTGGAAGTATTTTTTAAGGAATCTAATGCTAACCTGACAATAAAACATGTTTTTCTTAGAGCAAAAACCTAACACTACCTCTAAGCATAATCCAAATCCAAATGCAACAATAAAACATTGGCAAACTTTAAATCTGATAGTCCACTTTGATAACTCGTGAGCAGGATGGGGAGTGCGTGAGCACACAGTTCCCCCTTATTTGATTTTATGAAATCACTAAATAATATCATTTGCTTTTCAGTGTTGTTAGATTTAGTTTTTTTTTCCTGGGCAGCTCGACATATGAAAAAGTTAGTTTTATAACTAACACTATC
>VCCN01001809.1:484516-503162 GCA_006491835.1 Architeuthis dux
ATGATCACAAAGTTTTTGTATCATTCATTTAGAGAGAGAGAGGATGTAATACACATCATCCACTTAGTGAACCTAACTACCAAATTTCTACGATAACAACTGAGTTGAATAAGCAAATGCAAACATTGTTTCAAGGATTTTAGCTAGTGTTTCAAATCATCCAAAAGGAATATAATTTTTTACACTTCTAGGAATGTGTTTGCTGCCTGACTCCACTTTTTAGAGCCTGTGTTTAAGTGCTTGTTGTCTCTCGTTTGCAGTTGAAATATCCTTCAGTTTTTCTTGTAAATCAAGCACATATAATTTTCTGATATATCGCTCAGAATAGTATCTTAATCATAATCAACATCATGATTGTGTAAACAGTAAAGCTTAGTCAACTCTCACTGACCTTAGATTTCATTTGTATTTTATACTATAGTACATTTTCTATTTGTTTCCTTTGTAAAAAATACTTTGTTTTTGGCATAATATTATTTTCTGTGATTGACTTGTGATCTACCTTAGCCAATAATCCTATATAGTCACCAAGAAAATTGAATTATATAATTCTTATTTGATTCATTTGTTATTTTCAACCAAAGTGTATGCTAATTTCTTTAGAGAACATAACTTGGTTAAATAAATTTCATTTTACTATTTTTATTAGCTTCATTAGAGAAAACAAAACGATTCAATTTGATAGGTTCTGTGTATATACAAACTCCTTCTATCATAATTAAAAATAATTTAAAAACTCCATTGGAATCTAAATATTCACCTGGTGAACTTATACACTATTCTTGAGTTACTGACACACATAAAACTTCCAGATACACATAGACAAAGACAATACTCTTGTTTTGTTAGGTCAACAAAAATTAATAAAATTGATAAATATTAAGTTTCTGAGAAGGATCCTTGTCAAGATCTCTTCTGCAATAAATGCTACCATTTTGTATAGAGGCAGAATCATCTTATATATAAAAGCCAATGTTACCTTTTTGTTTGCTGGTTTGTTTATCAGTTCTGTCATGAGGAAAGGGGACAATGATATTTATAGCAGCAGAGACTTCAGCTTGTGTACATTAGGTAGGTTAGGGGTGGTTGTGCTAGTGGAATGGGGACAGAGAGACAGGCAGAATAGAAAATACAATTTTAAAAAACGTGGGGAGACTAATTTTGTTATCGCTTAATCCAGTTAAAAATCTGAATTGAAAATTATTTAATTAAAAAATAGACGTGATCATATATGTCCAGATAACTTATACAAATATATATGTGTATAAATGTATATATAGTTCTGAGTAGAACAAAGAATCAGACAAAAAAGTAGAGATGGAAGAAGGTCAGGGTAAACACTTGGAATGACACTTCTTTATAAAGAATGTTGTCTTCAAAGGATTATGCAATAAATACATTTATACTAAAATATATATTTGTATAATTTATCCATAGTTATATGATCCTGTCATTTTTGACAGGTCCTATGCTAGTTTACTATATAAAACAGAAGAAAGTATCTTATTCATTTTTTATTTTTGGCTAATCACATATATTTTTAGCTGATATTTAAATATATTCTCTTTTCTTACATTTTCTAAAACGTAGGTGTTATAGTCTGGGTCATATCTTTCAAGTAATCAACATTATCTACATCAAAAGGAACAGTGAGAAACAATAGAAAATAACTTGGATTTTCCCAGCCTGAACACAAGGCTATTTACTGCTAATTAAAAAATATATATAAATATACATTATTAACAACCAAAACGACCTAAAAAATGAAACAGCACATACTTGAGCAATTTTCTATGCTAATTTAAAAAACTAAAAAGCTTAAAATAAAGCATGAATACAAACAATATAAAAAATCTCAACACAATGAAAATGCCAAAAGTTGACAAATTTATATGGAATTTGCCATATTTAGGTTCTAAGAAAAACTTTTCCTTTTTTATTTCTTCCATGGCAGTTGTAGTCAAAATGTATATTTGAAATAAAGCTTGTTTAATAGTTTTTCAGTTTTTACTTTTGAATTTATGAATTTTTCAATTTATTCTTGATGTCATGAATTCAATCATTTTTTTTCAATAATTGAGCCAGTGACTAAAATGATATCTATTCATTCAAGAAACTACTTCAACAGTTCTTCAAGAAAGTAGTCACCAAAACAACAGAAGAGTTTTTAGCAGAAATTCAAAAGATCCACTAAACTATTCTAAGTTTTAGCATCCTTACTTGTATTAAAAGAGGTCACCAGTTATAATGCTTGTTGTTGTTCTGTATTGGAAGAAGGCATTATATTAATAATTAAAAGTTCTATAGTTGAATGAAACATTGATAGGGATTATATTAGTCCCACATGTTGACAGCATGCCAAAATCCTGCGTGTAGATCAGCCATCTTGAATTAAGTGGCTACACATTGGTAAAATACAATCTAACAAAGAAAGAAAGTCTGTACAAAGGGAAATGAAAACAAACATTTTAACAAACATTTAATAAGGAAACAAATGATGATACAAAATGAGTACATATGTTTAGGCTGAAAGAAAACAGGTATATTAAAAATGATTGTTACTAGTCGACAGAAATACAAAGTAATTATTTTTAAGGAGGATAGTAAGAAGTACTTATCAGGAAGGAGATATTAAAGAGAGAATTAGCTACTAACTCGGACAATGTTGGAATAGAAGAGAAACTTGTGACAATGTTGTGAAATGCTGTTAGCTGCATTTTTGTGTCGTGGAGAAAATAGTTTTACTGAATTGAATATGTTTTCATAGGGATGGTCAGAGGTGACCAGGGTGTCACTACCAGCCACAGCCAGGCTGGCCGCTGGAGTGAGCCAAGAGGAACGAAAGTGGTAATTTTTATAGTTAGGGACTACCGGAAGTGACGTCACAAGATATGGGACTACTTTTTACAGACTTTAATACTCTTTCAGTGTAGTAATTTTTACTAAATGGAAATTAGGCACAACACTATATTAGTTTGATTTAGGTTATCAAGGCTATTAAGTTGAATTATCACATTTTTAGGATATTGCTGCATTACCATGGCTATTAGGATATTGCTGCATTACCATGACTATTAAGTTGAATTATCACATTTTTAAGATATTGCTGCATTACGATGGTTATTAGGATATTGCTGCATTTTGTTCAACATATTCACATTAATTACATGTCTTGTCCAAATTTCACCAGGATAACCAAGGTGTTAATAGAAAAGGTATCTTTAATTTGTTATAAAAAGTTTTCACACACAGTCAATAGCTTTAAGAGAGATAGTTTTAAAAACTGGTGTTCGGTGTATAATTTCATACCATATGACTATTCAACTATATTACGTTAGCAAAACTAATAGCAATGATATTATTTAAGAGACTTTTTTCTTAATTTAACAGACATAGTAAAGGAAATTAAATAAATATTCAAAAGAATATTTGAACTACCTAGTACTAGTCATCAACTCTGGTGGATTTTACAATTATGGAGCTACTCTACAACAGATGTGTTATTGTTCTGAATTGATATCAATTTCTACTCAGATGTCTCGCTATGGAGACTATGGTTAACAGGCTAATCTTGTGCAGACCATATAGTGAGTTCAATCATCACTGAGTGACCCACACGTCTTTCAGCTCCCATTGTCTCTCTCCCACTCTTCACTCTCTGCCACAACACAATGTATTGTTATGAAATAAAAAATATGTCCTCATATTTTTATGAAAAGTTTTGAGTCTTCCTTTTTCTCCAAGTTTGGGATTTTCCTCCTGCAGACCAAGAGGCTATCCAACAAGCATTTACAGTTCCAAGAGGCTATCCAACAAGCCTCTCAGATTCCCCTGAAAATGATCACAGGTGTTCCTACACCAAACTTATGGAGAAATCCAAAATATTACATCTGTATCTCTAGGAAGTTTTGAAATTGAAAATCTTTGAAATTTTACTCAATTTTAGGCATTTTACCGAACAAGCATTTACAGTTCCTTTGATATGGCATGTACAGATTTGGAACTTTGTGACTAGGGCAAACCTTTCTGTAGAATTCAAAAATGTAATCAGATTAGGTATAACTTATGTACTTTTCCTCCTACAAGGCTCTGAAAATGGCCAAAAATCCTAAATGTAAAAAAGATGACACCCTCTTTGAGAGCTTCTCATTCAAACAGTATGCAAGATAATGCACTCATAGTTTTTTTCCTGTCATTTATAACATATTAGGTCATGTGTATGCAGTAACCATATGTATTAATGTTATAGGAATATCAGAATGATTGTTTGAAATGTGCTTGATTTTCGATTGTCCTCAAAATTACCTATTTTCATGTCCTTATTTGACTATGTGTGCAGTTAAACAACACTTTCATATTTTTTTATCATGTATTCTTACATATTTAAAGATGATCTGACAAACATGTGGTGTTGTTGCTGAGCTTCCTTGTGGGGTTATGATTTTTTTAATGCATACAGGAGGGGAGGGATGCTGAAAAGTTCTCGGCTTGAGAAAGAATGTCAGTTCTCGATCCGACCTACTTCCCAAAATCTGAGTGTCATTTTGTCACTGTAGATGGAAAGAGTGTTCTTTTATATTGTAAAGTGCTAATTTGAAGGATTTTCTAGATCATTCCCTTCTTGGTCAGGCCAAGAACTTTTCAGCACACCCTCATATTAAATATTCAACATTTGAAAGTATTGACTACTGTCACTGTGAATCTTATTACTATTTATAATGATTGTTTATGTCCTGAAATGAAAAGTTCTTACTGTAATTATTTACTGGTGATAATGCTCTGGCATGTTTTTGACAATCAATAAAATTGTTGTTTATTTTCACTATTTTGAATTGATTTATGAAGGGGTATTATGTTCCTGTTATTGAAATAGGTTTATGAGGCAATTCTGAAACTGTGAACTATGTAATATTAGTGTTTTGTTTGATTTTGTATGGCAATAAGAGCATGACTATTCAATTTTTAAAAAGAATTATAACTCCAGAAGGAAGATCAGCAACAACAGCAAATTTTTGTCAGATTATCTTTTTTGTCGAAATAATCACTGTTTTATTTCAAACATCTGCTATTTTTACAATTTTTCCTTCAATTTACCAGCATAAAATGAAAGATAACAATTTTTTAAAAATTATCACAGAAAAGAAGAAAAGATTATTGCTTTTCGCAAACTTCATTATCCAACTCTGGAATAGCTACACTATGAAGACACTATAGATCAAAAGAACTACAATTGAGGGGAAAAAACAATGAGGAAACAAAAAGAAAAAGAATATAAGAAAAATACACCTGGTAAATATTTTTTTTCATATCTCTATAAAGAGAAAGGATAACAAATATTGAATTAATTGAAATAATCAATAAAAAATCTTTCAATGTTTTTTTCCAGATCAAAAGCCTAACTATAATTAATCAAATAAAACTAAACAGTTGCCAAGAAGAAGTTTGAACAGTTCCGGAATTATTATCTAAAAAAGGTAAACATAATTAATTCATGGAGCGATTTACTTGTAAAATGTCTAAAAAAATCAATGAAAGCACCCTTGTATAAATAGAATAAATCATCAAATTGATAAAGGATAATTGATAGGGGGAAAAAATTCTTCTCTCCAAAATTTGGAATGACAAATTCTTTTTAAAAAATTCTTCCTCTAAAAGATTTTTTTTTCTCCAGTGTCGATTTTACAGCAAAGATTTTTGTTCATTCCTAAAATTTGAAGCATCAGAATGTTGAATAATCGTATAGATTTGACAAAGACATTTTCAGGTCACCTAGGGGAGGTAATTATGCATGGATCCGCTCAAAATCAGTTCTTCCTTTGCCTATTGTCCGCCCTTCCAGAAGATCTGAATGAAATTCATTTAGAACTTTTCGAGATATCTTGCGGACAAGAAAAAAGGCGAACTAACCAACCAACCAACCAACCAACAAATAAACCAACCAACAAACAAACAAACCAACCAACAGACAAACAAACACACAGAATTGACCAAAAACATATACCTCTTTTCAACTTCGTTGTCAGAAATAAACAATCATTCTGACACTCCTGGCTAGGGCTAACTTTTTCTGTAGAATTCAACAATTTAAATTTATCTTACTTTTCCTCCTACAAGGCTCTGAAAATGGTCGAAATTCCAAAAAATAGACGATATCCACTTTGAGAGCGCACTCAGACAGTATGCTAGAGAAAGAAAAAAAAACTCATAGTTTTTTCCTGTCATATATAACTGATTAGTTCATGTGTATGCAGTAACCATCACAAAGTTTCAAAGCTGCACACCCCATAGCTGTAAATATCGGAGTTTGGACGGAAAGGCTCGTTCGTTCGGCAAAACGCATAAAATTGAGTAAATTTCAAATATTTTTAATTTCAAAACTATTAGAGATACGAACCTAATATTTTGGATTTCTTCATAAGTTTGATATAGGAACACTTGCACCTCTGATTTTTTCCCCAGGTGAATCTGAGTGTTTATGGAATGACTCTACAGTAAGTACTTTTATATCTTAAAATGGGAAAAAGTTTTGTCTAATTGTAAAATTATCAAGGTAGCTCTTTTACTTTTACGGTCTTTATACATGGATTAACATTGAAGAAACTGTCAGAATAAGCGGCTCGGCTCAGAAATCAATCAACAACAGACAGTCAATGCGCACAAACAATGACTTACACAGTGCATTAGGAAATGTAGGTATTTTGCTTGAATAAATACTGAAATATTGAATCAATGCCGAAAATGATTGCTTTGCAGTTAATTATGGTCATTTTCATGGCTTCATTAAGCAATTCATTGACAAATATGCAAAAATATTATTATTATTTCATTCGATCTTCAATCTGAAAACTCGTAACAAACTGAAACAAGCCAATCTGATAGAGGATTTGTTTTTTTCGGCAACTGGCCCAGAAGTTTTATTACCATGGAGACCAAGACCACACAACAAAACGATGATAAGTGACAGAATTTAGGACATGGCACCTCCCGTATGGCGGCGGCGGCTTATATACTCTTTATTTTTGTGGCATTCAATGTAAAAATAAAAGAATAAAAAACACTTGTAAATAACAAAAAAATGTTAGCAGTCGCAATGTGAACTATAAGGAAAGAGAGAAAACTGTTGCCCACATGATCTTTATACAATAGAATCACTCAAGCGTAAAATAACTGGTAGAGGGAGAAACGAGGGCAAGATAATCAGCCCCTTACAAATAAAAGCATACATTTTCCTCTTTTAATAACACTAGTAATGGTGTATTAAAACAGAAAAAAGGCCGAAAACTGACATTACTCATGAATGTGTATGTGAAAAAAATTATGTAAATATGATTAAAAAGAACGACAAATTCAAGATGTCACAGGGTCGGTCACCCTCTTGGGTCAGAAGAAAGAAAGAGAAACAACATTAAGGGTAATCTTTGTTTTGAAGAGTGACAAAAAAACTGAACGAAAAGAACTAGTTTTCTTCCTCATGAACATAGGTGATATGAAAACATTCAATTATTTAGTAAGTTGTCATTGATTATTTGTTACTTACAAGGAGGCGTCTTATTCGATGATATAGAGAACCCATATCTGATCATTGGGCAACAACAATGGGTTGTGTAGTAGGAAAAGAATTGTACAGATGACAGTCAGTTGCGCTTTCAGACCTCTTTTTGTCAGTAATGCAAAGAATATGTATTGCAGACGTTGATGTATCTTGAAAGAGGGACATCGCGAACAGCCTTAATAAATTCCCTGAAGATTTTAGTGCAGTGAGAAGAAACGTAGTGAACACCTGAAGTAGAAATTATTCTTTTTCTGAGCATGTCCTCCTGTAAGTACTCCAGAATTGTGAGTTGTCAGTTAGTCGTCCCACACCTGACTGACTAGTGACTTGAGATATTTGTAGGCTATGTCGCCAGTTGGTTGCTTTTAGTAACGATTTCTTTGTAACGTAACGGAAGGGATATTTGTTTACGGTGGGAACCACTCCTCAGAGAGGGTCTTACAACACTTTACACGTGGTCGTTGGTTGGCTAGCTATTACCGGACACCGATAACCTGCTTGTGCGCGAACCGTAGTTGATTCTCTTCTTCTTCTCTGTACTAACATATAAACTCAGGTGCGATTGTGAGTGAGTGGGGTGAGACCTGGTGAATGATCGACTGAATAGGTCATAAATCCACTTGTATATATTACTTTTATCAAAAGAGAAGTGATTCAAGCTAGGAATATGACGTTTGTTGCTCTTTGCAGTTGATTTCGTGATGACTTTTCATTATGGAAAAAAACACTAAAACTCAGTTACACTTTGCTTTATGAAGGAAGAAGCTTCTACTTGAAACTTACAAAAGAATCTAAACAGGATCTGAGATAAGATGTTAAATCTTCTTATCTCAGTTCCTGTTTCTTTTTTAATCAACCACCACCACTCACTGGACTTTGTCGAATGACTTAGATTTGTTGTGCCTTATCGGGTAATAAGTTCACTAAACTTAAACTTGTAATTCGATTTACCCAAAAATTAATGAAAGCTTAAAAAGAAAAGGGATAATTATGATTTCTGAGTTGAGTATTTTGATTTTATTTGTTAAGT
Source organism: Architeuthis dux (assembly GCA_006491835.1). Taxonomy (NCBI): domain Eukaryota; kingdom Metazoa; phylum Mollusca; class Cephalopoda; order Oegopsida; family Architeuthidae; genus Architeuthis; species Architeuthis dux. Next base: position 493,099 of record VCCN01001809.1, read on the forward strand.
AAAGTTTGAAGGCAAATTTCAATGTAGAAAAGAAGTCAACCATTATTTCAAATAATGATTGACTTCTTTTCTACATTGAGAAATGTTACGTAATGATGTGTGTTGTTGCATTTTTTCTTGTGATTTATCTAGCTTTAGATTGCCATTAAAACTTTTTTTTAAATTAGACACTTGATCTCAACTCAGTTTCATGTTTACAAAAACAATCTCGGAACTTTTATAAAAAGTTACCGTATTTGTACGTAAGGTGGCAGGTGTGCAAGTCTTTTCTCTGGTAATTTTCCTTTGGTCAAATTTTTTATGCGCTAGGTATTTCTCACTAAAATATGGATAAAGCTCATAGAGATACGTGTATGCAATGCTGACAAAATGCCATTTGAAAAATACAGGGTACCCCCGATTAACGCGGTGGGGTGAGACTTTTGTCGCGCTAATCAAAACCGCGTTAATCGAACTTAAAAAACCAACAACCTGTACTGTAAATTAAAAAAAAAATTGAATGACAATTTCAAGACAATCTTTTGATAGCAGGCCAGAGGATAATAAAAAAAAAGTTTCAGGGTTATCAGTTTATTGAAAGAAGGGAAAGGAAAAAGGAGCATTTTATTTTTCAATAAAAAGGGCAGTGGTAATTTTTTCCTTTCCTCTTACTTTTTTTTACTTTTCGTAAATCTCTCGTTATGGGCGTCGCCACCTGATTCTTCTCCTACAGTGCGGCACATTTAGCTGCTGCTACTTTCCATTTTTCTTACAAAATAACGTTTTCATTAATAAATTCATTCATAAATGAATGAATACTGAAAATCTTATAATCCGATGATTAGTTGATTTTCAGTAGATTTTTAAAATCTTGGTGTGGTTCGCCTCGCCTGTCTGTCGCTGTTGATAAAAGTGCGTACACACGCACGCATCGGAGGTCCCTACTGTGAACGTTTTGGAAGAAAACCGAGTTTAGAAAATGTATTTTAACGATTTTGAATTAGCCTTTAATTACGACACTAATCGAATTTACAGGTGCGCTATTCGATTTTTGGATAAAAATAAATGTTAGCATCTTAATCGGGGTTAGTGTATTTATTTTTTTAGAAGTATAAAAAGATAGCAGCAGCTAATGCCACTGTAGCAGACCCTTACCCCTCTGTGAGGGTCGAGAGTTACTACTCCGCCATGATTATGTCCCTGTGCCAGATTAGGCTAAGCATTTATCCATGTTAATAGCAATGATTCCATGGTGGTAGTAGTCTGGCATGGTAACATATCAATAAACTTTAATGTCTAAACTCAACAAACAAAACTAAGTTTCAAAAACCTTCTTTAACATTTGTGAATTGAGTCGCTTTTTTTTCTTTGCCTGTTATATGGCTGAAGCAGTTACATATTTTTTTCCTTTGCCTGTTATGTGGCTGAAGCAGTTACATCTTCTCCACAAGTGACTGGTGTTTGAACACAGGTAAAAGCCAGAAGTTTGAATGCTGATTTTCAAGGCAGACAGACCTCCTCCACTTGGAAGATTGGTACAATACAAACTTCTTTTGGCCTTGTGCCATTCTCAGCTAAAGATGAAAGAGTTTATTTGTTTTATACTGATGAATGCCTTTTCAATTAATGCATTTATTTTCTCACATTTACCTATATGTTACATTGACTGAACTCACTAGTTAATGACACACCTATTTATCCTTGAATTGACTACTATTAAATTACTTATATTATTTAATTTTTTTAACCGCCAAATGCTTGACACTAATGAAGAAGAACATGGTTTTCACCCAAAGGCGTAGCTAGAGATTTGGGGGCTTGGCTCCTTGAGGGGCCCCCACCAACATTCAGTGGGGTGGGATTTGTCTGTAGAAATGCAGTAGGTGAACTACTACTTATAAAGCTCTTAGGGGGTCTCCCTCCATCAGGGGCTCTAGGGCGTTTTCAAATAGACCCCAATTCTTGGCTATGCCTCCGATATTAGTTGAAAATAACATGTGGGCATATATTTACCTATGATCACGAGGAGTATGTCATTATCATCATCATCAATATTAGGAAAAGAAAAATGGCACAGACACCCGCACCCACATACACAAATGAAGAGATAGACGCAAACATAGTGGGGAATATCATCACTTCTATCAGCATTTTGCTGCATTGAATGCTTCTTGTTTTCCTTTCCACTTTTTAGACTATGTTCGACTCACATTCCTTTATCTCATGGCATCTGAAATAATAAGTGGCCTTTTAGTTCAGACTTCCTTTTTTGCATTTGGGGTGAATTGTTGAATGTATGTCATTGGCCTTAAGAGTTTAATGACTGAGCAGACTTATGGAAGGATGTACAAGGTAGGTAAATTTGTGGTCCACTGAGTTCCAGGTAATTTGTAAGGATTTTTTCAATAATGTTATGAGAAATACAATAGAACTATATTTAAAAAAAAAAAAAATAAAAAATATGACTTTCTGCAATTCAGTTTACATATCTGTGTATGCCATTTATCTATTTATCTGTTCATTTTTTGTTAGTCTTAGCCCAGCTATAAAGAAAGTCAAGACAAAAATTGTATACAATGTTTGGACAACAATCTTAGAATTATAACAACAGGTCTGGTTAGTCACTCAATAGAAACCATCATGTGACTAACATACTTTGGTAGCATGCTGTGTTGGGGGTGATCAATTAAAAAACTGGAAAACGGGGTGACAAATGAATAAATTACTTCGCTTGCCCTTTGTTGGTCAGTGATCACTAAAAAGTCCAAATTAAAAAAACAAAAACAAGCATGAACACTACTGGACACATACTAACGGACCAAACTTACTTTGTAAATTGACCCCCCCCCCCCAACAAATCTTATTCAAGGGCTTGGCGGGCTAAAAGAATTTCTAGACATAATAAGGAGTAAATGTTGAAATTTTCAGCCCACCAGCTCCATTGGTACAGCCTGTGTGCATGATATATACATACATAGCCAGCCAGCCAGGTAGAATCACTTAAAAAAAAGTCTATGTTGATTATGTTGACAGTTTTGGTTGACAGTTTCTAATAAGCATGGTTATTCTTGATATTAATATTTTTTCCCAAATTGATTGTAGTATTTTTGTACTTAACTCTCAAAGTAACAGGATTATTATTAGTATTGTTTTTGACTAGAAACTTGGGTTTGAAGTTAAAAACCTGATATATTGTTTAGAGGGTAACATTCTTCAAGGACAATGAAGAGTTATCAAAGAGAATTTTTTACGGATTGCATTCATAGTAAGAACTACTTTAATAAATTATCTATTGAGATTGTTTCTTTGATGTCCACGATGAATGGATGTCATGATTCTTTCGGTGGAGATATCGATCCCTGCTACTCGTACTGTTGCTTGAAGTAATAAGTTTTTTTTCTAGGCTCTTGTGCAAGCTTAGTGTCTGGGGTGTTACTTTGCTTGGTCATCCTGATTTTGGCTTGGTGATAACATACCCATCTGATTTCCACTTATCTTGTATTGATCTTAAGGATAGTATCGATCTTAAGGATAGTATCGATCTTAAGGATAGTATCGATCTTAAGTAACATATCCTAAACATGCTGTAAATCGGCATGTTTAGAATATGTTTTTGTATGACTTGCCTTCCTTGTGTAGCTTGACTACCCGCAGCCAGGGGCCATGAGATATTTCTTTAGATTTGCCCATGATGGCAACTGGGAAAACTAAGGAATATATTTATTAGAAAATGTTAAGAATTTTTAAAAGCAGGGACAGGAATGCAAATTGCTCATGGATGTTTTTATGGTTTTATTTTCATAATGGAGTGGGTGCTTATACTTTTGTCCCTACCACAATATTTAAAATGTTATTTTAAATAAATTTTTGCAGGTTCATATTAACATTGATGAATTAACTTTTTATCTTAAAAGGTATATTATTTTTTAGCATAAATTAACTTTTTATCTTAAAAGGTATATTATTTTTTAGCATAAATTAACTTTTTATCTTAAAAGGTATGTTATTTTTTAGCATAAATTAACTTTTTATCTTAAAAGGTATGTTATTTTTTTTTTACATAATGGGAAAAACCAAAAAAACAGGAAAGACAGGTTAGTCACTCAATAATATAAACCGTCACATGACCAACGTCTTCTGGCAGCATGTGTTGGAGGTGACTAATTAATAAAGTGGAAAAAGGGTGATCAATGAATAACTTACTTCTCTTGCCTTTTGTTTGGTGGTGATCACTAAAAAAGTCTGAATTTTCAAAAAACAAGCATGAACACTGCCGGACACAAACTAAGGGATAGCATAAGCATAAACTTACATTGTAAATTGAACCTCCACGAAAAACCTATTTTGAGGTGTGAATTTTCAAAAAACAAAAAAAATGTTTTTACTAGCCATAAGAAGTACTAAACGTTTAAATTTTCAGCTGTCCATTGGTGTGGCCTGTATGCATGACACATTCATAGATAGCCAGCCAGGCCCACTTAAAAACTGAAGAAACCTATGTTGATGTTGATAGGTCCGGTTGACAGTTTCTAATAATTTCTCTTTTTTTTTTAAGCATTCCTAACTAAAAAGCACTCAGAGAGGGCATACCTCTGTCAATGCTGCTAGAAAATCTGAATAAAATTCAGTGAGCACTTTTGGAGATATCTTGCAGACAGGGAAAATAATTGACAATATTATGTGTTTTGGACATATAACTACGACGTAGGGGAGGTAATTGTGCATGGATCTGCTCCAAGATTTAATCAGTTCTTTCTTTACCTATTGTACACCCTTCAAGAAAATCTGAATGAAATTCATTTAGAACTGTTGGAGATATCTTGTGAACAAACAAACCAACAAACAGATGTGACCAAAAACATATACCTCTTTTCAACTTCATTGATAGTGGTAAATGAATAAATTACTAGTTTTGTACTGTCTAAAAACTAGGTAATCTTGTTGTCCAGGAGCATTAGCATTTGACCTGGAAAAAAATGCATATTAAAAGTCCCCAGGTTTCTTCCTTGTGCTTTTTCAATATGCTTAAAAATTCTTAAAAATGTCCATTACATGTTCATTATATATCCTAGACATGGTTTCTCAACGGTTTTTAGTAGTATTGAGTGTGCTTGATAACAGCTTACCACAATCTGACTACTGGAATGGTATGATTTTCAAGATGGCGTCCCAGAAGGCCACCATCCAAATCCTTAAAAATGCCCATTATTCATTATTCATCCTAGAAAAGGTTTATAAACAGTATTTTGTAGTATCAAGTGTGCTTAATAACTTAATAAAGGTCTACCACAGTCTGACCAATGGAAAAGTTTAATTTCCAAGATGCCATCTAAGACATATTTTCATCCTTTTTCTGAGCTAGTTTTAATGCTTTTGCTTACTAAGACACCTATTAAGCGTTTCTGAAAAAAATTCTCTATACTCTTAATTTCCTACAGAACCCTAGCCAGATTCAGGACTACGGGAGGGAAAGTGTGACAATGAATATTTGTAATCTGGTGCAGATCAAATGTATTTTCAAAAATATATATTATGCAATTTGTAATCAATTTGCCATTGTAAACACTTCACTATAACCTAAATATGTTAATTGGATTCCTATATCACCAAAACATGGGGTTAGGCACCAACATTATTGTCTAGGATGAATAACAAATGAATAATGGTCATTTTAAGGATTTTACAGCCATCTTTGATGCCATCTTGAAAATAATACCTTTCTAGTGGTCAGACTGTGGTAGACTTTTAGTATGTTATTAAACACACTTGATACTAGAAAAACCATTGAAAAACCTTGTCTAGGATGAATTATGAATGAGTATGAGCATTTTTAAGGATTTGGCAGGCATATTGGAAGCCGTATTGAAAAAGCACAAAGGAAGAAACCTGGGGACTTTTACTATCAGGAAACTATTCTGAAAAAATCAGCTTACCTGCATTTTTTCCAGTTTAACACTTTTCAGACCTAATGCTCTTGGACTATTGATTAATTCATATCAAATGTCTATCATTATAACTGGTAAAGCCTTATATCATAGTTGTCAATGAGGAGTAAAATGACTCAGTTGGGAAATAATAGGATAAAATGTTGCTACAGGCATCCCCAGATATAATGTGCTTCGTTATAGGCGGGTGGTTAGTGGACCCCAACATTTTTACCTATACTATCACTTGTCCAGAAAATCACAAATGAAATCCAAATTTCTCGTTGAACCTGTAAGCCTGATATTTCGGTATGAGCACTATTTTACTACACCGTAAGCCAATTTGATGACAGAGGTGACACAACTCCCACCCCACCCCTACTAAGAAATATACTTGACTTATGCCTGCAAACCAACTAAAAAAATAAATGAATTAACTCTCTATTGTGATACCCATTTCCTTGAGACCACCAATGAGACAGGGAAACTGGGTTATATAGTTACATATATCAGGGAAGTATAGGAAGTAAGGTACTGCTAAAAATCTTTGTATTTAGCAGTTGTGACCCAGGAATACAATCTACAAAGATCTTCATAGAAAGCACTAAAAGTGGTAATTAAATACAAACATTAAAGAATAACTTTGTTTATTTGTTCAAATCTGTCTTAGTTTTTATATGATAGGCAATGTTTGCTGTCTTTCATTTATTGTTCGTCCTTGAATATCACCCATACCCACCCTACAGTTGACACTGTTCGGTTATAACACGGTCAGCTTCCTTGGACCTCAACACCGGCAATATAACGGGGGACGTCTGTAGCAGTTTGCCAACATATCTGCCCTGTGAGGCAGGTTTACCTACTAATGTAAGCAGTAATTGGATATTAACTTTATTTTCTGGCATCTATTTTAACCATAAAAAACAACTTAAGTGTAATACTATTATCTTTTACAATTAAACAAATTTGTTGTATATCATACTTTAAATGTATGCAGAACAAAATCGTTTTATCTTCATGCTAGTAATTGGTCTGCAATTGGTCTGTAATTGGTCTGCAATAACTTTGATGAAAAACAAAACAAAACAATAAAAATAAAGGTGTGTTGTTTTAGCCAAGCCTCAATACACTCAGAACAATTCAGAAAAGATAAACAAGTTGAAACTATGATCGTCTACTCATTAACCCATAATTCCAACCGATACAAGCCAATATTAGAGATACAGAGTCTGAAAAAGAATGCAATATTTTCACCTTCAATTATCTTTTAGATGTATTGACAGAATCAAGCCAAATGCTAAGATTCAGCAATTTGCACCCCACTCAGGATTTTCAATAAAAGTAATAAACAAGTCAATTCTTTTGTCAGATCTCTCATACCTACCTTTAAGGTAGATATGATGAGTTTCTATGTCCATATGACAATGGTGCCCATTAAACAGTCAACTTTCTAACATTCTACATAAAACACTTCAGATGCATTCTTCCTCCTATGACACATTTTGGCTGGCTGGCTATGTATAATACGTACAGGCTGCACCAATGGAGCTAGAAGGCTGAAAATTAAACATTTACCCACCCCTCAATTTACAATGTAAGTTTATGCTAAATTGGTCCCTTATATTTGTGTTCACGCTTGTTTTTTGAAAATTCAAACTTTTTTAGTGAACAGCACCCAATGAAAGGCGAGAGAAGTAACTTATTCATTGATCACCCCTTTTTCAAATTTCTGCCCCATATCACAGAAACTATTAAAGATAGAATTATACAGATTTCACCATTCAATAACATGTGTTTCAAAGATTCATGTAGATTTTAAAAAACGACCTGACCCAGCCTGACCTGAACTGTTCATCACACTTTTTGAAGCTTAATATCTTAGAAACTAATGAAGATAGAAACATGGGGAATGTGGCTTAGATGAGTTGCAGTGAGCAATAGTTTCCCAAATAGCATTGTAAACAAAAATCTTATAGACTAACAAATATGGTAATTCAACAGTTGCAAAAATATTGCCAACATTTAATTCATAAATATAGACATATTGGCCTAAGAATTTAATTTTAAACAACAAATTTTCAAGCTTTTTCTTTTAATCTTTGAGGGGTCTCAAGCTGACAATCAAATCAGACTTGGGCTTCTTCTTCACTTTCATAAAGATAAAAACAACAAAAGTAAAAAAAAGAAATGTATTTAATAAGTATTGCTCTCTGAAGACAAATAGAAAATGTTGCTAATTTTGTTAACAGACAAAATTGTGACTAATCATTTACTGACCTTTCATAACTATCATAAATGTTTGAACAGATGATATCATTTTCAAGATTAAAATTATATATTGAAAACTTGAGATATTATTAAAACTATCTGAAAACCAGCCCTACTGGGTAGGTTTCCAGCTAGTTCCTGTGGAAGGCCTAAATGGTGCTTACCAATATTTAATCCAGAAATTAGAAATTATTTACTTAAACAATTAAATTTATATTTTTTAGTATAAATGTATTTATTGCAAAAAAAAGCAAAAATTAATAAGGTATCCCAGCCATGATTTGATCGCATGACAAATGTATATATTGCAAAAAAAAATAATGGTTATCTTTCTCAATCATGATTCAATCAAACAACCTTCCAATTAGGAGTCGGTCATCTTAACCATTCAGCCACGATCAGAAACTTGATATTCTGACTTCTAAAGGAACTGTGTGATGAGCTGCTACAGATAGCAGTAGTATTAGTAGTTATATTTTTTAAATCTACAATGTACATAAAATGCAAACCGTTTGCCATTAACAAATTTTATTTTACTGTTTTAGTTTTAAAAATCTTTTTTTTAGGAATAAATATTGGTCTTATATCAATTTTGAATTTTACATTTGTTTTTACTGTTTTAAATTTGTGTGGTGGTTTAGGGTTTAGGATTTTGATTAGGGTTAATATTACTTTAATATTTTTTATCTTTTTAAATAATATTTAGGCATAAATTTAAAACTTGATATTTCTCATATTCATTCAAAACACATCAGTTTAATTAGATTAGATTAAAAAGAAAACCCAACAATCCTTTTTAGGCTTCCATACTTTAAAATTATGAAGGTTAGTTTTTGGCCAGACCCCCAAAAAACCTTTTTGCCTCCAGATTCATGGAACTCTTTGAAAATATAGTTTAAAACCTAGTGAAATATCTAATACATAGAGCCATTTTACTGGGGTAAACTGTAATTTTGGAGGAGAAAAATTGCTTCAACCACTTACTGCAAATTTCCATTACTATAAGAATTTTGGAATTGTATGTATATGCATCAGGGTGCAGTAGCATTGCTGTATGCAAGGTTTTCATGGCCGTATTATAGGATTTTCAACTTTTTATATTTGTAGAAATATGTCATAGGAATAGCCTAGAATATTAGGCTTTTTCCCTTCAATCCAAATATTTTTACAGAGGAGGACTTCATGTGCTCTTATATCACTGACTGCCCAATTCCTGCACAACAGGAAACAGCAGTTACTGTCACTGTCTGCTCTAACCAAAGAGAGTAACACCACTGTGTCATTAAGCTCAACTGTGGCAACAACACCCTTCACATCAACGGTTGGCCTACCTCATCAACTGCACCAAGCTCCCCGTCCCTACCAGGTCCCTCACGGGTTGCTACGACCAGTAGTTCTTCAAGCTTCTGCAGCAGTTCTACCACCATCATCTTGCCAGAGGAGATCAGCTCCTTTCCTAAAGCAGCATCAAGGAAAGCAAAAGGCTACAGAAAAAGGGGGTGCCACGCTCATTTTAACCTTGACTTGTCAAAAAGCACTTGAAGAGAAGAAGACAGACAAAGGACAATCTGTAAATAAACTCTGAAAAAAGAGCATTTGACAAACATTTGTCTGATGATAACACTGACAATGCTCTGTTGTATTATGACAATTAATACTTGAATTTAGTGATTTAGAGGAAACTGCCAATGCCAATGATGACATTATTTTCTGATGGGGAAATATACAATCTAAAACAGGGAGATTTTGTCCTCTACATCAGCCAGATCATTAGCATCTCACAAGACCCAGATACAACAAATGACACTTCTTTTAGGCAGGGGGCCAGCAGGGCCTACCATGCACCTCCAACCCCATGATTCTAGATTTAGGGTACCAAAATGTTTCTTAGGA
>VCCN01001809.1:649524-664217 GCA_006491835.1 Architeuthis dux
GAATCTTTTTCGTAGAATGCTGAATACCTAGCTTCACGTTTTGGCTGTGACTTTTCATAACCAACAGGTACAAATAGACAACATACACCGTTGGGAAGCTGATATGATTACCTTTCTAACGGTACATAGATATATATACTTCCACCAATAATTAATTCCACAATCCATAGATTTGGACTGTGTACTTGAAGTTTTCATCGTAAAATACTGAATACTTAGCTTCACATCTTGGGCTGTAACTTTGTAAGCCCATCGGATACAAATTTGGAACATACAGCGTTATAAAGCTGATAGAATTATCTTTCTAAAGATATATATATGTATATACCACAATCAAGAATTAATTCCACAATCCATAGAATTTGGACTGTGTACTTGAGGTTTTCATCGTAAAATGTTGAATACCTAGCTTTATGTTTTGGGCTGTAACTCTTTAAGCCCAACACACACATATTGGTAACTTACACCGTTGGATAGCCAATAGAATTCCCTTTCTAACGATATACATATGTATATACCAAAATGAAAGATTAATTCTACGATTCATAGAATTTGGACAGTGGACTTGAAGTTTTCTTCGTAAAATGCTGAATACTTAGCTTCGCGTTTTGGACTGTAACTTTTTACAACCAACAGATACAAATTGGGACCATGCATCGTTGGGAAGCTGATCAAATTCTCTTTCTAACGATATATATATATATATAGATATACTTTCATCGAGAATTAATTCTACGGTCCATAGCATTTGGACTGTCTACTTGAAGTTTTCTTCGTAAAATGCTGAGTACTTAGCTTCACATTTTGGGCTGTGACCTTTTAATCCCAACAGATACAAATTGGTAACATACACCGTTGGAAATCTGATAAAACTCTCTTTCCAACGATATATACATGTATATACCCCCATCAAAAACTAATTCTACGATCCATAGACTGTGGACTGTGGACTTGAGGTTGTCTCGTAAAATGCTGAATACTTAACTTCGCATTTTCGGCTGTAACTTTTTAAACACAACAGATTCCAACTGGGAACATGCACCGTTGGGAAGCTGATAGAATTCTATTTCCAACGATATATATATGTATATATCTCCTTCATGAATTAAATCCACAAATTTGCCTATAACGTATACTTGAGATATTCTTGTAATATCCAGACATACCTATAAATTATTTATTTAAAGTAAAATAAAGTGGATTTTTTAATACCTCATGTCTGAAACCCATGATTTAGCCTTTTAAAGTACTCAGATATCTCAACTGGGAGACGAGATATGAAATTCTATTTTTTGGTGTGTGCTGGCGGCCATTTTGTTTTATGCAAATGAGGTAGTTCTCCCCAACTTTTTTCGCGGGAACATATTTTTTCTGAAAGAGGACATCCTAAGGAACATGTTGGTAACCTAAATGTAGAATCATGGGCGGGGGTGCACGGTGGGCCCTGCTTTACACCCCTTCAAACGATCAACGGCCATTGTACGGTTTTTTCTCTCCAAGTGTTTGTATTACTTACTAGCCTTGTTTTGACAGGAGGCTCTCCCTCCTGCTTTAGGCTTGTTTCTGGGCCAGCTTTACGGAGATTTCAGTTCGTGACACAAAAAGCCGTGTGGATGTTCTATTGAGTAGTATCTTAAAATAGATCACTGCTATGAGGGGAATGTGATTCGATGCAAAAATGTAATAAATGAATGAAAGAGGGGTGGAATTGAGTAAATACAAATGTTAGGGCATTCCTTTTTTTGTGAAAGCGAGAGAAACACCTCGGTTTTTATTTGCATAAATAAACACATTTTCAACTATTGTTTAAATACTTTTCTACTGATAACTACAATTAAGGAACAAGCGTTGTAACTTCATCATGCAAACAAGTCGGTTTTTAAGTATGATCTGAGACGACGAGCAGGTGTCTGGTATAGTCGTTTATTTTCTGTTCATAACAAGTGTGTGCTTATAGAATCCATTAGTTATTTAAAATATAATTCACTACATCATGCAATCTACTACTAACGTATTTATAAAATCCATTCTAGCCAAGCAGTGCATAAAAGTACTACCACTTTTCAAATACGTGGAGGACTATTTGCACTACTATTACAAATGTCTTGGCTCAACAGGTAAAGAAGTTAGTTCTCTAACTAACTGGGTTGTTTCAGACTTCTTGCATAATGCTGAGTGTCATTTTTGTTATTCTTCCTAGAACCGTTCTTCTTACACTCTACTACAACTACTGTTTTTAAAACTTCAGCATCAACTACAACTAATAATAGCATTAATAAAATGTTCCAAATGCCCAGCAGAGGTAAATTTAAACAGTTTAAAATTCTTATTGTGTTCAGCAGTAGTGTTTTAATGCCTTTTCGAAAAGCACGAACTAAATTTTCTACTCCCAGGCGATGATGGCATAACGACAGATCTTCTAGAAGATGAAGGAGAAATCTTGCACCAAGGACTAGCACAGCTATTCACGCAATGTATAAGAGAAAGGAAAGTCCTTAAGAACTTCTGTCTAGGAATAGTAATCCTTCTCCACAAGAAAGGAGATAAGCACGACCCCGGCAACTACCGCCCGATTACACTACTACCTAACATATATAAACTATTCACAAAAATACACAAACAGAATAACAGGCACTCAGTCATTTTGATTTTGTTTCATTAAGGGTCTTGGAAACTGGGGTAAATGTTTGTCGAATCTTTCACCATAATACCACAAATACACTACGATCCCTAAAGAGGATCGATACCGTGGGGAAACAAATAAATCTCCAATCAACACTAACACTACTGTTAAGCTGAAAATTCATTTTTACGAGTAAAGTAAAAGCCTATGTAAAACTCAGTGGTGGACTAGGAGAATTTTCAGTTTCTAGTGCCATACAAATCCAATTGAGTTTACAAAAACATGCAGGGCCGGCGCGAGGGTTTCATGCGCCCTAGGCGAAGGCGAGACTTAAAATGTGCACCAGGGTTTTAAGCGCCGATCCCGACAACACCGTATTATAGTTTCACTACACTTACTTTACTTACCTGAGAAATAATCACTTTTTCCAGTGAAGTATTATTCACATTTAAATCATATAACATATTTTTAAAAGTAGGGTTATTCGAAAAGTAGGGTTATTTGAAAAGTAGGGTTATTCGAAAAGTAGGGTTATTCGAAAAGTAGGGTTATTTGAAAAGTTTAAATAACAATATCGGGGATTATAGGCAGCAGTGAAAAACTTCGTTTTTTGTTGTCAGTCAGTGCTCGCTTGAGAAGAAATAGTGATAGCGTTTATTCTTCTCACACTACCCTCTCTCTCTCTCTCTCTCTCTCTCACTCTCTCTCTCTCTCTCTCCTTGGTCTCACAGTCACACTCATACATATTCTTCTCGGCAGCCTGGACTTCAGACGGTAAAGGACTGTAACTAAGCCAACTCATATCCCTCCTTTGTAATCTCTCATTACAGACTATTTCTGTTATAGTTTCATCTTTTAAACTTGCTGATTGACTTGGAACAGTACAGATTTATATTTCAACTTATGTACTTTCAAATATAAATGAGTTATAAACACACAACAATTTTTAAACTTATCGTAACGTTTGTGTGGGTGTCAGCCGTAATGTTTACACTTTTACCTTTTTAGGTTCAGGCCCGAAATAAAAACGATACTCATTTACAACTGTAGATTCGATTCGTCTTAATCCATTATTCGTCAAATAAACTAAGCTTATTTTACGCTTCATAAAGCTAGGCAATAATCGATGGTTTAAAAATTATATTTAAGCTAAAATCTAGTTTGAGTTCTAAATGATTTCATATTTAAAAATTTTATTTTTAGTGCACTTGCTTTTGTTTTCTTTCATCGGGTAGGAAAACAATTTCCTCAAAAATATTTTCCCTTTAAATCAGTTTAATTTAAATTTAAAGCATAACTCATATCTTCCGCTTCTCAAAACAGCAAATATTGCATAATATAATAGGTTTAATCGTTGTTTTGTTCGATGTTTTTCATGATGGTCTCATGGTGTAATGGTTAGCACTCTGGACTTTGAATCCAGCGATCCGAGTTCAAATCTCGGTGAGACCTTGAGGTTTTTTAATTTGATTTTTCGGTTAAATTAAAACGTGATAAGGATAAAAAAAAAAAAATTAAAAAAATGATGCATTTCAATTTGTGAGGGGAAAAAATCATTTCATCATATATGTGCGACGTTTGTATAAATAAAACAAGTACGATTTCCCAGCGGGGAGTCGAACGCCGGTCTCCCGCATGACAAGCGGAGATACTTACCACTATACTACCGAGATTAAGCTTTGAACGAGTCGGTAAATGTAAATACCTAGATATAAAAATAAGGAATTTTTCCAATAAAAGTGCAGCTGCTTTGTTTCATCAGTTTTGAGGCTAAATTATCCCCTGTATTTTTATTATAGCTGAACGAAATCAATTTAGAAAGAACATTTCTACTCTGCAAAATAAGTTTACGATACTTTTTGTAATTTTAATAGTAAATTATCTTTCTTAAACATTGAACAATTAAATATTTACTAAATAATTAATTGTTCATGGTTTTAATGGCGAAGTAACATTTATTTTTAGATCTTATTTTATGAGGTCAGTGTTACATGTATTTATTCTTGTATACATCTTTCGTTATGGGAATGAACTGATGCAAGATATGTATTGTACGTATAGTACGGTCGTCTTTTTAAGGTACCCAAATACGTATCTGGGTAATTGTTTGGAATAGGTTCATTAAAACGTTTTTGCTATATTATACAAGGGGGTAACTAGGATAGACACTGTACACGAATAGAATAGAATAGAAAACGTGTGGATGCGAGTAAAGCGTAAATTACGCAGACAATTTGCACAAATCAAAAACTGTTTACTTCGTATTTACGAGTTTGTGTGGCGAAACAGTGTCAGAAGAAAAACTATTCAATCATTTTCTATTATTAATTTCAAATGTTTATTCATTTTAGTTTTTTAGAGTTACAAATATGAAAAACATGTTCAATCTTTTTATTTTATGTTGTTAATTGCAGCCCCAATACTAATACTAACCCTAACACTAACCTTAAACATTACATTTAACACTAACACTAAGCCTAATACTAACCCTAAATTATATCCTTTGTAGTTAAATTTATATAAAATACAGTTTCAAATGTTCGGAGGTTTCTGCTTTCATTTGTTCCTTACGGTGTAGTTTAACAGCAGCAGCAGCTAATCATGTACAGCGTCTATCTTGGTTACTTCCCTTGTATAATATAGCAAAAACAATTACCCGTATCTGATTACAAAGGTATACAAACACATATTTGTATTTCTGTGCTTGTCCTCACAATTATTACCGGAATACGCACATATATAGGTGGAGAATACACTACTGTGCTGCAGAGTCCACTTACAGTCATACATATGCACGCGTATCTGTACACATACTTAACTAAACTACTGATATCTTTTAGACATACAGTTAACGAATTGAATTCATATATCACACACAGCTAACAACTATGCACACGCGCAAATATTATGGAGAAATATGACACAGTTTTTCATATAATGGGGAAGCGGTAGGAAATCCTGGAAAAGTTTGCAATACATCATTTTTACCACACCACTGGCTTAACCTTTGGTAGCATTAACAATCATTATGATGTTACAGAGACGAACTTTCATAATACTAAACAATAAACATGTATCAATTAATTACCATTAAAAGACATAAAATTAGTCAGAAAAAATAATTCCCCCCCCCCGTAAATTGATAGCAGTAGCGGATGAATATCAAAATCAGTAACAACGGTGTTGATTGTGAATATGGTTGTCGAAAATCAGTTGTGAGAAAAATGTTTTTCACAAATTGTCATTGCATTATTACCCATTTCTATTCGATTTCTTATTGTTCTCTTCATATTTTGATTCTCTTGAAAAAGATCTTACAAAGAAAAACAGGAAAATTAAAACAAGATTTACATATAACCGAACCTAGGCAAAGTGGAAAAAATAAATCAGCATTAAAATATTTTTTGTCAAACTCCATTCCAAGTTGGAGTTGACTTTGTTTATCCCCTGTGACAACCAGAAGAACAAGAACAAGAACTAATCCTCACCTAATTCAGAGGAGCAAACTCTACGATGTTTGTCTATCACGTCACGTTAAACCAAACCGATATATAAAATTAACATTTCCCTAACGTGATCTGAAATCACGACCAAGTGATTGGTAAGCAACTGAGCTAAACTGACAAATCCTATATAATATATTTACGAATTTATTATATATACGACACAACAGTTACAGTAATCATCTTCAGTCGCAATAGAAGTAGGAGTGGAGTTTGACCCTTCAGCAACCAGACTTGTATAGTTTACAGTTATGTAATTTTTTTAAAGCAAAAGTAACTTCTAAAGCGATTTTGATTTCAGGATAGAATCACGGATGTCCCAACACACCAAATGCTCTGAAAACAACCACGACTGAAAACATAGTTTTTTTTCTGACTAGTCATAAAATTTGTTCGCTTTTCCCCTTTATTAGTTATTATGATTATGACGTGAGTTTTGATACAGCGAAAATTTTCTTTCTATAATAATGCATGGCAACAGCAGGTACATAAACTTTTCTGCATCATATCTTTTTCTTTTTTTTTCTTTAGATAACATTGTCTAGGTATTTCTGCGCACTTTGGACACCCCATTTTAAAACGTAAATTAAAATTTAAAAACTGTTGTTTGTAAGTTTTTTCTTGTTTTTGTTAGAAAGAATACAGTCCAAATATGTCTGGAAAAAAAAACTTCAACGTAGAATTGTGCTCTTAAAAGTCAATTGAAAGTTTTAAACTATAATTTCCGTTGACCTTTTTTTAGGGGGGGGATCAAACATCTGCCAACACCTTCTGCTTACCGCCATAGATTCTTATGCGCTAATAGGTTGTCAACAGATGGTTATCTGTTGACAACCTATTAGCGCATAAGAAGCTATTACGGAAGTCGGTATTTGTCAATAAGCAGAAGTCTGACTGTGAGATTATTATGGCAGTTGTGTCCTCTTTGACATAATAATTATAGAAAATGTACGTTTATGTCCATCCGTAGAAAAATATCGGCCAATTAAATCACAACAAAAAAATTAATAAAAATAATCTTCCATGGTTTCAGTTTCATTTTTTTCTTTTTTTACTTATCTTTATTTACTCTTTCAGTACATCACGTGAGAACAGAATTAAACCGATGGCAACAGAAACAGAGTAAAAATTCTCTATAAAAAAGATTTTAATGCTAAGATTATTTCTCTTTTTACGGAAAATAGCGATAAATCATATTTACCAAATGAATGAAAAATACTGGCAATTAGACCAGTATTCATTTTTTTCGCAGTTTTTAAAAAAAAACATTTTTTACGGAAATACAGAAATTAGCTTTTTCAAAAACAGAACCAGAATTTATATGTTCATGGTCTTGACTTAATAATGTAAAAAGATCGGACTGATCGATTGAAAATAAATCAATGAAAATTTAATTGAGTTTTTTTAATCACAATGGAAAAAAATATTTTCCCGAAATTTTGAATACAAATTGATTTAAAAGAAAATCCATCCTTTATTCGATAAGTATTGAAAACTTTATAAAAATTCGATCAGTAGTTGATGTGTAGTAAATTTTTAAAATCTAGGTGTTTTTTTGCTTGTTAAAACGGGGAGAAAATTTACTCGTAATTACTACGGAACAGAATTTGTTTACATTTGCACGGATATTTACACTATTTTGATTCAACAATATCTCCCGTTTTATAAGGTGCATACAAATAATTTTGATCTCATATATTTCGTCAATCTTTCAACTTATTTCAACTAACATTTTTCAACGAGAAAATTAAGTTTTTATATGATTTTGACGTTTATTTTATCAAGGTGTCAATTTTCTGTAAGTGGGTCACGAACTTCCCAGAAATACCTAACATTGTCATATGACAACCCTTCAACCCTTACCAGAAAGATAGACCATCGCAACCGCTCCTCCAATGCTTAAAAGTTGAATTGTGAAGCATGTCTAATAATAACATGTATGCAACAAACACAGGCCATCTGAGTACTCCAGTGGACATTTAAATCAATGCAAATAACACTACGCATCATTACCTGACTGTTGTTGTATTTGTATTATTCGTAAGCTCTTTGTGACGTCAAATATGGACTCAACATATTTTTGGAAACTTACTATACACAAAAGAACGCTTATTATGCAATAGAAATACACCAAAAAATGTATCCAAATATCTTGTATACCCTAAGAGTTATTGATCACTCGTCTCCGAGTGGTATAATAAGCCTATTATTCTATGGCCTCTATCAATTACATTTATACAATACATAAAATATTTATATATATATTTATATTCTACATATGCTTTCATTTGACTTGTCTTCTCCCATTTCCTTTCCTGTCTGGGATAATTGGGTCATCCTTCCTGACTGTTGGGGACAAATGTCTATAAAGAATAATCTGAGTGATTTTCCAATGATATTACTATTACACGTTACCGGGCATTTACGTTTTGAACTCTCTCGATCGTTTTCTCCTTGTCTTCCTAGCCCAAGAAGGTTTTTTTGTTGTCAGAATCTAATTGGCTATGGTACAACAAGTATTGTATTATATTTTGTTTTGTTTTGAATGCATTTTTTAACGGAGGAACCTGTGTGGGAGTGGAACATTAGGGTGGGCTTCCCTACGATTCACCTCACTCCTAGGTTGAGAGCCGCCCTAGACCTAGGGAAGAGGCGCTGTTCTCCAGCGAGTGTTGTCGGGCATTGGGCATCGGTCCAGCGACTTTTCACGGCCTAGGAAGCTGCTGTATCGGGAATTAGTGGAGGGGGCCGCTTCATTTTCGCTCCGAGAGAAGCTCAGCTTGTCGTGGGGTTCCGCTCCCTGGGGTATTGGGTGCCAGGTGCCAAGTACCTCAATAACTCTGAGTTGTCTCTCACCTGACGATTGGTTCGGAACGTGCTACCTCTCAATGACTCGGCCTTCAGAGTGGTATCAGCGGACATGCCCGATTGCTGCCGATGTGACAGCGGTATAGAAGAAACGTCTTCGCACACCTTCTTCTACTGTTTTCCCGCTCTGGGGCTACTACGTCAACGAGGTGACGGCACGCCACGATCCCGATCACCCAAGAATGTCGCGTACGTGTGTGACAATGAGTTGCCCCCGTTGCCCGGTGTGAAACGAATGGTGTTTCTGACGCTGCTAGCTCTAGGGGACTGAAGGGGATCTATGAGAACGAAACTTTTTCTAGTCAGAATCTGAGTGAAGGTGAAAATCAGATGACATCGCATAGATTTCAGCGAAAGGTGGGTACGTACAGTAAGCTTTGTTTGTCTGAAAGGAGCCAGAATTGAGTATCTTATCCCGTCGACACATGGCGCACACAGACCGGGTTCTTTTTCCGGAACCGTCCCCAGTTAAGGTAAGTGTTTTAGCTAGAGGAATTATTGAAGCACTCGGCCCCACTTTATTTTCCCCCGTCCCCCATCTTTTTCTCATCGTCCACAAATTTTACTCCTTGAATAAGAACCCCTTTTTTATCCGAAACCAACCGTAATTCTTTTCCGTCTTACCCCCATCCCCTTTAGAGATCGACCCAATTGTTTCTGGACAACCCCCCACCCCAGAAAATAGCGGTCGTTCTGCCAATTAGTACGGGTAGGGGGGTCCCATATTAACAGCAACACTTATACATAAATCACGGGGTTTTAAGTAGATCAGAGCAAATGTGGTATTGTGGTAAATATCTTTCAAGATCAATCATATAAAACAAGAAAAACATTGTTTTCCTTCATATTGTAAACATAGTCGATATTTTACCTAAATCTATCCAAAGATCTCTGATCTAAAAACAAATATACACATACTTAAAGTACGAAAAATCAGTCAACGATAGTTACCACTTAAACAATTCCTTTGTTGCATGAGTGAAGGAAAATGAGTTAATCTTGTAAAGCTGTGCCAAAGACATCAGTTTTATGATAATTCTCGCTCATAATCAATATCACAACCGTATGGCAGCAACCTGGTCGACCAAATAGCGCTATCCACGGGTAGCACTATTTGCTCCACGCGGAGAAGGGCCTTGAAAAGGTGGGCTAAAGAAAGCTTGTCTTCATCCCTTTCCAGTTGACCTACCACGTCCAATGGGCATCTTCAAAAGCGGTCGTACTGCACAAAAGAAAACGGAAACTTGGCTGCTGGAACGAGAGAACGATGCGTGACACAACGGAAGCTGGATATCAACATTGAGGTCCACTTTCCAGATCAAGGCAAGAGGTCAAAACTACTGGACGGGCAAGCTGCAATCAGATAGATGCCTCTCTGGTATAGGTCTCATGGTGCGAAACACCATCGCCTCTAAGCTCGCCGACATACACATCGGCTACTCTAACCATCACCATGAGCCTTTCCACTGCATAACAAGCAGTACGCTACACACTTCAGCGTGTATGCTCTAACCCTCCAAGCGGACTAGGTGGAGAAATTCAAATTCTACTCCAATTGTCTCAGCAACATTGTTCTTGGCTACTGTAACGCCCGGGACTTCGGCACAGAGAAGGGTGTTCTCGGTAAACATAGGGTAGGTAACGCAAACGGAAACGGTCAGCTCCTCAATGTGTTTTGTGTGGAATAAGAACTATGCACCACCCACCCACGTGAATGCACCCTCGCTCAAAAGAGTAGCACCTCATAGACGTTGTTATAGTGCGTAAGAGGTACCTAAAATGTCCACCACACTAGATTGATGCCAAGTGTAGAGTGTCAAACCGACCACCACCTTGTCCGCTGTAAACTCAGCTTTCACGGCAAGCCAAAGCCAAAGAGGTGCAGAACGCCCAAGAAGACCCTCAGCATCTTACTATGGAGGATTTCAAAGATAAGCTGGAATCTCGACTAGAATCAATCACCTGCTCGAAAGCCCCCTAGGATACATGAAATCCGCCATCTCAGAAACCTCTGAGAATGTCCTCAGATTCACCTCAAGAAGTAACCAGCACCAGTTCGATGAAAACAGTCTAAAGATTAAAGAACTGCTGTCAATTCAGAGAACCACACACATGGTTTTCGTCCTGAGGCAGATCCAAGGAAAATACAGTGAACAAACTGTACGTCACCTTTTTTAAGCTAACAAAGGCGTTCGACACGGTAAGCAGCTCCGGCCTTTGGATAATCTTGGAAAATCTTGGGTTGCCCTCCAAAGTTTATCACCATGATTATCCAACTCCACGAAGCGTAGCTCGGGAAAGTCAGATCCGACAGTGATTCCTCCAAACAATTCCCAATCACAAACGGCGTCAAGCAAGGCTATGTGCTGGCCTCCACTGTTTCCAATATTCTTTAGCATACAGAAACATGAAACAGGCTTCAGAAGAGATGGTTGACATGAACAACGTGTACATCCGGAAACGTAAAAACAGCAACCTGTTCAACGTGAAACCACACTAAGACCACGGTGCAGCTGATCAGGGAACTCCTGTTTGCAGACGACACTCAATCAGAAGCGGCCCTCGGACAAGTAACGCCTTGCTTAGCAAGGGTCACAAAATTGGAAGCCAGCCATAAAAAGTCGGCCAACCTCCATCAACATGCATCAAAAGAGCCACCCGCCTCCCATCGGCCCGACGAAGCTGAAAGTAGTTCAGGACTTCACCTACTTAGGTTGTGTCATATCCTCCGACTCTAGGCTGGACAGAGAGATAGACAATAGATTGGCTACAGCAAACCAAGCCTTCCGTAGATACACGTGTCTGGGGTAAAAAGAAAACCCCAGGAAAGACACAAAAACGAGAGTTTACTGTGCGGTGCTGAATCCTGGGTCGTATACCAGCGTCACCTACTCGAGCACTTCCATCAGCGCTGTCTCAGCACCATTTTCGATGTGCACTGGAGCAATTTCATCACCAACTCCGAGATCCTCAAGTTAACCAGGATCACAAGCATTAAGGCTATGTTGCAAAAGACAGGCACCTATGGTGGGCAGGCTACATGGCGAGGATGGAGGACTATCGTTAACAAAAGACCCTCCTATTAGGAGAACTAATCCATGGACGGTGGAGAAGTGATGCCCCACAGAAGAAATACAAGGACTGCTTTAAAAGGCCCCTCATTTCCTGTCTATTCAACCCTCGTCTGTTCCTTCTATTCAACCCTCGTCTTTAAATTTCTGACAGTTATTTGTAAACTTTTACTTGGAAAGTATAAAAGAAGTGTCTGCTCAAGGCAGACGTAAAGTGTCTCCCCAAGGCACACGTAATTGCCTAAATGGGGAGAACCAAAAAGTAAGAGAAGATCCCCTAGAGATCTCCGCTATGTCAAATAATAATAGACTAAGTTTAAACTTTATGTCCATTCTACGCACCTGCTTCGTGGGCCACCTGTATGCCCACAACAGACATGGTAAACCCCTTAAATCTTCGTTCTTCAGTGATTGTGGGTATCATCACTTCAATCAGATGTATCAAAGCCACAAGTGAGTACAACAAATACATCACAGCATTTATTATTAATAAGTATAAGATTGACTAAAAACGCACGGAAAATAAAAACGGCACGACACGAAAGAGTCGATGATGCACTAATAGCGAGATTTATTGTTTCCGCCGTATTTCTTCGCAAATACCTGAATTGGATCGCTTTCACCGTTAATTGCCACAATTGGCCATCAGACGGATATTGTTGGTATTTAAAAAATATTGAAATGAACTTTCTTCTTCTACTGCCTCTTTATGCAGGGAAGGTATACATAAAATAATTGCTATTTTAATCTCCTTTGAGAATATTTCGCTCGGAATTCATTCCACGCAGGCGTAAAATGAACCACAAAATAACAACATTGAAATATTTTCTATGTACATGAATATCCTTTTGAGTTATATATAAAAAATGTGAATCTGTGTGAGTGTAAGACGCGCATGCCCACACCAATAGTTAGTAATATCTGAACAGCATATGTATTCACACACATGCATACACACCATCTATATTTGCGTATAAGTTGAGATTTAAAGACCACATTTCCGGGCATAAATTGAGAGTTGACTTATATGAGTAAGTTTTAATGGTTGGAATGGGACGAGCAAGAAGCAACTCTAAACTTCAGAAATTAAAAATATTCAGTTACCATCAGTAAACGAAGGAAAGTTAAAATAATCTAGGAATACATATTTTCGTTGTTTTTTTTAGTATTATAAATTATTATTTTAAAATTGGTATGACTATTTTTTTTTTACCTTAATCTTTATTTATTAGTTGCTTTTTATTGCAACTTATTTTATTTACAGTGAGTAAATAGCGTTGATAAGCAAATAAAGAACAATAATAATAATTCGAACCCACATCCCCAACGGGAAGCACCCTTTACGCTGATCTGCTCTCTCCAACAGACGAAGCCCATTAACTCGCAGTAGGTCAACTTGACGTTCTTTCACTTAGAACAGGCTAACCTATCTTATGCCATTATAGTACGTATAGGTTTCCGTTAAAATACTGTTACAAATGATAATCTGTTCATGCTTAATTTGATACATTCATAAAAATATAACATTTCGCTGAAATATGCCGTATCTATGAAATCTAAAAGAAATTGAATAAACTTTCGTTTTCTCTTCACTTCAAGAGACGTTAATACAGACCAAGTGTAGGTGAAAAGAAAAGTTTAAAAGACTTTTCTCCTTTAACTATGGCAAACAAACACAACTTACAGAAGTTAAACTAACTTTTAGGGCCGTCTGTCATAAGAAGCACCTTTGTCTTTGCTTTTTCTTACGCCCGTTACCTTGCGAGCGACACACGACTGCCACTCTAATCAAGTCGTGATCCAAGGTCGCTCTCGATGCAGACTGACCTCTTTTCAATTAGTCAGTCCCTAATTTGGCGAAGGACTTTTACCATCGCTCATAGCTACAACCAAAACCACGTGTTGATTCAAGTCTCTTTCTGTGTGTATTGCTTTCTTCTACTTAGAAGAACCTTTCTTTGTTTATACCACAAACGGTGTCCATTTCCACCCACCCCGCCTTCGCCCATTGGTCTTTTAGCATCAACCCAACTATTATATGGAAATGCCGGCATAACAGCAACAACAACAACAACAACACACACAGAATTCATTAGCTTAAATAATAGAGTGATGTTCTTTTGATAAAAAAATTATCAAGAGAAGCGGGGTATTTTCTGATGTTTCCTGTTATGACCTCATCAAAGGCAAGATAAACAAGACCCATCAAAATAACAAATGTAGCCTGTGCGGAGAAATTGTGCAATCAATTAAGATTTGACTATGCAGACCAATGGTACATGCTCAAACCAGAAACAGTTCAAGAGAATAGAAAAAGTAAAATCCAAACGAATCACCGTTCAAGACCAAGAGATCTGATTTAGTCATCCTAAACAAAGGAAACAGATGTGACCATTGAGTTATCGTTTCTCAATTATATGGTTGATTGTTTGGAATAAAGAAAACAGGAATAATCTAAAAATGTAGCACACCATTATATCTTAAAAGAGCAAATAGATTAATTTTGAAGAAAATGGGAGCAGGGACGTATCTGAGGGCCCGGGTGGGCTTGGCTCCCCCATCCAACATGTACTACAGTGGTCCCCAGCCTGAGGGCAGCAGACCCGTGAGGGTTCACAAAAGTATTAC
>VCCN01001809.1:699980-711442 GCA_006491835.1 Architeuthis dux
GTGGACAAATGATTACTTCTTTCTTGAAGTAAAAAACAGACCGTTGTCTAATATGTTCTGAATCCCCCGACGCATTTAAAGAATTTAACGTTAAGCGTCATTACACAACTAAACATTCCGGGTTTGATAAATTTAAAGGAGATATCAGAAAGCTTAAAATTGAAACACTAAAGAAACAGATCGGTAGCCTAAAGACGTTTTTTCTAAAAGGCAAACAGAGCTCAGCGAAATGGTGCATGCAAGATATGTTGTTAGCAAAAAAGTTCCTATTATTCTGACGGTGAATTTGTGGTCCGGTTTATGATTAGCAATATCTCATGTGGCTCGCTGCTCGAAAAGGGTTGCCTATGCCTGATCTAAGGCAAGTAAACCTGGCAGGGAGGAATCTGAACCCACCTGTAGCCGGACGAAAAAACAGTTTACTTGATGAAAACATATATTAATCCTGCAAAATAAGTAAAGAAGGGAGAAAGTCAGCGCGGAAAGAAAATCGAACGGGAACAGGTATGTTGAGTTTAATTTTTTAAAATTTTATAAATCTCCTTCCATTAATTATAGTTTTGAGATATAGTAAATGTAAACGATACGAACAGAAATTCAATAAGGAGTGATTACAAGACGAATGTTCCTAGGGTGGAAAATAGTAATTTCCGAGGAAAATCAAAGTACATTGTAAATTTTGTAAGTCTGAAATTGAAGCTAAGTACCAAAATTTGAAGAAGCATGCACAATCTAAGAAACATATGCCATTCATTACAGTTAGCAATTTCCCATACCTCTTCTCAGCTATTCCAAAAAACTTTGAGTTTCTCATTGCAGAAACGAACAAATGATTTTCTAATTCTTCTGTTCGGCAACAAAATTACATCCATTTATATCAAGCCCTTAATGATAGTGCAACTCCACTATAAATCACCATGAATTGGGAAACTGGATGGTTCGCTATTCAACCACAGGAATGGTTTGGCTTAATTTCGTATTGTCATACCAATGCAGATTAAAGATTTTCTGGGTTTATTTCAAGCTTTATGAAAAAGATTTGGAAAATGTTGATGTCGCAAAACCTCATCAAATATTTAAAAGATCTGAACTACTTGTGCCTCCCTGATTTTTACTTAAATGTGATTACTTAAAAAAATACGGACTTTTTTTTCAATTTGGTGAACTAACTGCAATTGAAAAAAAAAGAGCATTGTAATCTAACAGTTGAGGGCTGTGCAAGGGTTTCATGCGCCCTAGGCGACACTGGAAATCCCCCCCCGGTTGTGTTCTAACAACAATTATTTTCAGTTAGGAGTATACCCCTATGACCTTTGCTCCCTAGGCGACCGGCCCTGAATATGTTTATGCCCCGATTTAAATTATTTTGAGAAATTATCAGAGCTATAATGTACGAGTGTTGTTTAGAAAGATTTCATGTATTGGGGTTTTAAAGGCACACATATTGCCATAAAACAACATATCAATACATACATGCCTTTAAAAAACCCTATACGTGAAATCCTTGTAAATAACACTCGTACATTATACATTATACAGGGAGAATTGCAGAAAAAGACTTACAATCCTCGAAGCCTTAGTCATTAAAAAGAGGAATCCTACACTAAATAAAATCTTCTTTGGCTAAGGTCAGGGAGTTTTAAATGTATTTTGCAATTGAAACCCCTCCCAACTCCCAACCAAGAATACACGCAAAACATCACACAAACACACTAATAGCTAAACCAAACACACAGTGATTAAATAATTGAGGAATTATCTAAGACCTCGAAAATGGCTAATTGTTTAGCCGAAAACGCCCTGTACAACACTTTTGGACAATTACTA
This sequence comes from Architeuthis dux, assembly GCA_006491835.1. Lineage (NCBI taxonomy): Eukaryota > Metazoa > Mollusca > Cephalopoda > Oegopsida > Architeuthidae > Architeuthis > Architeuthis dux. The sequence continues at coordinate 701,808 of VCCN01001809.1, forward strand.
CACTCCATGAATCCAAACATACTTTCTCTTGTGCGGAAACAAGAAACATTTAATAAAAAATTAACAAGATGTTCCTTGTTCGACGTATTTAACCAGACAGTAAATAGATATAAAAACATATAGGTTTATATGTGCTTATAAAGTGACCTACATACGCCGAGGTGACTTGGGACGGTGGTAAGACATCGGGCTGTCGGCACAGATACCCGGTTTCAATCCTCGCTCGGGGCACCAAGGCACTTATAGTCAGTAGCCACACTGATGAGTCGTATAAACGACGAAACAGCGCTGTCTGTGGATTTGACAACATATATATATATATAAATATATATAAGCAGCAAACTAATAAGAACATCATAAAGTCCATTTAGCACGCTTGGTGGGCGAGGTTCTTTGATTCATTTAGAAGAACAAAAACTTTGATTGAAGCAACTAACCTTGTAGTCAGGTACTCATAGGTATTAAAATAGGTTGATTTTGCACTTTTAAAAAAATATCAACTTTGGACAAGTCCAGATAGTTGGGGTTTAATGTGATAAGGACTGCCACTAACTTAGATTCCTGTCCTTTACCATTTTCGTCTGCTACAATGCATGGAAAAAACCCTCATTTTCGCAAGATTTGGTCGAAAAATTGTGCTATTTCGACAATAAATCCAGAAAAGTGTGCTATTTTATTTTTTTAATAAATAAAGGGTATATTCAAGTTCAAAGATATTTAAACCATAATATCATCAAAATGTTAAGTGTAAGATCCCTTAGAAGCAAAGGAAGGCCTTATCTACTGAATAGAGAAATGGGGATAGAAATAAGGGAATGGTAAGATAACTAAAAATACAAAAGATAATATCCTTATCAGATTGCTAAGACAGAAAAATATATAAAAACTATAAAAGTTGGGACAGGATTATTCTAACATTTGTGCACTAAGTTATTCTATATCCACGCCCCTGGAAAAATGTCAGCGGATGCCTATGGTCGCAGGTTTCAGATTCTGTTCTCGGAACAGAAAGAGCGACACGAGAAATTTTTAATTTCAAACCGTTGTTTTTTTCGGATATAATTAATTAAGTACTTGTGAAACCCATGGTGGTGGTCAGGTATAAATACTCTTAAGCTTGTGATAAAGGACATATTTGTATAATCTGTTGATGAAGGGGAATATGTATGAAGCATTATTTTGAATTTAATTGAAAAATATATCCATTTCTATCATGGATATTCATACATTATTTCGGTGCTGAAATCGCAGAGGATACGATTCAAAAGCTATTGTCCAGAAATTGCAGGTACCCACAATCATAATGGAAGTGTGTACATATCCTTACAATGAAGTCAACTTAGAGATCCGATAAAAGTAAACTTGAGTCCACAACGTTTTGAAAGTTGAATTCTTGTATTGTGATCGACAGGTCGCCACACGAACTATACCTTTTCCTGAGCAAGTTTAAAAGTAAGGCAAACAAATTAAAAATATACCAACCAAATTAAAAAATACTCTAAGCAAGTTAAAAAAAATCCCTCATGCAAATTAAAAAATACGCTGACCAAATTAAAAAGACAAGCGAACTTAATCTATGAACATAAGTAAATCACTTAAATGCACGTCTACAGTTGCTGCAAATGTTAATTTTGTAAGTGAAATTAATTGAAACTTGTCTTTTTATAAAATTCATGGGTCTTTGTTGTTAGTCCCCACCACGAAAACGAAACCCTATTCCTAACTCTACTATTCTAAATTGAGCTTTTTTTGTGTACACAATTAATTTGTTTCGTTATTTTATCTTTATTAGGAAAATATTTTAACCTGCATTTTAGGTAGAAGAAAATAGATTCGTACAGACATTTTTCGAATTATGAACTTTTCAAAAACGTTTGAAATATCTATCTATCTATCTATCTATTAGAAATAAAATAATGTCAGCAAAGCGAATGCATCTGTTATTTCAACATCTTCAGCATTAATGAACAAGAATTGTTAAATACTTGTTTATAGACTCAAATCTAAGACAGCAGTATTCATTGACAGAGCGACCTTGTAAAACCCCAACTGCAGGGACCATTAATGAGTTTCTTTTTGTTTGATTTGCAGGATTATTCTGCTGTACATAATTCTTTGAACAGGTGACATATATTTTTAAAATCTTGTAATAATCAATGGTAAGATGAAGTTTTTATTATTCGATTGACGAGAGAAAATGTAGGTATTAAATGAGGAAATAAAATGTCAGCGTCATTATGCTAACTAGTATAATAAGAGTTACCTTCCCTGATTTATCACCGCACTGTATTCTGGTTGATTAAAGTTGTAATCTTGTCTATTCAAGTATCCTGCGTTGTTTAATATTGGCATGGTGGCAGCAGAATTACGTCAACCCACATTTCCGAAGCCGTGACATTCTGGAATTTGACCTCTGAGACAAGGTAAGCCTACGCAGTTTTCTCTTGTCAACAACACAGTTTAAACGCTAGCTGTGCACGTTTACATCAAACACCAGTGAATTCAGCAACCATCTGTATCATAGCTACAACACGCGCACCCAAACAATGGCCATTAACAAAGAACGAAACCATAACGTCATTTGAAGCATGGCGTCAGAATTTACAGTACACTCTCTCTTTAGACGTAAATTTCGTCCCATTCTTAGTGGACGGGTTTATTTGGCTGAAGAAGAGACCCAACACCCCTTTACGAGATCTGGAAAATGATGGGGAGAAAGTTGCTGGGAATGTCAGACGCATTGCAGCACAAAAGGCAACCCATTTGGAAATAATGCTTGGACAAATAGAAAACGTTTGCCCTGTGGTTTCCAGGAATACCATCATTAAGAATGCTATTTCCGTTATGGCAAGCTATCCGCCTACATTACGGATTCTAGTCAACAGGAAGCCACTTCCTAGAATTCGACAATGTTCGATTGGAAGCCGGGGAAAGACCAGAGGACCTCTACCAGCGGCTAATGAGTTTTGTTGAAATCCCTGAGCCAGAGAACCTTGTGATACTCACATGGATGCGACTCATCAATAAGGATCTTCCATCCTAACGCTATGGAACCGAACTACGTTCCAAAACTCTGGCATCAATAAAGCCCGAGATATCTCAGGCTCTGGATAGCTTACTGGACGAAGTTCATACATCACATGAATCTAAAGTGTTTCACGTTGCCTTTATGAGGCAACGAAACAAAGCCCCCATTAGGAAGCCCATAACTAGCCCAGCTAAGCGTGTATGTCCATTATGCAAACAAGCTGGCCGCCCAAGATTTGACTACTACCTGAGCACATGTAGATATCTACCTGATGGTGACAAGCAGTTTATGACCAAAGCTAGACGCTTAGTTCACGTGGACGAGTCAGACGAGGAGTGTTTTGTAACCGACGAGTCTGAATCTACGCTACCAGAAGACTCTCAGTGTGCGACTCCAGCTACCGGCCGTGTTAGCACAATCAAGTCCTCTCAGATTAAAGTGTTTTATGAACCCCTCCCTTCCCAGTTCATCTAACTATTAAGATATGGTCAGAACGGCCTTTGCAAAATATATAGGAGCCCCTATCAAAAGAACCATACAAAACGCATTACAAGCAGATGGAGTTACTCCCCTTGACAGTGTTGGAGGAGTGCTCCGTAGCCTGACTCGAGAAGATCACACACTACACTTCGATGCCATTGTGGTCAAACCGGAAGACCTAAATGTAACAGTTGGGTATCTGAACCCATTTTTCCTAGTGAAGAAACGGGGTTTATAGACTCGTTACTGCGTTTGAAGATGTGGGCCGATACAGCAAACCACAACCTTCCCTGATGCCTGACGTCGACTCGATTTTGCGGATCATAGGACAATGGAAGTATATCATTATTTCCGATCTGACGAGCGCTTTCCATCAGATTTCACAATCATTGAAGTATTGCGGTATGGTCACGCCGTACCGTGGAATACGCGTGTACACTCGATGCGCCAGGGGCATGCCTGGATCTGAAACCCCCTTAGAGGAACTAATGTTCCGGGTTCTTTGAGACTACTTACCAGCAGGGAGCGTGGCCAAATTAGCAGACGACATATATTGCGGCGGAGAAACTATAGACCGACTCCTGCACAATTGGGGTCGCGTCCTAGATTCCCTAGAAGAAAGCGGACTCCGTCTATCACCGACTAAGACAATTATATTCCCGCGCACGACTACGATACTCGGTTGGACGTGGTCAGAAGGAAGGATATCCGCAAGCCAACATAAGGTTGCTACCCTGTCATCGTGCAAAGTCGCGGACACTGTGTTTGAGCGCGTTATACCAAAATGTTCTGAACTTCTGGCTCTACCGGAAAATGCGATATCCAGGATGCAATCCAAGGATAAAATTCAGTGGACCGGCGAACTGCGCCTTCACTTCTCAAATGCTCAGAGCCGGTTGTCAACGAACAACTACTTATGCCGTCTGACGAGCTGTGGATCGCTACCAGCGGATCCGTGAGCAAACGCGGACTCGGTGCTACCTTGTATGCCATGCGCGAAGGAAAGCTCCACCTAGCGGGTTTCTTCAGTGCGAAGTTACGAAAACACCAAGTAACATGACCGTGTGAAATCGAAGCACTATGTATCGCAGCCGATATCAAACACCTCAGCCCATATATAATACAATCGCTCCATTAAACGCATGTACTTACAGATAGCAAACCGGGTGTACAGGCGTTTGAAAAGCTGAGATGTGGAGAATTCTCATCCAGCCCGTTTGTGATGTCATTCTTATCTACCGCCAGCTGATACCACACATCTATTCAACACCTCGCCGGACCCGCCAATGTACCGTCAGGTTTCGCGAGTCGCAATGCGCCGGTGTGTTCCGAGCCTCGATGCTAGATATGTCACTTTATTGCACAGACAGAAGACTCGGTCGCACGCACCTGAAGCAGTAGATACGTCCGCCGAAAAAGCGACACCCTCCATTCTACGCTTTAGTCTTAAGCCCTTTTGATGGACCGGCCGCCGTAATCCGCGTGGATCCCGCTCCCGGGTTCATGGCATTGCGAGATGATGAGACTCTAAGAGGGTTCCGAATCGCTCTAGAAGTAGGCCGTGTGAAGAATCAGAACAAGAACCTCATAAAAGGTTTTCGGCGAACTAGAGGAAGAGTTATTACGCCAGGAACCAGGAGGCGGCCCTGTAACCGAACTTTCGTTAGCTTTCGCTGTGGCTCGCTTCAACACCCGCATCCAATTCCCAGGGCTGTTTGCTCGAGAGTTATGGTCACAACGGAGTCAGTATACCAACGAACAATTACCAGTGTCTTATCTGGATGTTCTGATTACTAAGTGTACACTTCGCGAATCTAATCACTACGCCAGCGCATTCTCCAAATGGAAAAGTCACAGAATGATGCAGGAACAAGGGCTGCGCATTGGCGACCTTGTCTACTTATACAGCGATCGCGACAAGTCAAAAGCGCGAAGCCGTTATATCATTACGTCGGTTGATGGGGAAGACAAATCCGTTCCGGCTCGTACAAAGTGAAAGTTTCAGAATGCTATCGCGTTCCGTATGGAATTTCACCGACCAAATCGTCCGTTCTCTCCGATGAAGGCTACGAAGAACCGGAAGAACATCATCAGTCAACTACTGGTCCCGTAGACTTACCGCCGATTCTGTTTGAGCCAGCTAACTTTGATCGTGAATTAAATGGACCTACTCTTCTTACCGGACTAAATGACGATTTGAACCGCGCAAGACCAACCTAGTTACCATCTGCGCGACCGTCGTCCACCAACATATTTGGAGGATTACGTTCTCTATTGACTTTTCTGATATTGCCGACGTTGATCCGTGCCTGACATTTTGAGGATAATTCCATGATTTGTTTGTTTTTCTCCTTCCTTTCATTTATAAGTATTTTTTTTTAAAAGAAAAGAAAGAGAAGTTAGGCCATTATGCTAACTAGTATAATAAGAGTTACCTTCCCTGATTCTGTTACTAGTATATATTTAGTTAGAGTTACCCCCCATCACGGGTAACTCTCCGGTGAGTAACATAAATATCACCGCACTGTATTTTGATTGATTAAAGTTGTAATCTTGTCTATTCGAGTATCCTACGTTGTTTAATATTGGCGCAGTTCACTAATATGTTATTAAACATTATTTGACTTTACCATTAGTTTAATCATCATTTTCACATTGTTTTATCCACCGAATGATATTTAAATAAGCTTCCCGGTAGAATATCACTGTTTCGTTCACTCTAATTTAGACACGTATTAACTTTTGTGTAAACTTTGTGTAAATGTTTTATGGTGATATTTATTGCTGCAATATTTTCTTTTCTTTCGCTACTGATAAATCTAAACCCACAAAAAATATTAGCAAAACGCAATGGAGATTTCTGAAAATGATAATACTAGAAAATGAAATAAGAAATAACTTGGTTTATCAACATTTATGTCCTTAAAGCTGATATCCTCAAATGGGTACACTAGAAACATGGTTTTACTACATATTTATATAGTTTGCTGCTATTAAATACAGGCGGGTCAGGGTAGGGACAGTGACACATTAAGGTCTGTGCAAAAATGGAAGAGCCCCCAAGAAATGTTATGCACTGGGCGCCATTAATGTTAAATTCGACCCTGTCAGTTGCACAGAAGTATTGAAACTAGAGAGGCCAATCAGGTTGTCAGCCTACTGCAGTGTGTCTCAAACTTGTATTACGGCCAGGGCAGGATTAAGGCACCAGTGGTCTCTAGGCACTGATAAAATTTAGGTTTCACTAAAGTGTATATATTTTCATAATTTTATATTATTTAAATTTTTTACGATCTACGATCCGATCAAATTATCGGTTTTCGCGAAAATCGCCGATTCGTATTTTAATCGCCGATCGAGTCAGTACGATTCGACTCTCAATCACTGCAAAGTCTTGTGTCACATGACCATAATTTAATCGAAATTGTATTTTATTTCATTTATTCAAAACAAGAATAACTACATCAAACACTTGTTTTACAAGAAAGTGGTTAAGAAAGTCGAATATTCGAAAATAAATAGAAAAAACCTTTCGCAAGTAATGTTTGCTACTTTCCAATCCATAATAATACCGTATTTACCCCCCCCTCCCATTTTATTTATTAAACAAAACCTTTTCTCCCCCGTACCCATTCGTCAAACAATATTTTAGATATAGTAAACGCACAATACATTCATGAAAAAACTACAAAACAAACAATAATTTATTTTAATACAAAACTATTTATTAGCAATTTTCTAATTCAATGATTGTTCACTTTTATCGTAATATCGAAATTTTCCTAAAAATAATGTAAAAATAGGTATTTTTAATCAAAATATAGCTTCCTGTTTTAGCAGTATATTTCAATAGAGGATTCAAAAAGGTCGCCGTTTTTATTTTATTTTTTATTTAGTTGAGGGTGCAAAGGAAGTGACGTTAAATCGATTCACGATTTTGATTGGCTACGACTGGATCGTAGAAAATAGAACCATTTCAATTCTTACGACTCAGTCGGCGACTGGATCGATTTAACGAAATCCAATCGGCGACCGATCGTAAGTGCGACCTGAGCTTAGATTCATGCGGCAACCGTAAAATGAAACGAATTAAACAAATACATCACAGTAGTCAATGAACGAAACCTTTACATCACTATAATACTATATGTATTCATAAACCCCTTGTCCTTTCATCTGTCGCTAAAAAGACTGAGATGAAACAAAATCAAATCTAGTGACAAAACCACTAGATTGGCAATAGCCCACAGAGTAAAACCGAAAGAAAGATGGAAATATATCATGGCCTTTTCAAGGCACTGAACAATTGTGGAAAATGAAAGTGACAGTTTTACCCATCATTATTGGAGCGTTGGAACAATTCCGAAGGGCCTTGAAAAAAGATAAGAAGAACTGAAAGAGGGAGAATTTAAACTATCCAGACGACATCAGTAAATCTGTCTCTTGATTCCCAGTGAAAGCCACCAGTTAATACTGGCGGGAATACACAATGAGTACAAGTGTTGTGCAAAATAAATACTTTTTTCACCATTAGGCTGCCAATTTATTGATGTGTGTGTGTATATATGTATATATATATATATGTATATCATCATCATCATCATCATCATCAGCCGTTGTAAGTCCACTGCTGGACAAAGGCCTTTCCCATCTCCTTCCATGACGACCTATCTTGTGCTAGACTCTGCCACGTTTTACCGGCAAACTTTTCTATCTCGTCCCTCCATCTTGTGTCTGGTCTTTTCCTACTGCGTTTACTGTCCCATGGGCACCAATCGGTAAGTATTTCCCCCCATCTATTGTCATCTCTTCGTGCTAGGTGACCAGCCCATCTCAACTTTTGCTGCTTAATTATTCGTATAATATCCTTCACCCCAGTCCTCCCTCTTATCCATGTTGATCTTTTTCTATCTCTTACAGTTATCCCTAACATTGCTCTTTTCATGGCTCTCTGTGCTAAGTTAGTTTTCAGCTCGTTTTGTTAATTTCCATATTTCGCATCTGTAAGTCATGGCTGGTATTATGCAAACGTTGTATACTTTACGCTTTAAGCACATTGGCCAGGTGCTCTTCAGAATGTCTCCATTCATGCCAAATGCTTTCCAACCTATCGTTATGCGTCATTTTATTTCGCAGCCATGGTCTTTCTCTAGCTTTATTACCTGACCTAGGTAGATGTATTCATCAACCTCTTCTAAAGGCTCCCTTATCTTTGTCTTCTGGGGGACTTTATCGTTGAACATCACTTTCGTCTTTGTCCTATTCATCTTTAAGCCTACTTTTTTACTTTCCCTATTTAGATCTGTTAGCATGTTTTGTAATTCTTCAGATGCTTCCGACGGAAATGGAAATGGCATCGGCGAATCGTAAGTGTGCTTAAGTATTCTCCATCTATGTTTATTCCCATTCCCTCCCAGACAGTTTATCCGACAGATGCTTTCAAGGCTCGCTGTGTATAATTTAGGTGATATTGTATCCCCTTGTATTACTCCTTTTGCTATCTGTATCTTGTTTGTATCTTTATGTAGTCTAATTATTGCAGTGCCATTTTCGTAAATGTTTTGGATAATTGCGTTGAAGACTGCCGTGTGTTCTACTGAGTCAAATGCTTTCTCGTAATCTACAAAGGCCAAACATAGTGGTTTGTTGTATTTTATGAACTTTTCGATTAATTGATTTATTGCACGTAGGCGATCTATTGTTGAGTAGCCGCTTCTGAAGCTTGCATGCTCGCGTGGTTGATTTTCGTCTAGAGTGCCTGTTAATCTGTTTGTGATTATTTTTGTGAATAGTTTATATATGTTAGGTAATAGTTACCAAGGTCGTGCTTATCTCCTTTCTTGTGGAGTAGAATTACTATTCCTAGACAGAAGTCTTTGGGAACTTTTCACTCTCTTATGCATTGTGTGAATAGCTGTTCTAGTCCTTTGCGCAGGGTCTCTCCTGCATCTTGTAGAAGGTCTGTCGTTGAGCCATCTTCGCCTGGGGCCTACCAGAGTTTAATATTTCGTAATGTAAACACTACTTCATCTACTGTTATGTTTGGGATATCACTAGTATCTAAAGGATTATTAGTTTGTGGTACATGTATTTTTGAGGCGTACAAGTTTTCATAGTATTCTTCCGT
>VCCN01001809.1:837905-860390 GCA_006491835.1 Architeuthis dux
GAAGAAGAAGAAGAAGAAGAAGAAGAAGAAGAAAATCATTGATATTTTTCTTTGTTTAAGCCCATCAAGAGAATATGGACAGCTGTCATGATCCACTACAAGGACTAATAAATAAAACTTAGGTGAGATGTTGAAGTTAGAAAAAAAAAACAAGTTTAATAGTGATTATACCAGATAAGGAGAATTCTTATGAAAAACTTTAAGTTAAAAGGTGAAGAGAAAATTAAGCAAACATGCACCTACATTCACACAGCTAAAGTGTAAATAATCTCTAAGCAGGCAACAGAATTTAGTTTCTTATGGGGGATACATTGTTTTATTTGGCTGGTGCTGAGATATTAGAAAAACAAAATAAAATTTCATTAACATTGAAGCTAGAATTTTGTAAAATACTGAACGATTGAAAGAACAGTTTTCCTTTTCAGTGTTATTTTCAATCAATCACCAGTCAACAATTTTTCATTTGGAAAGTTTTTATTTCAGCAAAAAATTCCAAATGTTTTTATTTGTGGGTGGGAGGAGAGGCACGCTTTCTAAAGTAATTTCAGTCTAAATTTAGAATGAATTTAAAGCAAAATCAGAGCACATACTGAAAGATTGTTACAAAATTTGATAGTTTGGGGGGGGGGGGGTGTACTAAAATCCTTAAAAAGAAAAACAGTTAAAATAGTTTATTGCCGTGTTTGAATCGAAAACTTCGATTTTTTTGTTGGTTCACAACTTAACATTTAACAATGTTGGCGCTTTATTCAAAAGTGAGGAAAAAAAACAAACAAATGTACCTCTGTCTGAAATTGAAAGAAAACTAAAAATAATAATACCTCTCAAAATTTAAAAAAAATAACTATTTAGAAATATTTGAAAAATATAATCAAACCCGGATAAAGCATTTACCTTGACTCACAAAAGAATCTAATAGAACTTTCTTGATGAAGGAGACTAAAAAGTATTACAATGTATTAGTGAGCCAATCACAAGAAATAAACCCAAGTCGATATAGCAAATTTATAAAGTTTTATTCGTTTTTATATGAATCTTAACTAAGGGGAAAACAAATGATTCATTTTTGATAATATAGCTTTAAGATTAATCTCTTAAAACTAAGATTAATGTAAAAATGCCTAGCATTTGGAACTCTCCTGTGACTGCTAGACTGCTGAAAGAAGAAAAGAAACGTGGGGGAGAAATATGCAAAGTTGCTCGATTAGGATTGGGATGTAACCCCCTTTTTGGGTAAGTATTTTTAACGAAATTCAAATTAACCCAACAAAGATCTATTTAATTACTCGAAATTAGAACGTGTGCATTTGCACTTCTTTGTGAAATCCTCACTATCTCATAGTATTGCATTGTGAGTACAAATAGTGCTAAGTAGTTGTACACTGTTGTAAGAGTAGTGTCCGTGTTGATGAGTTATTATTGATAACAAAACTGTTCACTTTTTGGTGTTTTATCAGTATTTTTTGTTATCGAATTCCTTTGTTAGATTCTGTTTTACTTTTGCCAAGTTTTAAAATGTGTCTGTGTCTTGGTTACGATAATCAAAACCAAATAAAAGATATAGTTATAAAAACATATTTAACATTTTTTTCTAAAAGGATGAAAGATTTCCCGAATAAATGAAGGTCATATTAATTTAAATCACACCAGAATACGTAAGAAAAATACAGCCATACTTGCATAAAGGCGATCACAAAATAAGGGTCCAGTTTAGCATTTATGTACATTGTAAACCGAACCCCCTTTTTAGAGCCAATTGACACGCTTCCACTTGAAAACTTAATTTAATTTATCTTAAAAATGAAAGAAATTTCCGAAAGAATTGAACGTCATATTCATTCAAAGCACATTAAAATACATTAGAAAAATACATTTTCTTACAAAAATACTTTAGTTTAATAAACCGAATCTTCAATCGTGTCTTTAACTACGTGTTTTGTTTTTTTACAACTTTTTATTGATCTATCTTGAATTTCGTATTTCTGTTTTCGGGCATGATTTTTTTTTCTTTTTCACATTCATGCTTCTTTTCAATATTGAATTAAATAAAATACGAGCAGCAGAATTTGAATCTGGACGGATGGATTATCGATTGAATTCTGTCTTGAAGTGAGTAGTAATTAACTACTATTTACTTCGTACAATTGGATTGGTCGTGTGAATAGGAAAATGTGGTACCGTCCACATAGCCGAACAACGAGTACGTTTTATTTATGACTTCCGCCCGACGACATGTCTAGGCATGTTTTTGTGCCACCACGACCCGCAAACAGCTGATCCGCCCCCCTCTCACCGTATGACATGTTGAAAAACGACCAGCAAGCCTCATTTGAACAGATTCATTTAAGCAAACTCCATCAGTGTCAACTTTGGACAAAAGTTGTCACAATGATTATCTCTCTAACAATCGTCTCATCATCGTAGTCGCTTTTTTTTTGTTTGCTCATCACGTTTCAGTGACTGGGACGATTTTATTTATTCTTTCCAATTTAAAAAGTTGGATTTATTTAACAAAATAATACTTATAATAATTTTTTTTCACCGATCTGTCAAACAGTAACTCAGTTTCGAGTTTATGAAACCTGCATAAACACGATGAACACTTTAAAATCACTCGTCGTTGTTGTTCCTAGCACTTGTTGATCAATACTTTTCTTTGGAACCGTACCAACAAACATCTCACTTCAGTTATTCATTTTCTGATTTGGTTAAATTCACTCCAACTTGCGTACATAATAACTGTTGGAACCAGAAGAGACCTGAAGAAAACACTTAAATGAAAGTGTAACTTCAATTGGTTCATTCATTGAAGACTTAAGTTTACTACTGGGAGTGTTTTGAATCAATTTTGACGATTCTCTCTCTAAAATCATTTACTTGTTTCTGTAACACTCACGTCCATAGATTTTAACGAATGTTGTTAAGTTTTTTAGTTTATGTCATTTTCTGCTAAGCAGCTGACGTGCTAGGATTTTAGCATCACTTCATTGTGACTGTTTCCATTAGAATAGTCCACATGCCTGCAATTCACGAACCCATGTGCAGAGTTGGGGGAGCTGCTGTCGTCCAAGTGCACCGGCATCACCACCACCCTCTGTTTGCTACTTACGTCAAAGGTAAGAAAGAAGCGATTTTGATCTCAATTAAGCAGATACTTACCTCAAACTCAACTTGGCAATTTAAAAAAAAAAACAATTTTGAATCAGCTCTTTTTCTTTTCCTCTGTTGGTTACTTGATTAGTGATATAGTTTTTCTTTTCTTTTTTTTTTCTCTGAAAAAGCAGAAAAATACTTCGAAAACTTCAACTAAAACTTTAGTGTTGTGATCCAAGCTTTTTTTTTTGTCTTGAGACCTTTTAGTTTTTGTAACAAAAAACAAACTAATTCATCAAATACTTCATCTTCATTGAAGCAAGAAAACTACTGTCTATAAGTTTGAGAAGAGTCAATACTAGTCATTAACATTCGAACTTTTTTTTTCTGGACAATCCAATCTCTTCTTCCCGTCTTTGATGTTAACACAGCGTTTCGGCCGAATCATTCTACGGCCTTTTCCGGGTGTAATATCAAAAGTGCCTCTCTTTTCTTACGGATACACCTGATGTAGGCTGTAGTATGATTCGGCCGAAACGCTGTGCTAACATCAAAGACGGGAAGAAGAGATTGGATTGTCCGGAAAACGAATAAGCAAACTATTGTTCGGTCAAAAAGTGAATAATTTCATAAGTTGTCTAACGTTGAAAACCAATACACGTCGATACGCGGGACAGTTAAACGAACAAAGAAAAGCGATCACTTGTGAATCACCTGTCTCTATCAACATCTATTTAATTACTTATCTTTTTTTAAATTTTTATTTGTTGTAGAATATTTTTCCCATTTGTGTGGCTCATTGATTCAGCTGTATTTTTACTATGAAAATTCGTCTGTTGTGTATTCTTATTTTCGGAAAGAACGAAACATTCAGAAATCCATTTAAACAATAAAAGAAGAGTCCTTATTCTTTTCTTTCTTATCTGTTTTCTTTTCCTCTTTATCTTTCTTTTAAATAGTGGATGATCCCCATTTAAATTTAATTTTTAAAGTCATCACTTTAGCGTTATGTTTATTTGAAGAACCTATCTCTTCTAACTATATATTATTTTTTTTAATATGCATCATGCTACAAATGTCTTTGACTGTAAATTAAAATGCTATTGGAATCTTGATGTAAGCATAGATTTGGGGGTGCATTTGATCTCATAATTATGTTATAACAAAAAAGACAGATTCTGTTGACTTAAGGTATCAAACAATTTTGACAAGGTTTTTATTGACGCCAAAAGCTTTTAATAAAATAAATGTATTGGCATTTTAAACCCATAGAAAACAAAAATGCTAGGTTAAATTATTTTAGGTATAGGTTTATCTGTGAAATAAATGGATTTGTTTTACTTCAGAAGATTTGTGATAAAGCAAACATAGCCTTAACTGTTTCAAAGAAAAAAGGTACCAGCAGCTGGCTTGGTTTCTATTGAAGTTGCTCATCTCTTCCAAATGGCATGCTTTATCTTCCTTTTAACAAATTCTTCAACAATGAGCTTGACTTGACAATAATGATATTGTCATGTCCAGCGCATTGTTGAAGAATTTGCTTTTTATCTTGAATCTTAACTTAAAAATGGTCTTGTTTCTGCTCTGGGATATTTTGGGTTGGTAATTTAAAAACTAATTTATCCATAATTATGATTATTATAAATCTCAAATTTTCTTTCTCTTCATTAACTTGAAAGATAATACTGTACTACAATATACAACAGCTTATGAATCCACAATTGCTAAATATTAGTTTTATATCCAATTTGGGAATGATGGAAAACTGATTTGACTGACATTGTAGCATTTTACACATTCAGACAAGCATCCTCATTTTGTTTTGACCACAATGTTTTGACAGGTGCATTCTCTATCCTTCTTCAAATATGTTAAATCAGTTTTGAACAGAACCCTTTAACTTGTTCAAGGAGATGTATTGTACTTCATTGTCTTGTCTAGCATTTATCCTTGGGCTTGAACCTTTTCTCTTATGAACATTTATTTTTCCTCAAGAGGAAAAGTTATGCATTCAAATCTTTGGAAAGATACTGAATATGGCAACAAAGAGATAAAATGAAATAAAAGAATCTACATAAAATTCTTTGATGTCACACAGCTTTAAGGAAGGCCAGAGAGTACACTGGCCAGAATGTTGTGATTGAAACAAAGATTATTTGGGTGATGGTCTGAATAATTCATGGAATAGTGTCTATACTTTATCTCAGAATTTCAGACAATGTTTATCATAAAATTTTCACTAGTAATCTTAGATCTTGCAATGGTACTAAAAAATATCAAAATGATTAGTTGATTATTTTATTTTCTCTTCCTTAAAAAAAACACCTTGATTTTAATGATACCTTATCAAAAATGACTCATGATCTTTCTTTTTTTTTTTTATCTTTTCAACAAATAATTTATAATTAAAGTTAGTTGTTTGGAGAAATTCCCAATGATTGTGACCTTAAAAAAATAAATATTGAATAATGCAACTGAAATAAGTAATTTTTCTCATAGCAATAAAATTTACCCATTTATGGCTAATTCTTATTTACCTCTGCCAACAATGCTGGGAGAGGTATATGTATTCACTCATGTCTGTCTGGCTATTTGTTTGTTCACATGGTATCTCCAAAAATTTGCAATTAAATTTTCTGGAAGTGTAGACCATGGGGTGAGGAAGAATTGATTAAATTTTGGGGCAGATCCAAGAATTTCTTTTCATTTGAGAGATTTGTTTTAATACATTTATGTATTCACTTATGTTTGCCCATATACAATATCTCCAAAAGTTCTCATTGAATTCCAATGACATTTTGTTGAAAGGTAAGGCCATGCCATGGGTTAAGGAAAATTAGATCAAATTTTGGGACAGATCCAGGAATCTTTGCAGTTACCTCCCCTGCATCATAACTATTTGTGAACTGATTTTGATTCCATTTTTAGTGACAATGGGGTTGGCAGAGGTATGTGCTCTCTGGGTGCTTTCTAGTTTTTAAAGATTTTCATCATACACATTTTATGCACATTCTGTTTTTATGTATAAATATCTGTATGGATTAAACATTAACATGTGCTTTTGTATCTATAATCAAATATTGTCTATACTAATTTAGGAATTATACTGGGCTTGGATTTATACTTTAAACAAAACTCAAAACTTTCAAAATTTATTAGTGAAGGAACATTTATCAAATTGCTGGATTAAACTTTACTTTTTAGTGGTTTTAAATCGGTGAAGGCATTTATGGAACAATATTAATAATGAATAAAACTTTCCTTCCAAGCCAGTAGTTTACTCATGCAAACACTGAGACAGATTAAAATGATTAAAGACTGTGAAATAAGTCTCATTCAGTCACATGATTATACAAAAATGCATGAGAATAGTGGAAAATACTGAGATGAAGTGGAAAATGAAGATAAATGTGACACCGATTGTTATAGAAGAACTGCAAAATGGTCTAAGGGGAAAATATTTTAGTTCTATAGTAGATTTTTTTTTTTAAATGGTTATTCTATAGGTACTTTGAATTGTAAATGATTCAGGTTATCACTGAAACCAAATCAAATATTAAAAGTGGTGTGTATTTTTAGATGATCAACTGAATGCATATTTGGTTCAAATGATTTCTTATGGGATTAAGCTTTTAGAAAAAAACAATGGTTTGTTTTTTGATAGAAAAAAATTGTTATTGTGAAAATAAATCTGCTTTGTTTTTTTGTATTGTTTGTGTATTTGGAATTTGTTCTCTAATCATTTTTTTCTGTTATCTATTTTTGCCTGCCATATTTGATATAAACAGGCAAGAACTTGAATATATTGGATCTTTCTGAATAAATAAACAGTTGGTTTCATTAACCTATAAAACTAAAGAAATTGATTTATTAATGAGGAAAGTGAATATTTTGGAACAAATACTTCTCTAAAAAGCACAATTTTAAGTAATGTTTTTGTTTTCACTTTTGAACAAATGTTTTATCTGAACTTATTCATACCAAAATTTCTTTTAGTTTATATTATTCAAATCTTCATTACCTCAAAAACAATTTTTAAAACATTTACTCCACTTTGGTTTAGCTGCTATAAAAGATAACTACAGGACCTCACCGATTAATGTTGTGGTTAAGTTCCTGAAACCCACGGCTTTTAACTGAACAACATTGAGTAAAACCAATCTTTCTATAAACACAATTATATAAATAGGGTTGTTGGAGTTTTGGACTAACTTATGTCATGTCAGAAAAATCACAATTTCACCTACAATATATTATGGTATATTTATATCTTTTTTTTCCTCAACAACGTTAATCAAGGAGTTCCTGGACATTGTTTTAAGATTTGTAGTTAGAAAATTCTGTCCCTCTCCTATTCATAAGGATGCAGGCAAGAAAACATCCCCTAACTTGTTTACAGGTTTTTAAAAAGTGGCAAATGCGAAGATTTGTTTTACTTTTATACAAAGAAAAAATGAGTGGTGCAACATAACTCCTAAGTGTCTCAAAATTCTACTATGAAAACAGTTTAAATCAGTCTACTTTATTATTGAAAGTCATTTGTCATTAGAAATCATTATTCACATTTTTTGTGAATAACTTTATCTTTAAATAGAATTACAATAATATTTATTAACCTGTTCTTTTAGTAAACAGCTTCATGTTTTTATTTAAAATCAAATTGGAACTAAATTTCATATTCTAACATACATTGTAATTAATAAAAAAATACATTGTGCATTAGTAGAGCGGGAACAGAATATTGGTCTGAAGACCACAAATTATTATTTGATTTTTCGGTACTGGATAGATCAGTTTCATCAACTATGACAGTCAACTATGACAGAAGGAAAACTAGCTCTAAACACCTGCTAAAATCTTTTCTTTTGTTTTCTTACTGATTAGTTTCACATAAAATTCAACATTCATCGGAATAAATGGTACATGAATAAAGAGTGTTGTCCATGGAAAATGTATTGAATAATTTTATTTACTATTTTTTGTCAGTTTGGCTACCAGATTTTAAATTCCTAACATACATCCCCTGTGAATTACTACAGTGAAATGATTACACCTCAAATTAGGAAAAGCTTCAGTTGCTTAAAGTTGATGAACTAAAGAAAAGTTTCTATTCTAAACTGACTTTCATTTTCATTTTCCAATGTATTGTGACTATATCAAATTATTTCGTTAACATTAAGATAAATAATAATAAGAAAATGGCTATTGTATTTTGTCTCAGAACAAGTCTTAAAAGGCACCTCAGCATGGAGCAATTGTTAGCAAGCTTGGCTTGTAGATTATTACTGCGTAGTGAGTTTGGTCCTCACTGGGTTCCCTATGATTGTGGCCTTAAACTTAGTAAATACCAATGCAATAATATAGATTTTCTGTCCAAAGTCATGATGCGATTTCTGAAGTGTTTGTATCTTTTATAGTTATAAAAGCATATATAAGTTTTATTTATATGTATATTTTAAATAAATATTATTTGTGTGCAAAAGTTCACAGCACTCTTTTGTGAGAACTAGAGACTGAATGCACAGTTGGAAACCAGTTTTTTGTCGGAAAATCCTGTTGTATGATGCTTGATAATATGCCATGTTATACAGAAAAATAAAGTTTTACCAATTCTAATGTATTTTTAATTTTGTAAAATGTTTTGTAATAATAATTACCGATTATTCATATGGTATATTAATTTGGCGGGAAAAAAATCAAAGAGTTACTACTCTTGTCATTTTGTGGATCACAATTTTCTTGCAAGAGTTTACTCCCTTTTTTTTCTAAATTCGCTTTTCATTTACTGTATTTCATACGATTATCTTTCTTACTTCAACTCGACTCATTTAAACTTGTGATTTGACAATTTAATACTATAACTATTATTTATTTTTGTTTTGAGCTAATACAAACTACAAAAGATTGAAATAATCAAATACATTATGTTCTCTTATTTTATTTTTTTAGCACTTTTCCAATGTACCTTATCTTAGTTAAAATACAGTCTTTTTATTATATCTGCTTTGTTCACTTTTCTATATTAAAGCACATTCTTTTCCCTCTAATTGGTCATAACGTTTTTGGCAATCTTTGCAATAACGCAACTGACTCGACCATTTTTTAATGGCTAAAATGGCTAGATTTTTCTTTTCTGCTGCTAACTTATTATGGAACAAATGAAAGAAAACTGGAACATTTAAAACAGTTTTAAAATGAAACTATTTTATCAAATGTAATTAATTTAGGATTAGTGTTGGGTTGCAGTTAAAAACAACACTAAAATGAATATGCAGTTGAAATTAATATAAAAAAATGATTAAATAATTTTTCTTTTCTCCACATGAACTCTGCAATTTTAAATCTTAAATCTACCCAATTTACCTTTTTTTTTTTTTTTTTTAAATTTAAAAAAAAGATTTTTATATATAAATCTAGCAACTTTTAGCCATTTAAAATGGCCAGGCCTGATGCGTTATTGTAAGGATTGCCACCTTTTAAAAATCTTTTAGTAATATATTTACACTACAATCATGTATTTTGCCACTGAATACTTGTGGAAAGTGCTTTTTCTTCAAGCTTTTTTGATAGATGCCTTTCTATTCTCTTTTTTTCTTTTTTTTCTTTCAAATGAAATTTTATAAACCCTGTCAACCTAGAAATAAACTGTAGATATCATCACTTCATTATATTGTTTGTTTTTATCTTATATTTAATATTTTTGTTTTTACTGTTACGTCTACATTATTATTAAGTGTACCATCTGAGTTAGTGTATGTTGTGAATGGACACCAATGCATTTACTCGATGCAGAGAGAGGAGTAAGGATCAAGGAAATCTCAACAATCTCGACTTCAGTAGGAAAAAAAGTTAAACTTATTAACAAGAGAAATAAATTAATAGAATTACATGCAATCAAGTTTTCAACAATTTTTTTTTCATTAAAAAATCTATATAAAGAGGATCTTGGTTAGAAATCTAGTAAACATTCTGATCTATTTTCATTGAACCTTTTTTAAAAATAACTTCACTTAATAATCTTTTAATATTAAGTGGTAACTACAGAATTATCACACTAAACACTTGAAATCCTGACTTTTTGTTCGTTTTAATTTTTATCTTCTAAAAAATAATGTATTTATAGATTTGGGAAACTTTCTATCTGTTTAAAATCTTAGTCTATCAAACATGGAGCCTGCAATTCTTTTTTTTATACTTTACTCCAAAATTGTATTACTTGTCTTTTTCCTTAAATGTAATTTTTATGTTATTTAAGTTGAACAGAAAGTTCTCCACTTTCAATATAAAAGCCATTTATTTATCAATAGCATAGATAATCTTTACAAAGCTGATCAGATGATTCTGCAGTGTGCTGCCAAGATAATCTTCTTCGGTCTCTATTCATGCTATTTTATTTTGTTTTTGTTATTATAAATGCCTTAATTATAATATACTATATCTTAAAAGAAAGCCTTTTTAAAAACTTATTGTCTTTATGCTGACACCACAAACATATTGGTACATTTGTGTATACATCTGCAATTCTTTTGATTTCTGCTCTAAACAACTTCCTTGCTGTTCTTTATGTTCATTCATATTCATTCATATTTATTTGTGAGGTGTTATTGTTTTGATATTGTCTTAATTCCATACATGTCACATGTTTCTGTGTTTCCACTTGTTAGAACTGTATGTCTATGCAGTGGCATGGAATATTTAGCCTTCAGAACTAGAAGTGTATTGTTCTGCCTGACTTGTGACTGTATTTTCTCAATCCGATTGAATTTGCTTCAACATGTTTCATGGCATTTTGTCAAATGTAACGGTTTTTATTTACTTCTAACATGTTGTCTGAACATGTCTGTTGGAACGGATCCGAGACTTGTCCATTTATAATCTGATGGTAGCACTTTGGCTTCTTTAGTCATCTCTTAGCCTAACAAGGCGCACACACACACACGTATGTTTATTTATGTTGGTAATGAGTACCTCCTAAGTTTGTACCAATTATTGAATCATTGTCTTCAGTATACTATTACTGGTGGTAAAGAATACAATTCTAGGCTAACAAGATGGCTTGATCTGGCATTTATCTTTAGTACTCTACTGGGGGTCTAGTCATCATAATCTATTGTTTAAATTCTTTGTCTCTCTTTTATTCACTACCTATCTTTTTCTTTTTTATAAGATTAGATATCATTAGCAGCATTTATAAAATTGTCTGAAATGCTGAGATTTGTCATTATTAGTTTGAACAACTCTTGGAATATTATCATCCTTGCTGGTTTTATCTATGGTAGGATCCTACCCAATGAATTATATATCTGGAAAAGGCCAAAGAATGCATCAGCTGAAATAAATTGTGATTAAAACAAACTAGAGCCTGTATTTACTGAAGGAACTGCAAGTGCAATTGCGCTGCAGCATAGCCCCGTAGTTGATGTGGTTTGAGGGTGTTGGTAAAAGCTGGACATACAAAGAGTGAAGTCTGCTTAGAGAACATAAGCATAGGCACAATTTGTGGAGAGTTCAGGAAGCAGAATGAAAATGCACAGTGAGTTGCTAATTGTTTGGCTTTCAGAGAAAGCCAGTAACCTATTTTGATTGAACTGATAACAGTTCCATGGGGACAGTATTCTGAAATATTTTGTTTTGAAGGAAAAGAATACAACATTTTTAAAAAATACTTTTTTCTTTTTTTTTGTTGAAATAATAGCATTTATGATATTTCCAAATGATTGGCCCTTCTCTTTGTTGGTATAATTATATATTGTTTTGCTTGTATTCTTTCACCATCATCAGGTGACATTGACTGGGTAATTTACCTAACTGCACTCATGTATGTCTAATTGGTGGTCTCAGACATTTTCAGCATGACAAATGGTTCTATACAGTGAATTAATCAATTTATCTTATGGTGAATGGTCAAATTAATCTCAAATTGTCAATGATACTGCAAGTAATGCTTAATTGATACTCTACATTGGGATCTGATGATAAAGATTTTTGTATTTCTCAAAGCACCTGATTTATCTCATTGATCATTTCATTGCTATAATGAAAGATCTTGTAAGAGAACTTCTGAAATCAGAAACAAAGTACATAGGAACCCCAGTGTCCAGTTGACTGAATTTGATCTGTTAGGCTCTGTTGCAATATCATTCTATTTTATATTGTTTATCAGCTAGATGTTCACAAAAGTTATGAAAGATTTTTTAATAAATCTTTTTAAAACAATTAGAGAGGGCGAGACTTGTCCAAAATGTAATGAGAAATTTCCTTTCTTGATCTTTTCTCTCTCTCTCTCTCTCTCTCTCTGGTTAAAAAAGATTTTCAAGTTAGATATGTACATTTCTTATGTTTTTTAATGAAAATAACATTTACTCAAAAAGTCTCCACTAAATGGATAAGCATGCTAGTTTTATATAAAATTATAGCTAGAAAGACAACTTCCAACTTCAATTTTAAACCACTAAACCTACTGCCCTCCCTTCCAAAAGACCATTGCACATCCTGCAGGATCCTCTCAGTTTGTTAAAAGTTATTCTTGGTTATGCCATTTTAACATTTTTGAACCACACATTAACAGATTGTCATGTTACATTACATTTTATGAATTTTTAACATTACTTGTTTCTTAGATTCATGAGAGCCCCTAATTAGATGTTTTTTGGTATTTTTAAAATGCTGAATTCATTCTGTTAGTCACTATAATATTAAGTCCTATAATTTCATATACATGCTGCTGTGAAAACAATAGCTGTCCTTCATCAGATGATAACCCTGGTGTCTGACATAGTTTCGGGAGGCCTGAAACATCATTACCACTAACTTTGGGCGCCCTAGCAGTACCTTACGATGCCACCAGACTGTTGGTTTTCTGTCACATTATGGGAATGTCAGGTGAAAATGCAGCCTCATCATATATTTCTTCTTGTATACACAACTATCGAGTTATTGTTCCTGTACTCAGAAATGAAACGTTAATTTAATGATGTAAGATTTGAATTAACTGACCCGATGTCAACATGCTGAGTGGTCAATAAATGTGAACTTCAGCTGGAAAGTTGAGACCATGTCCTACATCATCGAATCTGAAACGACTGGCATATTTAAGTTTTATTTTAAACTGGTAGAGCTCGTGCCCACAAAGGAAACCTATGGTATTTTCCCCAATACTGGTCTCCATCAATCAATTTACTATCTCAGTCTGAGATTTATGCCATTGTTGTTGACACAGGCAACCAATTTCAGTGAGATGGTTCTGCTCTCTTTTCTGGTGTAATGAAATTCTTATTCTCCTCTCCCCGTCTTTCATGATATTGTGGGGGCATGATTAAGTAGCATGTAACCAATGATTAGTTTTTTTTTAAAGACATATAAAACTTATAAATTCTTTTTGGCTGTTTTCTTTACACCTGGCGTTTGTTTTGTTCTTGAATTAATTACTGCAATCTGGGGTGACTTTGAACAAATCTTTAGCAAAAAATGAAAATGACCAGGTACAAATAACTTTGAAAAATCATTTGTTTATCTCACCTAGAGCAATTCATAGAGATCTAGTCACGGAACCCTGGAACATAATTTTTACAATCACGTGTTGGACAAATTCTGTTAAAACATTGATTTTCTGCTTATCATTAATATAATCTGATAGTTTTCAAGTTCGTAGCTGTAAATGGTGAATTATAGACCCTAATGCAAATGTATTTTATCCCAAGATCCCATAAAATTACAAGTTATCAATCAGTTAGTGAATGTCAAAATGTTAAAAATTCAAATATTTCATGTCTTTTTAGCAAGGATGATCAATTATCACTCATCTTGAAAAATTTCTTGTCTTCACTTTGGCTGGTCTTCTTTTGAAAATGACTTGAGAAAGGATTAGTCAGCACAATTGCATGATGGGAAATTAGCTTGACTTACTGTAAATTTGACATTCGCTGGACTTGCAGTTGTCCAAAGTCACCCCCAAAGTAAGAGAAAAGCTAGGGTGACTTTAAAAAGCTAAAGGAAAGATGAAAATTCTGTGCAATTAGTGTACATTAATTAATTAAGTTTGTAAAGAAAACATATATGATACAAATAAGAGTCAGAGAGAAATAACAGGCATACATTTTTGTATACTTTTCAGAGGTGTTCAGGTGGCCCCCATTAGCTTTACCTCAGACAAATTCTCAGCAGAATCAAGTTCATTTGGAAAGTAAAGACATATATCAAAATAAAAACCATTGCTTCAGCAGCTTTGATACCTGAAAAATACTCAAAGTATGAGTTTTGCAAAAATATTCCAAAGTCACCTCGGATTACTGTATATTGATTTTTTATTTTTTTTATTTTTTTTTTTTATTGTCAAAGAGTCCTAATCTGTTTTTTCCCAAGCAAACTACAATTACAGTCATTTTGATGTATGGCTCCTCCTGTAGCAGAAGGCTCTCTTTCATTTATGTTGACAAAGTCTTAATCAATATTCGTTGCAATGTTTATTTGATATTAATTTTACAGCAGTTAAATTAAATGATAAAAGATAAGTTGGAGGATTAATATGCCACATTGTGGCTATTGCATGTTTACCATATAAGTCGACTTTTTAAGCATCAAGTATTTTCCCTAATGGATTGTATTAGTGTGTTTAGACCCTATGAACTTGACACTCTGATGGACACAATGCTGCCTTATGTTGGAGAGTCGACTTATCCAGCATATCTATTGGACTAAACTTTAATTAACACCTCAGTTTTGGGGTCGACTTATATGCCAGTATATACAGTAAATTGCAATATCATTTGCAAGCTCAGTGGGTCAATATATTATCTAATCAGTAATAAAAATGTGGCTCAAAAATGTTTAGTTTTCTTTGTGTGTATGTTTGAATGGCACTGATTAATCTATTATATGAAGTTTAAATGTATCTCAATATTGAATATAACTTGTATTTTACTTGTAAGTGTAAAATGATGCTCTGGTATATATTTTGGAGACAATGGTAGTTCTTGCTCAATGTATAAAGAGGTTTCCAATTCTTATGGTATATCTATTGATAGGTGCAGTCAAGTATAATCTTACTTAAATTATTTGATTATTGATGTCATTATTCTTTCTTTCTTTCTTTTCTCCAAATGGCAGCAAGTACAGACAGATCCGAATGTAAATGGATCAGCATCTACTTAGTGAACTGTTTTAACACCAACCTGTTTCCACATGCATCTTACTTTTGTTGCTTCACTTATGGCATTTGGGAGGGGGGGGGGTTCCACTGATCAGTTTCATTGCCTTCATTTGTCTATTGTCAAGTTGATATTTTTACCATGTGGGTATCATGAATTTATAAATATTATATAAGTGTAAAATAACAAGCAGTCCTTTAGAATATATTCTTTAAAAGAAGTTTTAACTCCCTAAGAAACTTCTAGCAAACAGTTTTTAAAAAAAGCCAAAGTTCTCCATATTAAAATATCTTAAAAGATCATTTGTTAATCAAAAGCATACATTTTTTTAAAGCTAGAATAATGATTTATAGGGATGATCATAGTATATAGAGCAATTAACATCACTGAACTTATAAACTTCTTAAAAAGTAAAAGGAATTATATTCTATTTTGAAGCAATGTGAAATTCCTAAAAATATTAATAATGTCTCTTTTCATTTATTTTATTATTTTTTAAAATTTTGTATCTCTGAAACCTCTTCATATAAAGTGAGAACTGAATCATATTTTAAATTCTATTGATTCATCAAAATAAAAACTAAACAGGGAAACTTGGTTTTAATTATCATTATTATTCATGCTTTTTGATTCTTGAACAATGATTAAAAACTAAAAAAAATATAATTCAACTTACAAAATAATAACAAAGAAATTCACACCCAATTAATATTGTTAAGCAGTGTCTTGAATGGCATCCTATAGTGACTAACTACTCTGGTGATCCAACTTTGAATCAATTTTTCTATATTCTGCAAGATTTGATCACATATCAGTTGACTTACCGGCACAATAAAATATATATTTAATTTGCCTTTCTATTTACATGTACTGTTGTTCAGCTATAGTTTGTTTATTATATATCTCTTGAAATTTGGATCAACAATTTTGGTTCATTTTATGTATGAACAACTTTAACTCATCTTGCAACTCAATCTAGTGTCAGTTAACCAAAAATGAATTGACGACATATATCATTTTAGTATAATTCGTAAGTATGCTGATAGAGATATAGTAAGTAGAACACAATAAAAATGTTTAATGTAGACGTATACATTATTCTATTCATATTTGAAAAATGATTTCTTTTATTTCTCACTTATATTTTTTCTTTTCAGATATTTTCTGTGTAATGGAAAAGCCTATTTTGAATGAAAACAAGGTATGTAAATTTATTACAGAATATATAAAATATCTTTTATATATTTGGTAAACTTTGTTTTAAATCTTAGGCTATCATCAAACTAGCAAAATTAGTATACTTTTCATTTTTTAACTGTACTTTACAAAGTTTTCAAGCTCTTTTCTTTTTCCTTTATATCACATCACTGATTTTTAAAATAGGACTACTCAGATTATAATTTCTGTAATTTTTATTGCAAATAAAGTTTTAAGGAAGTCAGAAAAAAGTTGTAAAACTACTTTGAAAACATTTTGCTGCCACTGTAAAGTCTCTAATACTGCAGTTTCAACTCTCTTTTGGAAGAATGCAGTACTTGTTTGCCTGCTTTGAGTTACAAATCTGATTTCCACACCTTACATAGGTGGAATCAGATAAGGTACCCTGTTTTGTAAAAATATACTCTTAAAGGTAGATAATAAAGTTTGGCTATATCAACAGTAAAGAGGAATGAACATTAATGAATGATCTTAAAATCAACCGTTTGTTTTTAAGTGTTCACCATTTTCTCTCAGTACTCCTTTGCCTTAATGTGTTTAGATCTTAAATGTGGTAATCGTTGTTAGGTTGGACTTTTCATGCCAGACTTTGATAGTGTTATATAAATACCTGTCCTGGTCCTGTAACTGCTTAATATTTTATGAAACATTACCTATAATAACTTTCCAACACTTGACCTCACAAAAAATGTCTATTTTTGATCTCCATATGTTATAACCTGTCTTCCAAACACAGAATTGGCAATCATTAAATTTTAATGTTTCTCTCATTGTATCATTGTTTGTCGTTGTGGGCAGGCTTCACCCTGGGAGGATGGTAAACAATTGACTGATAAAGACAAAAGAGCCGGCCAAGTTTAGACTTGTACTCAGCCTAACAGAATGTCTAATATGATTGTTCTTAACATGACTGAAAGTGCATAGTCCAGCTACCAAGTATGGTGAAATCTATGTTGACATCCTGTGGTAGTTTAACTACAGGGTTAAAAGTCAACATGCTGTAGATAAGGGCAGGAATCCCAGCTGATGTCTACCAGAATTATTGATTTCATTTGACAAGACTTTTACATTATCCAAATGTCATTTTATATATACCATAATACCATTTGGTATTAACCGAGACCTTTAGCCTTCTTCAGTCAGAAAGAAAAAATGTAACATTCTTTTTTTTTTTTTTCTTTCTTCATTCTAGGTTGTGTTTCCTCAAAAACCTTTCTTATATTTACTAGTGTCCATGTGTCCTCAAAAATGACAACAGTTTTATGTTGTAATTGTAGCACATTGTATGCTTTCAATTGATCCGTAATTTGTTTCCCTGAGTCACTCACAGTGATCTACAATTTCTGGTGACACAGAATGAAAGATTGCCTTTCTATTAAGATTTTTAAGCAATGACATGAATATTTTTACTTTTCAAACAAAATAATCTCTTTTAAGAAGTTTCCTCTGTCCCATTTCCACTGCGTATATTAGGTGGGTTGGGGTTGCCATGCTGGTGGACTACATACAATCTGAGATACTTAATGCTTAAAATATCCACTCTGGATCATCAGTGTATCCTTTGCTTATTGGTATAAGTCATCAGACTGCTAAAGTCCACGTTGAATGTTCAAACCATGGCAGTTCCATTTAATTTTATTTATGGGTTTCCTTCAGCATGACAAAAAACAAATAAATAAAAACACATTCAGTAATTATTAGTAAAGGATTTCTCTTTGGTATTATGTATTTCACATTAAATGTACTGACTGCTATGGATATGGGGTGTAGAATTTTACCGAAACTAGATACCCAATGATAGGTCTGAAATTGAAGCAACTCTAGAATATTTTTAATCGAAAAATCACAATAATTACAGGCATACCTTGATTAGTGCAGTTAATTTGTTCCAAAATCTTACTGTCCAAGGTCTTATTCTAATTTATGTGGGGTTTTTTTCCAGCTTATACTTAACTTAGTTACATTAATTACAGCAATACCGTAACCATACTACATCAAAACCTGCACTAATCAAAACCGCACTATTAAAGGTATTGCTGTATTTCTTAATTTCTTTTCTTAAGAACGTCATTTACTTTATTTCTATAAGTGAAAAAGCTAAGATTTTTTTATCTTCACCTACACTAGTACCACAAACCTACAACTGAAATCTCTCCAAACTGTATGATTTATTTATGATCTGTTAATGGTCATCAAAAGCTATATAATTGTTTTAATTCATTTTCTTTTATAGTAATCACTTATTTGCAACTTACTTGGGAGAGGGAAAGATGATTTCAAAACTAGGGCATGTAGAATAGTGCAAAATGTGATTTGCATAATTTTAGTTTAATACATTTTCCCTTCATATAATTTAGTATATCTATCAGAAAGATTGGAACATGAACAAATTGAAATACTGAAATGTTTTGAATTTTTACTGCCTCAGGTTTCATTTGGTTTGTGTGCAGCTCTGTAATTTAAATAAAGATTTTCTGACAAAACTTACTCATCTTCTTAAAGCATAAGATTAATTTTGGCTTCAAAGAGTCAGCAATTAGCTTTGCATTGTTTGTCAGTGATTGAAAAGATTTAAAATAGTCTTGTCCTTCATATTGGACAGAACAACATGTATTCTTGGATAATTACTAATTGAAACCCTCAGTTGAATGTGAAATATTTATTATTCATTTCATCAACCATACTATTTTCAAAATAGTATTTGCTGGAAACAATGAAACATTTTTCTCTTTTTAACTGACCGCTTGAGAATGTGATTTCTAATCTTATTTGTTAAACAAGTCTCTATTATAATCAAAAAATCTATTTTACTGATAATCTTTCATTAAAAAAAATTTACTGACTCACACCTCAGACATTATATTGCAGATGAGAAGATGCATCAATATTATTAAACATTTCCATTTTTGTTTCTTGGCTGTATTTAAAGTACTTTGTCAAAATATGAAGCAAAGGTTGAATTCGGATGTTGATTACTGAAGCCATTCTTTCCCAAGTAAGTCACAATAAACCAATGAAGGATTAATTTGTCTAATCCTGTGTACACTATATGCCACATTTTTTGCTCATGAAGCAATGCCATCTTCAAGAATGTTTGTCCAAGTTATAAATGTCCCAATACGTTCACTGCTATCTTGGATAGCACAACATACAATCCAACAAAATAAGCCCTCTGCTCAGTGCTGCAAGGCAAACACTGAGTCTAGCGTGTTGCTGTAGCTATTTATATTGCCTTAAATAAAACTGTGGAATGGGTGTGTTAAGAATAAATGGGCATCTAATTTCTCCAAAAACTATTCTATTTATTAAATAGTTATGACTTGATATTTTCAAACAATTTGATTTTTTTTTTTTTTTTTTTTTTTTTTTTTTTTTTCAGCTGCAGTTAATTCTTTAAAAAAGTAGATATTGTTAGCTTTTAGCTAAGAATGTGAATTCATCTAAGACCGCTGTTTATTAATGTTTATAGAATCTTTTGTGGAAGTCTCATATATTTGTTTACTTTTATATTACATATTACATCCTTATAAAAATGTTTTCATATTACTAAGGGCTCTTTTTTTAAAAAAAATCTTTGGTACACATACAATAGTGGGATCCAACGATTAAGACAAAAAAGGTTTTTCCCCCTGAATGAATTTTCTTATTTTTTATTTTTTATTTTAACAAAACAATTTTAATAACATTCCTTACTTTTCAAGTTAAGCTAAAAAAAATCATTAATTTTGTTTACCATTTGTCAATATAGCCCTTATCCTAATTCCGGACCTAACAATCACATTTTATATACATTGCACAATTTTGTATATATGCATTTAAACTTTATCTATATGGCTCATTTTGCTACAATTTGAATAGAACAAAATAAATATAATTATTTATTTCCTCAACATTTTAATGATGTTTTTATTATACTACTAACAACTCTAAATGATAATAACAAAGTCAGTTTACAATTCCTTTGGGATGATTCAAATTGTTTTTCGGGATGGTTCTGGAATGGTGGTGAAAAAAGTTTGACTGGATCCCTGGATTTTAGAAAAGTTTTTATCCAATTTTCATAATTTTCAAGCAGATGAACAGCTTTAAGAGATTATTTTCGTTTATGTTCGGCCTTGAAATTCTTTTTTCAAAATTCATTTAACGGAAAATAGCTTTTTTGTCTTGATCGTTGGACCACACTATTGTATATGTATCTTTTTCTTTTTTTTTTTTCCAAGTAAGTATAAATCAAATTTTAAAAAATTAAGCTTGAAATGTAGTCCAGTCTAGTTTCACTATTGAAATTCATAACAAAATTGGAATCATACATGTTCTTGTTGAATCAACTATTACACTTACTGAATATTCCTAATAATTTATAATCAAAAGCAGTGTTTCATCCCTATTATAATTATGAACCATAATAAATAAATAAATAAAAAAAGAAGTAAAAACATAGAATCCAAAGGGAAGTAATCACATAATCCGAAGGGAAGTAATCACATATTCCTTTGCATAATTTGTACTTTATGTAATGGATTAACATTAATCAGTGAAATTAATGGAGAATTCAAACAATAAAATTTGTTTTATAACTTTGTCTATAGATATTGCATGTCATTTGTGATAGCTTTTGAACATAAAAGATGTTGATATAAGTTTTCGAAGTAAGTCAAACTGGTATCTGAATTGTGAGTTTACATGCATCATTTTTCAATTTATTGTATGGTTCTTTTCATTTTGACCATTTAAATTCATTGAAGACTAATGTCAGAGTTAGAAACCACTTTTAGTATTTACCATATACACATTCTTTGTGAAATTGTGCTCTTTATTTGATTACAATATATTTCTTTAAATATCAATCCAATTTTATCTGGTACCTAAACTTTTACTCTGGTTTAATGTCTTTGAGTCTTTTAAACATGATTTATCATTAAATGATATTTTTCCAAATCCTAATCTTTTATTGTAGGTAGTTTAATCTCAACATACTGTTTCCTTAACTTTTTGCACTTTTAAAGTTATGAATACCTGTATAGTTTTTACTTTTTATCTTTCTCACTGTCACCAACTTTTGAGGATTCAGATATTCTGAATTTATTTCTTATTTCATTTTTTATTAAAATTAATTTGTGTTATTTGTAATTCAGATTAGCTGTGTGTTAGAAGCACTAATTATTTAGATTTTCATTGTAATGCCTTGAGTTTTATCAAGCTTCTGTTGTACCAACTACTCATTTTGTTAAACTATAAAAATCTATTGTTTTACTGTAACTTTTATTATTGTTAAGTAAATTAATTTTTCAAATTGTACCTCAAATTTTATATGAATTTCTAACCTGTCAAACGCATCTAAACTTTTGATTACAACAAAGTTCCTGTATTAGAGGATCATGCAAAAGATTAAAATATTCTCTGTAAGCATTAGATTTTTTTTTTTTAATTTGAAATTATTTTAATTGATTACTTATGATTTCAAGCATTTGTTCATTTTCTCCTTGGTAAGGGATCGATATTTTTATAAATCACTGACTATTTAGCGAGAAGAAAAGAAACGAGACTGGCTGCTGCATGGTCAAACTCCACTCCAACTTAATTATACAAAAATATATTTTTTGTATAAATGTATTTATTAGAATGAAATAAGCCCATGCATATCTGTATGACAAGTTTTCGTTAATATCTAAGACTTACAATTTAACTCAGTCAGTAAGACAGCCTCCTGACAATCAGTTGGTCATGAGTTCAAATCACGGTGTGAATTTTACATATCAGTTTACACCCCTAATTTTGGTGAGGATTGTTCTTATTGTTCTCGTTCTCGTTACTGTAGGGAAACAATGTCAACGCCAGACTTTGTTCTGGAGTTTGACAAGAAATCATTGTAAAACAGTTTAAGATTCTCACTCCTGCCAAGATGGGAATAATTTGTATGTTCAGTAATGTTAGAATAAGAAAAAAACAGTAATTAGAATTAGGAATACTCATAAGCCTTTAGATCTAGTCCTACTCCACAAGAAAGGAGATAAGCACGATCTAGGCA
>VCCN01001809.1:862747-876060 GCA_006491835.1 Architeuthis dux
ATGCATATGTTCATTATAGCATTCACTTCCACTATTCAGCACCTTTGGCTTCCCTCTTCCAACCAATCAATAGGTTAGTTTTGCAAATGTGCTGATTTTGAAATTGTTTTATGTGTGGAGAGGTGGCACTGTCTTTCACTTTCACATGCTCATAGTGAAATATAAATAAACAATTGTACTGATAATCCTCCTATTTGGATACTGGATTCACATTTGTTTGTTCAGGGTTTTTTTTCTAAAATGTACTTGTAATATAATACACATAAAATAAACAGCTCTTGTAGAAAAAATGAGTATCAGAGAAAAAAATGGTACTGGAATTTTTTTTTCAATAAAGGGTAATAGTTTCTGATTCATTTATTTATTAAACTATTAACATGGTTCTCAACATTCTATTTATCTCTTGATTCATTGTCCCATGAGTTTTCATGAACTTTGGCAGATATTATTCATTAAGGGACGTGTTTAGAGTATTTTAGTAGTTTATAATGTCCATTTCCTCTTCATGACTCTTAACTTGCATTCGGTTCTTGAAAATAAAACTTATCTGTTTTAATTTTATTTTAACACCTGGAAATGGAGACCTTGCATTGCACTATGGTTGGCTTATTTAGAAATGAATGGAAATTAATCTTAAGTTTGAAAACATAAAAGTGTATGCATTTGCTAGTGGATGTCTCTTTCAACTAAAACCTTCACTTTATTCTTTAATTTGAACTTACCTTACATGTTTGTAATAATGAATTTTAAAATTTTATGCTAATCATGGTTTTTTGGGAGGTGTAGAGTTGGCCAAACAGTTAACATTATAGAAAAATGGAATAGCAAACATTTCAAATTTCAGTTGAGGTAGTTTATGCTCACTTCGTTTTGTACTAATGCCCTTATTTATTTGGGAAATGTATGAATTCACCTCTCCTAATAGTTCAGGTGGGAATAATTCTGCTGCTGGTACTATTTAGCCCAATACAACCCGTTGCATGCTACTTTAAGCCCTTGTGTATTTGAAACATAAACTTTCGTAGATAGTTGGTAAGAGAGACACTTACCAATCACTTGGTCGTGATTTCAAATCATGGTAGGGTTTATTTTATTCTAATAAATAAATGCATTTATACTAAAAATATATATTTTCATATATATACAATACAAAAGTTGCAGTAATCATCTCCAGTCGGAATACTAGTAGTACTGGAGTTTGGCCCTGCAGCAGCCAGACTTGTCTGTTTTAGCTTTCAGTTATCAGAAGAGTAAAAACTAGGAATACCTATATACAGAGGCATAATATCTACTCACAGTTGCATATCTATGTATACATAAATATGCACATTAATACTCAAAATGCAACTACATATGTGAATGCACATGCATGTATACAAAAATATACAAACTTTATTTTGCATTTTGGTTATTTCCTCTTTTACAGAATATATCACAGGGAGATAACACACCATCTGGCTCCACAGCAGCATCAACTCCAGCATCAGTAAATTCTAAGGTGAGAACTCAGTTGCTAAAAGCTTCATTATTTTTTTCAAACCTAATGGCTATGTTAACAAATGAGCAATTTATGAGGTTTCTTTCTGCTTTGATTTTCCTTGTTTATTCTTGTGCTGAACAGTTTTGTGGCATACATTTACCCTTCATTTTAAACATTATTATCCTATAAGCCATTCTCAACCCCTTTTTGTTGGCCATGGCCCCCTTAAGCACTCTCCTCAGGTTCAGGAGCCCCCTGTCAAACAGAGATACAACACAAATAGATAGACAGAAAATCATTTATTATTATTCCAGTCTATGATTCATTTATAATGTGCCAGGGCCTCCAGGGGAGTCCCCCCCCCCCATTGAGAATGGCTGCTATAACTTTGAAAAACATCTGAAATGCAAAATATTGCAGTTGCAACAAAAAGTGAATGTTCAAATAGTTTGAATAGTTGAAAACTAAATTAAAAACTGCAAAGTAATTGTTAGCTCTGCAATGGTACTATAAATCATTTAATTATCATACTTTCTTTCTCCATTTTGACATAATGACAAGTTTTTTCCCATCATCCACTGTTGTCGAGAAGAGTGTGTTTGTATATTTAAGATGATTCCACTACACCAGTACCTCATTTGTGGGATCTCATGATCACAATCTCACTGAGGAGATAGAAACCCTAATTCAAACTGGGCAAAAATCCTTTATTCATGTAAAATCTGTAATAGTTATAAATATATATTGGTTAATTGTGAAATTCACAAAACCTTTTTGATTAGTTTTTGTATTTCTCTTACAATAGCACTTGTATGACAAATCTTAATACTTGAGAATTGCTACCATTTTACATTTTAAAACAATCAAAACATGTCTGATAATTGAAAAACACATTACCAGTAATTGTAGTGATGCACTGGAAACATATCTCTTTATCTTGTCTTCAGATAAATAAAAAGATTTGCAAATGTTTGGTTTCTTCACTGAATATCTTTTAGTTTTCCTAACTCTTAATGAAACATAATTTTGACTTTAGTCATTAAAGATCATAAGGGGGTTCAAGTGAGTCATGATTGTAAGTAGGTAGCCATCTCCTTTCATGATTACTTTTCCCTTTCTTTTTGTTGGAGTGTTGACAAAAATACATCCTTCTTTCTTGTTTTCCATTTACTCGTTGTCTCTTGTCTATTATTTCATTCACCCTCATTCCTGGCTACCTTTCAGTTTATAATAGTTATCAGTCTTGTTGACCTTTGTAATCCATTTCCATATGTACAACCAACTCTTTATATAATTATGAAATCACAAATTTCAAACTATGATTACATTATGTCTTACATTTGTATATGAAATTTGAATATAAATATATATCTCTTTTTATGGAATGCAGATATGTTTAATTGTATTAGCTAAAACTTTGCTTTTTATATATTATTTCTGCAGGTCTACCCAAAGCCCACATTTTTAAAACTTTTGCAGTCAGTTGGAGCAAAAGGAAAAGCTTTTCAAGTATCAGAGGTAAGAAAATTGGACTTTTGATAATCATAGAAGAATACTTTCATTCAAATATAAATGGAGATATATCAAATTCTAATATATCAAGTTTTTCTTTTAAAAGTTATTCTATATTTTGGGGGGGGAAGTTGTTTCATATTTAATATATTATGCTTACTCATGAAATGAAGGCATTTTAATTGATCGTTTGTATGTTGGCAGTTTGATAAGTCTTGATAGAATTTAGCGTAAATGTTTTCAGGGAAGAAATATAGGAGAATTAAATGTGATTGTTTAACTTTCTTTTTAAAAGTTTTGAATCTATTGAATAGGTCAAATTTAATTTATTTTATTTGGTAAATAGAGAGAAATGAAATGTATTTAATGTATTCTTTAAATGCAAGAAACAAATTGAAATACTTTTGCTGAAATAACAAATTAGATTCAGTTAAAGTTGATATCAAGTTTTGGGATTAAAAATTCCTCATTAAAATATTAAGTATTTAAAAAAAATGTATGTATGCATTCACTGCACACAGTTTTTCTTTACTCCTTATATGCCTAGAAAAACTTTTTTTTCTTTCTTTTTCTGTGGACCCCCCCCCCGTTCTTAGGGGGGGGGGTCAATTTGCCATGTAAGTTTATGCTAAATTGATCCCTAGTACGTGTCCAGTAGCATTCACATTTATTTCTCAAAATTCAGACTTTTTTAGTGATCACTGCCCAACAAAAGGTGAGAAGTAATTTATTCATTGATCACCCCCTTTTTCCATCACAACTCCCACATTACTTTTTCTCAATTTTATCTGATGCATAGATTTCTTGGGTTAATACACTTTACAAATTTATTTTTTTAATTCTAGAATTCATGTAAATATGAAAATCAACACCTTTTATTTATTTATCAATTTTACTTAATCAGAATATTGGTGCTGATCCATTTTTCATTTTTCTTCTAATTAATGGTTTTTTCAAAATTTCAGATCATTAATTATTTAAAAGAGTATATATCCTCCAAGCAACTATTTGATCAACAAAAACCTTGGCTTGTACATTGTGAAAATGATTACCTTGGTGCAGTGTTCCATTGTAAACAATTTACCATTGAAGATGTCAGGTAAGTTGATTTGTATAGTACATCTCTTTCTAATGATCAATTGTAGATGGCAAATTGGCTGTTTTGTGTCAGATATCATACTGTGAATAACCTTTTTATCCAAAACTTTTGAGCGTTTTCATCTTTTGTGGATAACTGAGAACAACTATAAGCAAATATTTGCACTTGTTAGAAAGCATATCAGAAAATATCTTGAAATTGTGTAGAGAAACTAATTTTAATTTATACAACATTCTAGTAGAGATTTTTTAACATTATTTTTGAATGCACATACCACTCATTCCATGCCATATATTTTTTCATTTTGAAACGGCAGACATACATGGGCACATTGTAGAAGAAAGAGTTATAAATTTTACATTTTTCATTAAAAATTATCAGAACAAGAAAAAACACAAAAAGTCAATTGTTAAAAGTATATTGTATTGTTTTTCATTAATTTAAAAGTAATATTACATAATATAACAAGATTAAAGATATGTAGAAATATGGCTGTTTCAATTGTCATTGTTGTGGAATCTTTTATAATTGAATAACACATCCATTAATAGATCAGTAAAGGATCTTTAGATGATTTAATTAAGTGATTCATATTATTAAATATCTTAATATGGTTGACTGTACCAAATTTTGAGAGTAGATTTGTCACAGTGAAGGTATTGGTATATTGCTGGATCATTATGATGTACCCTTTGTATTTTTGTTTCGGACATTTTAACATTGATTAACTTGAAGAATCAATTGGAAACAAATAGTTTTATTACAATTTACAGAAACAAATGCCGTCAAAAATTGTGTAACCAATGTCGCAGGTTTTACGTCTGTTCTTTTTCTTGTTCGCTCATTCCCTTGGTTCAGTTTGCAAAAAAACCCACTTTTTAAAAAATCTCTTTTGTCGCGAAAGTGTTCTGTTCATCCCAAACACATTTTCTACTGTCCCCGGGACAACGTTAATTTCGAACCCTGCTTTGCATCACACTTGGGCTTTTTCTACTAATACAATTTAACTACCCAGTATAGGATCTTCTGTGTAATATTTGCACAAACATTCAGTAGGTTCAAGCATATTATTTAAAAATCAATAAAATAATTACAGTTAATAGCATTTGTACTTTTTTTACTCTCAAAGTATAGAATGGCCTTCTATAGATTTATTTAAATTGAAATTATGTTATCAGAATTCTTGTAACTACCTTAGGGCATAAAGTTCATGGTTGGGAAGTCTGAGATTAGTGAAATTTATTACATTTTGTCCTTGAAGAAAGAAAACTATAATTTCTAATTGGAGCAGAACAGTGAGTCTATTATTTGTAAAATGTAATATACCCACAGTATATAATCCTCATGACATTGTGAGAAAGTCGAGTTGTTATAGTTGGCAGATCTTCAATTGGAACAAACCTGACTAGTGCTGAAATCTGTACAAATTCATTGAACAGGTTTATTCACATTTGTTTGATGAAGCATATCCTCTGTTGTGTTTTGTATTGTTTGATGAAGCATATCCGCTGCTGTGTTTTGTATTGTTTGCACCTGTACAGGTGTGCATAAAATGTTTACTATTGATGCAGCATTAATTACTATGGTGTTGGCTTCCTTTTCATGTTCTATTATTTTTGATATAGTATGTTTATCATGGTTCATCTGGGTTTCTTTTAACAAATGGCTCAAGTTTACATCTAAGAAGTTTTTCAAATCTTAATCTCACTATAGTCAATCATAAACTATAATAAACATTGTTTGCTCTTGTCCAACCATGTTTTGTTTATTTTTGCTCCCTTGTGGAGCATAGGCCCTGCTGCAGCATAGGCCCTGCTGCAGTTTCAGTAGCAAGTAGGTTTTTACGGGGTAGAGTTGCTAGCCCACCATGCCCAACCCTCATCCCTTACCCAGGCTTGGGACCAGCTATGGTGACTTCCAAGCTGTTTTCTGTCAGATGGATTGCCTTACACGGCTAAAGGGCTCCAACTGCCCTGCTATTTACCCATAGCTGGGGGGAAAACTGGATTCATGCCTTTCCCAAAGACATTAGTGCAATTAACAAACCTTTAGAAAAAATTAATCCGTAATATTTATTTATCTTATAAGTAAATCACTCTTTTAGGATTGCCTACATTTTGAAACTCTAATTTTAATAAGTGTGCACACTTTTATTCATTTGGATATATTATGGTTTTGTATGACATGTATTTTTCTATTTTTGCCTGAGTTATTATAAAAGATTTATTCCTGCAATATCTGTGGTTCATTTTATATTGTAATCATTATCTCAGTATTGGGCGATGTCTTCTATATTCAATTTTGTGTTTTAATTAAATATAGACATTTTTAACTACTAAAAATTTAAAGGACAATAAAACTAAGTTTTTATTTATTTTTAAGGGGTCTGCTTAACCAAAACGTCACAGTGTGTAAATCGGATAGCATTGATGGCAATGAGGTAAGTTCCATTTTCAGTAATCTCTAATAATCTCTAATAATATGTGAAAATTTGTGTCTGTCTGAGCATGATAACCAAATTCCAACACTATGGAGTTTTTAGTGGGGTGGTACAATTTACAATGCAAGTGTAGCAGTCATATTTCTTAAAGTACTAAAATAGGGTATCAGACTGGCTTTGTCACCTCGATGGAGCCAGCTCTGGACCCTATGAAGTACAAAACTAAGTATTAGCTCCTTTCTTTCGTGACGTCAGCACGACTATAAAAACCCTAGTTTTATGATTATCTTGGCCTTTTTAGTCTGTTCCCAGCAGTGCTTCATTCGCCCATGTCTATTCCTTCTGGAACGTAAAATATCTCTTCCTTTTTCCACTTAATGTTTGGGCCGCCTAGGACATTTCTTCAAATGCTGTCTCTTGCTTCAAATCTTTGGTCGTTCTCTCTACATTCCTTTTCACCACAATTAGGAATGAACGCCTCAAATATAGGCCCTTTCAAGAATTAACAATGACCATCAATGACTAGTTTCTGTTAAATCAGGTTTAGCAGAGCAACCTCCTTAAAATGTCTTCCTGGTTAGAAACGATCTACATTCTCAAATAACTTCTCCCTTCTTTAACATCTATTACATCCTTACAAATTACAACCTTGTAGAAACCCCAACTCTACAAATTGGTAACCCCTCCTACAACACAAGTATTATTACCCCAGCTAGTTAGATCTAAATGTTTGCTGAAAGATAAAAATTGTTCTTTGGGTACATCTTCTATTGGCAAGTTTTATGCTCATATTAACACATGAAGTACTTTCTTTTGAAATGTTGCATTTTTTCAGTTCTGCCCATGTATTCTATAAGTGATTTTGAAATTATATGACACTGGTCGAAAGAAACATGCTATTCACATTTTCTTCTGTTTTTTTATAAGTTTCCACCTAAATGGTAATATGATGTACAAAAATGCTTCTAATCTTTATCCTGAGTAACATGGGGGATTTTTAAAATTTAAAAAAAAAGTTTGTTTCAATTGTTCAGCACAAAATACCTTTTAATTTATTTGGACTAATATGCTCATCTTGCTTTATTTCATATCTGTATAGTCTCCATTTTTATTTTTTTTGTAATCATATTGTACATTTAATGAAAATATAATTGACTATGTTAGTCTGAGCCAATTATGGTGTTGCAATGATGATTTTATCCTGCAAAATCAGAGATTATTAATAGGAATAATAAATATGAAATACATATATACCTAAATAACTTGGCATTTGCTAAGTGGAAATAAAGTTATAAAAGATGGCATTCCAAAGGAAATTATGAATCACTGCCACCCTATATGCTGTTGTCGGTGGTGATCAATGAATACATTACTTCTCTCATCTTTTGTTGGGCTGTGATCACTAAAAAAGGTGAATTTTCAAAAAAAAACAAATGGGCACAAACTAGTGACCAATTTAGCATAAACTAACATTGCATATTGAACCCCCCACTAAAAAACCTATTTTGGAGGGGAATTTTCAAAAAACAAATAACAACATTTACTCCTTGAGGGTGTGTGTACACATGCATGCACACAATTTCAAGTTTCTACTATAAATGGCTAGGGCTGGGCAAAGTCCGATTACATAGATACATTGGGTCATTCCATGTCAAGTGGTCGAGTGGGGACCACTGGTCCATCTCAGACTTTGCTCTAACTTTGCACACAGGTTCTTTTGCATCTGTAATGAAGTCCTGTAAAATTGTAGCTCAATATCTTTACTCGTTCAGTCACAATGGATCCAAGAACAAGGACTACTTTGTTTGAAGCGACGACGACCAAATTATTTTTTCCATTTTCAACTAGCAACCATTTCACAACAGGAACTTCTACTGCACTGAAAATTTGTTCACAGGGTCAACTTTATATGTAGATTTTGAAAATGTTATCAGCCTAGCTCTAGAAAGCATCATTTTTTCAGAAAAAGATGTCAAAGTGGGCTCCAAATTTCATTTTTAAGTAATCATTACTCAGGACCTAGCCAACTTTGTGTGCTCTGTTTGGCAAGGGAGAAAGTGATGTCAATGCACTACAAAACGTTACAATCTGGATCTTTTTAGCTTTTCTAGAACCTGAGATATAAATTCTCAAAAATGGTCCGAATTAAAAAAATGCACCATTTTTAAAGGCAAAAATGAACATGTGGAACAAGCTGCACAATTTTCTACCAAAATCCACTGAAAAGAGCAATGTTTAAAATACATGGGTTCTTGATTCTTTCATGTTCTAATCAGTGGTTGAAGGCCCCCCCCCCCCCCTGGGCTTACTGCATATACCTACATCTCAATTTCCAGGTATTTTGTATGTTCAATGTCTATTAATGGAGACTTTAACATATACCTAGCCCCCAAATTCCAACCTTACCTTATACCTAAACCCATTTCCATCACCGGTTCTAATAGAGCATTGAAGTTTTGTTTAATGACATCGCAAATTTTGAATTTTATTTATTTGCAATCATGCATGGTCCATGGTGGCTTAAAGCCACTGCAATTCATAACTATCAAAGATAATATTTATAACAAAAATGCATATTTACCTGATTGCAGAGAAATTGACATTCACATCTCCATGCTGACACAAAAAAACTTTTAAATATTGAAAGAAAAAATGTTTGGGTGGGTGTTAAGAATGGGATTTCTGGTTTTGTAGATATTTTTATCTATAAGAATTGCAGATCTTGTCTAGGACCTGGATGTCTACTCATAGTTTTTAATTTATACCATTCATCTTTATGCTAACTGTATGTACTAGTTATACATATTACAGGGTTGTTTTGATATTTATATATTGATGAAAATATTGTCTTTTGTTTCCTAATTGTATCTTCTGCAGTAGTCCATCTTGTTACCAGTGATTCTCAACCTCTCACAGTAAAGTAATAAATATTATTTTAAGTATCGCAAAATTAATAATCTATTAGATTTCTACATCTACATTATTATTTACATTTTGATCCAACAATTTAGGGAACTACTGTTGCTTAAGTGTTTTGTTCCCTATCAGTTCTGGGAAACTAATATTGGATGAGGATGTAAGATGTCACTAAGATATTCCAAACAGAAATACCAAATCAATTAGGATGATTATTATTCAGAAAAATTATAAATTTATTCTCTAACCTTACATCTAAATTTAAATTTTTTACAGGATGATTCATTTGACAGTGATGGTGAGTTTTTCATTTTAACTTTTTTGATCCTTATTCATAGACAAGAATATATGTTACTCCAGCAAGTATCCATTTTAAGATACTAAAACTTAACTAAGATTATTTAAAAAAGGCCTCTATGTAAGGTGCAATGTTCACAATTTCTATTAATCTTTCACTATTAACAAATTTAAGTTCAGAAACAACTCTGTCACAGTAATTTTCCCACAAGTTACTGCTAGTTATATTGTTATGTATAAATGACATCAATAGAAATGGTGAATATATCAACTATTGCTTCTAGTCTTTGTGGCAGGTCCCTTGATAATCACTGTAGAAGAGCATTACTAATTTTTGTCAATGGTCTTAAAGTTTAATAGATATTGGTTGATTTGGAAAAGTATATATGTCATGCAGTTGGCTAGTTGCCCTTTCCTAAGGGCCAGTGCATACTGATGAATTCAGCTTTCCTTTTTTCCAAACCTGCTATTGCTGTTATGGCCTGTTGCATAAAGTGGAAGGTAGAAATGCTTGCAGTGAGAAGGGAAAAAGGACAATTGCTGGAATTGTCTGGACATGCAATAGCAGGATGTAACAAGTAAAAATAAGCAGATGTCACTCACACACAGGTTTACTGACAAATACAAGATCAAGTAAACAGTTGCAACCATATTCATATATCCATATAAACATTTGGGAATTGGAAAGAATACAAAAATAAAACCAAAAAGAAGCAGTTATATTTTAATATATACATATGTATTCAGCTCAGTAGCAGACCAGCAGGGCCTCAGCATTATGTTTTCTTTTAATTCTGCACTAGCCAATTGC
The DNA here is from genome assembly GCA_006491835.1 of Architeuthis dux. NCBI lineage: Eukaryota > Metazoa > Mollusca > Cephalopoda > Oegopsida > Architeuthidae > Architeuthis > Architeuthis dux. Next base: position 873,303 of record VCCN01001809.1, read on the forward strand.
CTACAATTCTAAATGGGGAAATATTTCTAGTTCAAACATTAGTGCCAGCCAGGGAAAAACAGCTTATATAGAAAAATCTAGATAGACAATTTACAATTAAGTATTCTAAGTTGTTACAAGTCAAGACATGGATAATTAGTAATCTTTATAATGATCAGTTGGGTTCAGTGGCTTGATTAAATTCACTGAATTTCAGCTTTTTTACATCCCTGAAAACCAAAAATGTGAGTTACAATAAAATATAGTGACAAGAAGTTTCATGAAGGATTTCTATCAATATTTAAAAGGTCCAAGATTATCTATTAATAAATATTTATAAAATAATACATTTTAAAATGAATTTATTTATTTCAAAATATGGTTTGTTTAGACATTTTAAGTGTTTTCTAAAGAAAAAAAGGAGAAAGCCCAAAGTTATGATTGAAATTTTGTGTTAATTTTCATTAACTCATATTTCATTAATGCATTTTTATTTTGACTTCTTTTAATAATAATAAAGCCTGAAACATAATTGGAAACTCATCCATTTAAAACATAGCATTGAGCAAATCCATCAAACGGGTGCTAGTTAATAAAAAAAGAAAGGAAAAAAATCATAATCGGAAACACAAAATAAGAATGCCTAAAATAAAAAAGCTTTTGTAACAACATTAACATCATGTGTAGCTGTGTCTGTCTTAAGCACACATATACTGTAATAGAATAGAATGGGGAAGTGTATAAGAATCAATGACCAGTTTCTGTTGTCAGCTATAACCTTTGACCTACTTCCTTATAGCTCTCTATCATTAGAGAGTAAATAAAATCAGAAGTTCAATTCAGTGGGGATGGGGGTGGTCAGGAGTTTGTGGTTAGTCAAGATCTAATAGAAAACAAGTTATCAAACTCTAAAATCATGTTTATGCATGTCCACCATTAGTCACAAGCAAAAAACAGCTCAATCAGCAAGGACCTGATAGAAATAAAAGTTATCGGGATCTGCTGAAAAGATCAATTTTCATGTAGCCATTTTACTGCTGGAAAGACAAACAATTCTATTGATTTTGATCAGAATCATTGTTCACGAGGTGTTTACTTTTCTCAGTTACCAAAAATGAGTGGCAAGAAAAAGATCTGCTTTAATTTTCAGTCTTGTTTTTTTCTAATTGAAATTATTTTATTTTACTAAATGTTTGTACCATACAATACTTTTTAAAGCTGAAATTGATACTTTGGGTCATGAGGATCAATTTAAGACCAGTCAACAATTCTAAAAATTACCAGAAGTCACATGATTGATGACATCATCAAAATGGCCTAAATTTTCTTTAAAATGTTGATATCTTCAGACATATAGGTCACCATCAGATGCAAATTGCATATCTTCATAGACCTATCAAATGGCACAATTTTGAGAAATTAGCAGAAGTCACTCTACATGGCTGCGGCTTGAGGGATGATGATTAGCTAGATCGTTTGGTAGAATGATCTGACGACAATTGTAGATTTCAGCTGAACAAGAGAAGCAATGGCCTTTAACTCTGAACAAACTGCTGGAAATGCTGGACTGTGGTCCACTAAAGAGTCTCTACAATGCCATGTATGATTCTGCTGAGAAGGATGAATATGGTTATGCTACAACAAATTCCCATATTAAAGCTATAAAGAGTTGGGAGAGCCTAATCACAAGAGAACCTAGTCCAAAGCAAGCAGTTATGGGGTTTGTCAATTATAGAATGACCGAAAGCAAAAAAGCTGCAGAAATGCAATCACGCCATTTCTTATCAAGATATAAAAATGCAAAACATGGCATGGTCAAGAATGGTCTCTTCGAGGCAGCTGCTTTTGTCAACCAAGTGTGTTTGTACACATAGTACTCTAGACCAGGCCCAAAATGGGGGTCGTATAAAAATTCAGGGGGGGGTCGTGAGTGCAATGTAGAAATTTTTAAAAGATTTATATTCTAGCTTTAGGATCATTATTTGCTGGTTATTAAAAATCGCTCCAGTATTAAAGAACATTGAAATTGCCTTGAGACCAGCATTAACAAATATTAAACCAAGATTTGATTTGTTATGCAAAAATAAACAAGCACATCCTTCTCACTAAAGGTATTTTTTCTGTTTGTAATAAATTTATATTTAAAAATTGAGAAATGTTAGTTTTTATTGTTTTTGTAAAAAATAAATGATGAGGGCTGCGATGAATTTTGGCACTTTTTTGCCCAAGGGAGAAAATATTTTCTTTTATATTAACGCTAATTTTGAATTTGATTCGCAACAAATTTCTTTTTAAAAAAAGGCGGTCACAATTCAAAAAGTTTAGGAAGGCCTGCTCTAGACAATAACGATGGAAAGCAAGAAACAATGACAAGTGCAGGCACCACTCTCAATACAATCAAGATTTTGTTTCAACTACCAACTAAAGAAAAGGAGCCTATCATTAAAATCGGGTAACAAATGGAACACTTGATATCTGTGACAGCATAGACAGCGAGCCAGCAGATGTAGCAACGTACTATATTAGGAAACGTGTTGGACCTCCTCCTATGGTAAATTATAGCAACTATGAGAATTCGTGTGATGAACTTTATGCATGTTTCAAAAAAGTTGTAGCTAGGTTTGCCTTTTGCCTTTGCGGGCGAAGAATTACCTTTACTCGGCTCCTTCAATAAGATGGTCTCCAACTGAGAAATGGATTCAAGAGTATTTGCCACTAACTGAAGAGCCACCAGAATATATGCAATTTGTATCTGATTGTGACTTTTATGTCCGAAGAT
>VCCN01001809.1:876202-912444 GCA_006491835.1 Architeuthis dux
TATATAAAAATGTAAGTGTGCACATTTTTCTTTTATTTACTGAGTAGAAATAACTACAATAATTGCAAGCCATATAAAATGAATTTCTAGATAAGAAAGAATGATACACATCTACATGAAGAGTTGTAGTATATCTGATAGAAGTTGTCTACCTTCTGCCTCTTTGTAATTAAACAGCAATTGTACAATTTCCATAATTATTGCAAGTTTTATTTTGTTTTGTAGCCACAGAAATTCTTGTGTCCAGTATGTCAGATTCAGACCATGAACCACTCAAAAAGGTAAGTTAGAACTTCTTATATGTGTATCTTCAATTATTGATGTGTTACAAAAATTCTTTTTGATTTATCATTTGGCTATTTTCAAAAAAATCTATCAAACTATATGCTGAAATAAATTCCAGTTCATTTTATTTAAGATTTCTTCATACAATGCTTGGTTACAGATAAGCTTCATCTGTAAGGGTGTTCATGAGTAGAATTCATATATTATATATTGAGTATTTATAATTTACATATTATACATTTCCTACCAGAATTTAAAGTATGTCATAATGAAAAACTGTTTATCTAATACTTATAATTATTTTGTACATACACAATACATACATCTTACTCACTCACTCAGACACACGCACACACATGCCTGAAGAGAAAGTAATTTACAATAAACCAAATTTAATAATCAACATTATTTTAGCAGTAATAATTGGACTTCATTCATAAATGCCACTGTTTGTAATCAAGGCCAGCTTATTTATTAACTGCATTAAAATGTTATATGATGGATGACATAGCAATGACCTAAAGACAAATGAAAGTACAAGATAATAGGTATACTAGATATGTAAAGAGATATTAGATTGACTATTTTCTTGGATTTAATCAATTAAAGATAACATTATTTAAATTCTGTTATTTGAGGATAAATTTTGAACTATTCAATTTTCAATGTAAGTTTATCCTAAAGTGATCCCTTAGTTTGAGTCTGACCGCATTCACGCTTGGTTTTTTTTATTCTTTTTTTTTCTTTTTCTTTTTTTCTTAAATCATGAATTTATGGTTCAAACCTTACTGGCATCATTTTCATCAAGGTAACTTAATTTTACCACCACCACTGTTTAATTTACAAGGTAAAAAGAAGCATATATGGGTGGCGGTGATTCATAATTTCCCTTGGAATGCTAGTTTTCCTTTTGGTTGGAAACCAGTTTTTCTTCTAGGTGCTTTAACCATTAAGCTTGACATGCAAATAGATTTTGTTCTTGCTTTGATATCAAGTTGCCTTAAAATTATTTGTGTTATGCAACCAACTTTGAATAATAATGTAATGCATTATTGCTGGAAAGTTAAGAGAAATACTGTTTTCACAGCCTCTAAGGATTTATGAAACTGGCAGATAGCTTTAGTCCACTTCACTGTGTTTTTAAAAAAGATTATTTTAGAAAATGCTTAAATGCCTTTTGGTCTTGTTCCAGACTCTTGTTTTAATAGTTCCTGCTATTGTAATCAATTTTCTCACTTACGATTTGACCCTTAGTTTTGAGGGAGTTACTTAAACTGCTTGTCTGTTAATGTTAGAGTTATTTCTTGCTTGTTTTATTTTTTAAATTTTATTTGTCCACTATTATCTGTGCATGTCAGCTGGATGCTTACAATTAGTGGCCATTATGTGTTTATATTGCTTTTTAGAGCAGTTGGTTTCAAGTCAATATTTGGATTGGCCTAGATGTTGCCAATGATAACAATAGTAGTATAAGATTATTTAGCATCAAACACATTTACCTTATCTAAGGCTTTATATGACTATTGCATGGGTATTGAGAGGACAATGAAAACCTTTTAATTTGTTTTGAATAACATTCTCATTTTTGCTGATGTTTTCATAGTCATTTGCTCTATGCTGCTATAATCTCTCTATAACTATCATAATCCTGTATCTTAAGAATTAAAATTGTATGACAAGTTTTACAGTGATTTTATTTATTTTTGTGCCCACCTTGAGACAGAACCATTGTGTGTGTGTCTTGATTGTATTAGGCTTTGAAAAATGTCAAGTTTATGATTGAATTTTGAAATTTACTAATCCACTCTAATCAATATTATTAGAACATTCAAGGTAAATGAAAAAATGATCTTTCTAGGTTGAGTAGAACAAAAGTCATACTTTTTTAAAGGAAAATTTGAAAAAATCCTTCTATAATATGACACTTTGGTGGACTATTTACAGAAAGATCTAACTGATAAAGTAATTCTGCCATGATAAAGCATCTGTTCTTCAAAATCCTGCAATGCATTTTCTATGTTCATATATTTTCTCTTAAATTGATCTGATAACTTCTAACAAAAACACTCACATTTTCAACCTGGAGAAATTTTGTATTGTTGGCTAAGAACAAATAATCTTTACAGCAGTATTTAATCAATAAGATTTAATTTTATGCTTGTAATCAGAGGTTACTACTTTTTTTTTACTAAGTAAAATTTGGCAAATTGCTTAGAATGTTCTTTGTAAATAATAAACTGTTTTGTGCATTTGATTGTTTTAAAAAAAACCCTTTGATACAACTTATTATAGTGTGATGAAGATAGTGTTTTTTTCCAATGTTTGCTATTTTTCACCATTAATGACTGCATGAGAAAGACCGGCATACAGACAGAAAAGAAAGTTCTGTCTCAGAGTTCCAGAGTCATTGACTGTGATGTAAAATAAATTATTGTGTCATAAAAGTTTCAACAAGAACAAAAACTTATAGATACACAAGATAAAGAGATGCAGATGGTATTGTATATGGAAAGGTAGGATACATATGAATCCATACCATTGCCTCATTATTAAAGGTCTTTTAGGATTCACTTCCATACCACAACACTGTATTTAAGAAGCGCATGTTTAATTTTGTGCTTTCTTTGTTGTTGCTGCATAAGTAATACTCTAGAAACATAAAATTAGGTTCATCATAGTCTCAAAAAGACCTCGGCTTTTTTCCCTCATTTGAATATATTAAAGGCTTTAATTAATCTGGAATGGCTTCTTTCGTGATAACCATATTCTGTTTACAGATTTTGCTTATATATCTTTTCTCTGTGCAAATAAAACAAAATGTTGCATTTGTTTCAACAACTAAAAAATGCCCCCACACTTTTAATGTTTGGAGAGAGAAAAGAAAGGCCTGAAGAAGAGGATTTTTCACTCAACCTCAAAACCTTCCTAATAGAAAATTGTTTCAAACAGATGTTTTTAGTGATTCTAGATAGTCAACAGAATAGTAGTTGGGTAGTGCAATCCAACACTTGGTTGAACTGCTTTATGAGAGAGTTGATTGCTAATATGCAGATGATCATTAAAGATGATCAGAGAATTCATTGAAAAGATGATATAAAATTAAAAACAAAGCTTTTATTTCAAGGATATTATTAAATTCTAACTTTACTTTACCAGTTTTAATTTGCTGTAGGGTAAAGACCAGGTGAAAAGACTTCAATTTTCTCACCAAAAACCGGCAAAACAACTTTTCTTAATTAAGTGGTGTAAAGGGAAACAATTGTTCTCTCGCTTCTTTACATCTGTTTAAAAAACTAATAATAAAATGGATTGAAATTTTTACCTGATCACAAGTTTTTCATGATTGGTTAAAACTTAATCTAAATAATTTCAGTAATGACAGTTTAAGAAGACACGGACAATTATTTAGATCTTTTATTATAAATGATATGATGTACTTATGGGCAATGTCCATGTTGTATTACATGTCTGTCATCTGGTATTGGTTTCATATTTAATGTATATAATTTAAAAAATCAAAATCTTCTCATACTCAATACTCATATGAATTTGATATTTCTTTGTCTTCTAAATGTAAAGTTTCTTTTCTTTAGTTGTATATTAGTGGTAGGGAAACTGTTTATTGTTGTATTTGGAACAAGTTGTTTCTTGTTCCTACTTCAGAATGTTATAAAAACAAGTTTACTTTGTTCCATTGTTGATTCTGAATTATTCAAGATCAATTAGAAGCTCCAAGTGGAAAGTAATGATGAGTCATTGATTGATTTTGATGTACAAGATTTTCAAGGCAGGGATCTGTGAGGCTACTTACACTTTGGTTGCAAATTGGGTGCCGATGCTATGTCAGAAATTATAATTTTTGGCAATTATATTTATTTCCAAACAGGGGAGGGAAGGGGGGAAAATCCAATGAAAAAGGAAGCCAAATAAACGTTCAGGCGAATAGAGAAAGCAAAACCTTACTTTGTCCATTTCACGGTGTGTAGACAGTGAATTGCGAGAAAAATCCCTCTCTCGTGACTCAGAAATCCTTTGACTGGGTTTCTTCGTCTAGTAACACTCAGAGACGATGGCAACTCAACTAAGTCTCCTGTGGTAACAATGACCGATACCACTTGGTACTGTAATTGCCATCAACTGGCTGGCTACTGCCATAATACTGCTCAATACTGCTACCATCTCTGTCTTCCAGGGGGTATTTATGACAAATTATTTGCATTAACCCTCCATTCCTGCACCGTGATTGGTTCTTTTTTCCCTCCCCCTCTTTACCTGACGTTTGGTGAGAAATGAGATTACTTTTTCTCAAAGATAAGGATTACTTTGTAAAAAGTTGTATTCATTATAAATTTTTGTTTTGTTGCAGATTTTATATTTATTATATATATGTATGTGTTTCTTCAAACAATACCATTTATATTTTTATTATGCTGATATATAGGAAAATTTAGCAATAGACTAAAACTATCTGTAGGTACTAATTTTACAAAGAAAAAAAGCAGTACAGCTTAAAAGGTTTCAGTATGCTTGTACATGCAAATGTTTTTAGAGATGATAAAAAACACCTTCTGATAATATCGCATGAGCTTATTGCTAAATAAATTACACTTTTTCTGAACATTTAATGCTTTTATAACTCTTCAAAAACAAAAAGGTAGGGAATTATAGTTTGCATTTGTGTGTATGTAATATGCTTGTTTGTACATATGTTAATGTATTGGTTGAGGTGCTAATAAGGCTAGATATATAATAATCTTTCTTTGGAATAAGTTGAAACCTAATGATGACATTGGCCTTTGTGTGAAGTCTCTTAAATTGATAAGTTGATACTCTCTTGAACTTAAAAAGAACTTAAATGGCCTATTCAGAGTGGAAGCCTGGATCTCAGATGATGACTGCTTTTAGTACTTGAGTACAGCTTACTCCCTACTCCCTACACTTAAGACATTTTTCTTTTATCTCAGTACCACCATCATTAACCAAACCTGCATTTTTAAGTTTCATGATCCTGATCCTCGCCCAACTATAATTTCATTCTGTTTTTTTATCCATATCATCAGACAATAAATATTTGATCATTATATTTTAATAATTGTGAGATAAATTGCTCTCAAGTTTCACTTGATGTTTATTTGCATTTTTGAAAATATTTAAAGTGTTTAAATTCCTATATTCTCTTACCAACATCAGTTCACATGATTGATTTATCAAAAAGATACAGAAAAAAATATTTTACAAGTACTGTTCAAACTTGTCATGATTTGTACTGTTGCTGACAATTTTAAATGCTCTATTTTCCATTTTATTTTCTTCACTGAATATTTGACATTTATTAATCTCTGTAACTGAAAGGAAATTATTGAAAATGTTTTGATAATGCGACATTCAAAAATTAGCTTTACAAGTACTGATGGCATTTCATTTCACAACTACTTAATTTGTGTCATCAATTTGTTGTAGTGTAAAACAACAGGCTTGGCTGATGGCTGCTACTGGTACTATAGGTATTTTAGTAAGAGGGTGGGAAGGGAGAGGGGAAACAGAATGGTAGTTTATTAAGAGGGTAGAAGAGTTGAGAATGGCTGATGGCTTCCACTGATACTATAAGTGGGACATATACAGCTCATTATATATACTAGGGCAGTGCCCGCTCCAGTGTTGCCAATTTAATATTTTATATCTAAATTTAGATAATTCTAAAGAGCGGAAATCAAGGGAGAAAATTTCTAGAAACTATAAAGAAAGATCTATAATCTTTAATTATTATTTATTTTTATTAGATTTCTCGAGAACTGCTGATCCAAACATTTCACTGTATATATACCTATCCTTAAATTGGAATTCACAGCATGTTCATTACTCTGTAATCTTAAAATAGAATCATTTATCTATTGAATTTGTTATTTACTAGTGAATACCTGTGAAAAGATTCATGGATATATTTGAATTTCTATGAAACTATTTTCTAAGGAAAAATAATATCAAATTTGTTTCAGTTGAAGAATCCATAGTTTCAAAAAGTGGGAAGGAGATACTTTTATCAGCAAAATTTTCACCCCGAGTGTTACGGACAGCAAACCAAGAAAATCACACTGTTCATTATTAGAGTAGATAGTAAGTTAGCATGAATTGGTATCAGACCATTTATACTTGAAGATCTGATGAGGATCGAATCCACTAACAACCAATATCAGAATTAGCTTGCTGATCATTGCTATATGACGTCTGTCCTGATCTAATTTTTTTCCATATGATCTACTCGTTAATCCCAGTGGAAAAACTTTACGGATATAGATTGTGATGTTTTGTTTTTTATAGAAAAAAATACTGAATTTGTTTACTGGAAATAGTGCATAGTTTGTAAAAGTGGGCAGGAAGTATTTTTTGCAACAAAACTTTAAACCCCACCCTCCACCCCACACACACACATCAGATCTCCCAGTATAGATGGTCCAATACCAATTCATGCTAACTTACTATCTACTCTAATACAGTGGAATAGTCCAGTGTTACGTCCACCAAACCAAGAAAATCACACTGTTCATTATTAGAGTAGATATATGGTTTCAGAAGCAATGTATGTGGGGTTCAGAACATTAGTAAAATTATTTTGCTGTTTTTATTTTGGTCTGAAACAAAAAAGGATCTCAGAAATGTTCTTGTGATAGGTATTTATAATTCCTGAATGTTGATTTTACATCTCTGACTATTAGAGAAAAAGCCATATTTCCTGTTTACTGTTCTCTTAGAAGAACACAATTTAGGAATCTCAACTGGGCACCACAATTGAAAGCTCAAACTTCCTAGTTTCCAGTTCACTCTCTCACTTTATATCTTCTTTAGTTGAATTTGTAGTCAGTATTTCTTTCTCATAAATCAATGCTACCAAAATGCCCCACCAACCTGGTATTAATAATGAAAGCTCAGATTTTAGGATCATAAATGCTTAACCCTGAAACCTCAAATTGCCAGATGGTGTTGTTTTATTGTAGTTTTATGAGTTGTAACCTGTACTAATAAATTCCCCTCTCCCTTCCTCAATGGTTCAGTATTAATCAATGGTTATTGATCTGCTGCATGATTGCTATGGCTATAAAAATTAGCATATGTTGTGGTCAATTAGAAGTATTTTATTTGAACTGGAACATGTCCATCCAAGTTATGACTTGTTATCTATTGTTTAGATTGTCCAGCCTTCAAAAAATGACTGTCTCTGTGTCTCTTAATATCAAAGGTCAATACTTAGCCTGTAGGTTTCATGGTTCTTATAATTACTAAACTGCTACAGGGAAGTGCACTTATTTTAAAATGATTTTCTCGTTAGCAAGTATAATTCTACTGTAATGATAGAACCTCAGATCTTTTAGCTTACAATCCCAGGAGTTTAACTTTTGAGCTATATCCAAAAAGGCTTATAAAATGGGGAATTATGTGATATTTGACTCCAAGAATTTTGAAACTTCATAATTAAAACAAAAATATTAAACAGAATTTTACATTTTAGAAAATGAGAATATTGAAAATACTATCAACGGCCTTTTGGCAATTTGAAGAAAAAAACAAACTGTAAATTGACTTTCTCAAGTTTAAGTCTGTCTAGGAAAAAATAAACTAGCTGAATTATTTTTGTAATATTAGAATAAAATGATTATAGAATGGGTGAGGAATAAAAAAATTTTTTAAAAAGTCATTCATTGTTAGTCTGGTTCTGAAGAAGAGTCATCACTTTGGCCTACTGAATCACTGACTGAAATTCATCTCACGTCTCTCTAACACAAAACAAAACTTCTGAATCACAACCTGACAAATCAATAAAGTCATTTTCACTTTCTTCAGCCATTACAAATCAGCAGTATTTCACTAACAATAAATTTCAATGAATGAAAAAAACTTCTTTCGATGGTTGGTAACAAACTCCAATGAACAAAAAAATCTAAAGGCCTACCATAAAAGCTACCACAGGTGCACTAAATTACCATTTGGTTGTTGACTACATCTGAGCAAAAATGCACGATGTAGACAAATATTTTTGTTTATCGCTGAAATGGTAGGGACGAGAGAATTTATGTCCAGCATCTTATTTTGGCATTGAAAAAAGATTTTGGACGATAATTTTCGGCATATTCCCCATACACTGTGGAAATTCTGGCTCGAATAATTGGTTTAATTCATTAAGAAGTTAAGGAAAGATGTTTGTACATCCTCAATTACAACAAGACAGATGGATTGAAATTAATTTACAACTGAAATCTTTAAATGTAAAATGTGATAGTAACACTTTTCAAGGCAGTTTCTGAATTCATTTTATTAAAAACAATTCCTTGAAAAACACCTTGTGTATTATAAGCCAATGACATATTTATTCTTTGAAGTTGGTTCATTTTTAAACTTCCTTTCCCACCTGTTTCCGTCTTACCCCCAAATACATTACAGACTATATAAATGATTGTGTTATGTATTTATAGACAACCCCACTCGACGATATCATCTCAAGCTCAACTTCAGAATCACCGATGCCCATCTCTAGTTCAACAGATCCATTGGTGAGTAATATTTTCCGAAATGTTTGTGTTTTAAGAATGATATGAATGTTGTAAAGAATGATATGAATGTTGTAAAGAAATCAATGTCAAGTGAAAGAACCTGTTCTTTCAGAACAGTAAAGTGGTGAAATCCATCTTCACATAATAGGTATTATTTTATGTAAATACTGCCTTAACCATTTATCAGGTGTATTTGAAACTGTACTCTTAAATCAAATGTGCTTTCACTTAAGGCATATATTGTTTCCAGCCTGTCCATGAATTCATAAAAAAACAAAACTGGCCACATGATTGTTGTTTTTCTTTTCTTTTAAAAAATAATTTACTACATATTTTGCAATGCTTTGGTTTTTAAATGTATCATTGTTATCAGTTGGATGAATGCAATATAAATTTATTACTATTTGTGCAGAATTTATTTTTGAATGTTGTTTATCATTCACCCACTATGTCTCTTTCTATTAAGATGGCTTTAAATGAGTTTTGACTTGTTAGAAAGTTGAAATTACTTTTGTTCCTCCTGCTTGAACTTTTGTTTATTTTTCTTACTCTTGTGTACCTGGGGCAGGACATGTTCATTGGTGTTTGTCTGTGTGCCAACATGGGGTGTCACGATTTGGCTTGTCTTACTTACTTACCAATAATGGCTGCTCGACTAGTCTTTATTCATTCTATCTTTATTTCCTCTCTTCATTGGCAACATTTCAACATTGGTTTTTCTCCTGGCTTGCTGCTGCTGCTGTTCTTGAAGGTCTTGTCTGCACATGTTGGTGCTAAAATGACACCCTTTTTCAAATGAAGCCCTTTTCTTGCTGTTTTTTTATCTTCATTCACTTCTGATCAAGTTTCAACTGGTGGTAGCTTATTGAAACGTTTATTGAATATTAAATTTCTTTCATCAATTTGGACATCATATTTTCAAATTTATCATCTTTTGAGCCAGAGATAGATAATATCCTTAAACCAACTGGGGATATTTGTAAAATTGAAATGTTTTGTCTAATTTTATTGTAATTTATTTTTAAATTTCAACATTTTGATTCATACATTCATTGATCCTCTTCATATCAATTTTGCTGATACTTTCTCCTTTGCAGACCCTTTACTACCATGGTGGAAATATGTTTAGTGTTGCATGTAACTTAAATAGTGTCATCTAATATCTGCAGAGTATGCTGAACAAAGTATTGTTATAACAGAAACAACCAAGTTCAAGATTGTAGTTCAAATATCATAAATTACTTATGAAACCTAAATATGAAAATATTCTTTTTATTTTACTGAAACAATTTGTATTGTAGGAACACCTTGAAGTGCTACTTGTGAAGAATAATACATATTTTCAGTATGATCATCATACTCGTATATATTTTCTATAGTTTTAAGAAGGGTCATTAACATTCAAATAGTTCTTCGGACGATTGAACTCCTTCTTGTTGTTTGTGTTGTTAACACAATGTTTCTGCCAATCAATTCTTTGGCCATCCTCAGGTGTAATGTATAATATAAATAAAGAAACACCCGAATCCTACATTATAAGGGTTGCCTCCTTTGAAGTTAAAATCTTCTGTTTACCCCATCACAATCAGATATTACATCTGAGGAAGGCCAAAGACTGGATTGGCCGAAATGTTGTGTTAACAATAAACTGTTCAGTAAAAAGTTCAATTGTCTGAAGAACTATTTGAATACTCATGTATATTGGTCCAGCCAAAAAAATTTACCCCTCTTGCCTCTCTAGTTATTTCTGTTGGTGTCTGCTATGATATTGGAGACATTACCTTCTTTATTTTGACATGACATGAAAAGATTTTGGATTTAATAGGTTATAGTAGTTACAACCTGACATAAATCCCACATGAGATTATAAAAGCTGTGAATACTATGGAAACCACATTTGACAAATGCTAAATGAAAATATCCATCAAATGCTTGCTTTACTTTTTATAGTTTAAAAACAAAACTGCTTTTATTTTTTCTATTTAATATAATCTGTGTAACACCCCACCCCAACTTATGTTTAATGTCATAAAATATTGACCAGGTGTAGAAGCTGAGAGGCTATTGAAACCATTAATGTAGTTCTGTCATACAAAATTATTGTTCACATTATTCCAATGTCAATTAGTAAAAAACAAATAAAATGTACTTAGTCATTTAAATATATTTGCTTCTTTTACTTCATGTATTCATTTACAGTTTGTATGTTACATTTTTGTGCACTTATCTTTTACTTATCTATATCTTCTTATTTCAGTTGCGGGTTAATTCCACATTCTTAGAAATTCTTCAAGATGCTGGTGCTAAAGGAGAAGTATTTAGGGAGAAAGAGGTAAATGCCCTATTTGGGAATCTTTGTTGAATGTGGAATCCTGCTTAAATTTTAGCTTCTTGTATCACAAAATACTGCACTTTGATACATTTATTGTGTAGACAAACAGAATTACTGGTATTTAAAGTTGGATCGCTCTCTGTTAAAAATTCTGGTATTTGCATTGTTTTACATAAGGGTCATTCATGTCAAGTGGACCAGTGGTCCCCACTCGACCATCTCAGATTTTGCTTTAACGTTGCGCACAGGTTCTTTTGGGTCTGTAATGAAGCCCTGTAAAATTTTAGCTCAATATCTTTACTCGTTCAGTCACTATGGATCCAAGCATTCGAACCAAATCTTTTTTTCCATTTTCAACTAGTAACCCTTCCACAACAGGAAGTTCTACTGCACTAAAAATTTATATAATGCTTATAATTTTTTGTCTGGTGTGGACAAATTACAATTAGAAAATTCTGTTGATAAAAAGAGGGGAAAATGAACTCTGGAAAAGCTTGAATGTAGCCACAAAATATAGAGGAAAACTGCAAATTATAGGGAAAGCCAATGTTTGGCAGGATCAGTGGGGGTTTTTTTTTGGTGGGGGGGGGGGGGGGGGTGAGAGGTTTAAATCTTATTCAATGGCAGCAAAAAATTCAATAATATATGGATATCATTGTACCCAAAATTTGTTTAGCTATAGGTTTCTTTTGTTAATTATTATACACAATTATACATAAATGCTTTCAGAGTCCAGCCAACACAACTTGTATACATTAAGCAGTTGTTTATTCCACCCTTAGGTATAAAACTTTGAAATAATCTCAAGTTTTTTGTATTAGACTAAGTTGTAATCAGGTGATAACCGCAGCCAAAAAATACAAGTAGAATTAGATGTAGTTCTTCATATATATTTTACTATAATTCACCAAATGTCTGTCTGTCACTGATCGCATAACTCAAGGACAGCTAGAGCTATGGGCACCAAATTTTCTGTCGTTACTAAAGGGACCCCAGAGTGGCATATTAATTTTTTCAAAAATTCCAAAAAATATAATAGTGTGTTCATGTTCTGATAATAATGATCTGATTTCCATCTGTCTATCTATAAGTCTTATTCTGTTTATCTGTATGTGATCTCAAGTAGATGAAAGCAGGGTCATTCTAGCCAAGAGGTGTTGAATTAAGTTACCCCTAAAACCCAAAGAATGCAAAAAAGGTGATTTGCAACTGAATAATGATAATAGTGTGGGGTCTGTGTTAGCGCTCACTCAAATAATGAACTGATTTCCATCCATCCATCTATCTATCTATCTATCTATCTCTCTATCTAATACTAAAAGTATGATTCCACTTATATGTATGTGATCTCTAAGTAGCTGAAATGGGTATTGTAGCTGGAGGTAATGAATTAAGGTACCCCTAAAAGAACAGTTTGGATCCTCTTATTGAGGCCAAGGGCTCCATTTAGGCCTTCAATGGGAACTAGTTGAAAACCTGCCCATAGGGCGGTTTTTCAGCTAGTATCTTGTATCTGCAATTTCCATTCAAGATATCTGCAACATTTTTTTAATTTGTTTTACTTCTGTCTCTATGCATGTCTAAACTTTTTTTTTTCAGATTTTTCGGCATTTGAAGAATTATGTGTGGTCTCGTCGTTTGTTTGATCCATTGCATCCCTGGATTTGCCTGTGCCACAATGACAAATTGGCAAATGTCTTCAGATGTGACAAATTTTTGATCCATGACGTGCCGTGAGTTTTTGTTATGATCCCTCTCAACAGTGTTTTGTTATTTGATCCTTGAGTTTGTTTCAATTAATTGAGATTCATTTCATTATTAAATAAGTCTAAGATCTATTCTAGGGCTTACATATCTATTGAAATTTCTTGCAGCTCCTACAAATGGTTATTACTGATTAACTTTTTAAAAAAAATCTTTATGAGAGCTAATTGATTCCTAATTCTTGTGTAGAACCTTTAGCTTGTCTTCCTAATATAATACTATTGATTATTTCTTTCTCTCCAGTCATCTGGTTGCCAAATTTGGTGTGGAATATCCAGAATACCGTCCAAAAGTGATAAGAAGTAACACTGAACCGGTGAGTTGGGAATGTAAAACTTTTAAACAAAAAACATGTTCTACATTTATTTTTCTAATATCAAAAATAAATTGTTTCTCATATAACAGTTTAATGGAAGTATTTTATCACACTTTATTTCTTATTTTTTCCAAGTGTGCTCCCTGGTTACATATTTTAAATTTTTAAAAATCTTTGAAGCCATTTATATAAGAAATGCTCTTTTCTTCCAGTGGAGGATTAAAATATGCCATTCTTTCCTTGATCTTAACAGGAATATTGTCATGCAGAATTCTTTTTTCTTTTTAAAAACAGATTTATTACTGTAGGAAAAAAATTGTGAACTTATTAATCGTATGAAGTGAGTCAAGAAATCTCATATAAATTAGTTTCATCCATGATAAATAGTGATTTCAAAAAGATAATGATTGTGTATTATCTAGAGATCATTCAAATGAATATGGGATGTTGTTACTGCATCACGTTCTTGCCTTTTTACTGCTTACTAAAATAAGTTGGTTTAATATTGTTCCTAATTTGTTTAAATACTTTATACTACTGCTTTATCAGTATTTTGCTCATTTCTTTTTTCAGCATCCAAAGACTGCTAGTGCTGTCACATTACCTCTCCGTAGTCATGTGTCCTCTCCAGGTCGTACTCAGTCAACACCCTCAGATATCACAAGCAGTACTGCAGATGTGATTGCACCAACATTTACTGATCACATAGATGGACAAACATCCAGCAGATCTGAAGAAAGTGAGCCTGCCGGAGCCAGCAGATCTGAAGAAAGTGAGCTTGCTGCGTCTAGCAGATCGGAGGAAAGTGGGCTTGCCACACCTAGCAGATCTGAGGAGAGGGTGCCTGCTACACTTAGCTTACCACAGGAAAGTGGGCATCTTGCTGTGCCCAGCTTATCATTTGAAAGTGGGCCTCCTGCTGTGCCCAGCTTATCATTTGAAAATGGGCCTCCTGCATCCAGCTCTCGACCAACCAAAAGTTTTACACTAACACTGGAGATGAAAGATGACAATGAAGTTCTCAGCTTTCAGGTAATAAGACTCTGGTTTTTCATCTCATATTCATCCTACTATGCTATTGCTCATCTTTTAATCATATCATTTTTTTTAATATTCTAAAGTATTGTTTTTCTCCACTGTCAAATAGTTTAGAAGTCTTGCTCAAAAGTTTGCTTTTTATTTTCTAGAATTTCTCTGCTAATCTTTTATGTTTAATGCTATTTCAGAGTGAGGAACCTGTGGATGATGTGTATGTAGAATATGAAGTGATGTCGAATTCATCTAGTTTCCATATGTCGGACAGTGAAGTTGAACACCACAAAGTTTCAATGGTGAGAAAAAATTCTTTAGTGTTACTATCTTGTGACCGATTTTCACTTTTTTCCTTCCACTCTTATTCGTTTTTTGCTGCTACCTTTATAATTCTCACTGTTTATAATCGCAATATACTTTGTATTTTTACTCTGATCTGCCTTTCTATAACACAGAACTCTTTTAAAATATTGTTATAGAAAGGCAGATCAGAGTAAAAATACAAAGTATATTGTGATTATAAACAGTGAGAATTTTTGCCTGCAATATAAACAGTTGTGCTGCAAGAATGTTTTCAGTATATGGACTAGATTATCAAATATAAATGTTAGTGATTTTTTACTTATAAGTAAAAATATAAAGAAATTAATTTTTCTAATGTATAGTATCAACATTTTTGAAGTAACTCAAATTTGTGAAAAAAATATGAACTTCCTTTTTATTAAATACTAGTATATACCCATAAAAAATGACAGGATTATTTATGTATGGATCGACAATAAAGAGCCAAAAGCGATTTTATTAGGTAATTTATTTTTTATTAATTCAAGTATCCTAATTTGAGGTTTTTGCAGGTCTCGACTTAAGAAAAGTCACCACTGATATCGTACGGTATGAAAACTTGACTTAAGTTTCTTTCTATGACTGCAAGATATATTTATTAAAAATATAACTTATTTCATTACAAAATAAAGTTGAGGGCCAAATTTGACAAATCTAGCATTTTTAAAAAGCATTTGGCCATGAACATTTTGGTTTGGCCATATTTAAATATGGATCTATTTTGACTTTTTTTTCGGGGGAGGTGGGGGGGGGGGGGGCTAAGAGTATTTGCATTTGGCCATTTGTCTTGAGTTTTTGGCCAGATATGTCCCCAAGAATCTAGCAACAGTTGCTTGCTCACAGTAGGCTTACATCAAAATAGGCCAAAAGGAAAGAGAAAGACAGACCGTCTATTTCTGTGTTCCATTAACCCAGTTTCTCTATAAGCCTTGATCAGTATTCTTCATGCTAGGGAAACATCATACCTCATTTTTTATTAACCACCCTTTAATCCATTATCAATTGTAGAATATCTCAGCCAACAGACAACCAAATATCATACAACCATGCAAGCATACTCATTTACATATTTGGCTTTTATATAAGATTCTCTTTTTTATCTATATTTGTTTCTGCGAAACTATCCTCTGCAGATAATCTTGTTTTAATACTATCAATTTAAGTGTTGTACAAAAACTCATAGAAAAATATTGGTGTTTGTTGACTTATATATTCAATGTTTATATTTTTCTGTAACAAAATTCTAGCTTAAATTGCTTCTGAAATGTTGATGTCTTAATAGTATACTGTTGTTATTTTCAGGATATGTTAGTAATCTGTCAAGACAGTGACATTGAGTGTTATGCTGATTACAGTGATACAGGCTCTGATACAGATGTGGAACTCTCAGAAGCAGTAAGTATTTTTTAATGCTGGATGCTATTTAAAGATAAGATTTATTTGTGGGCTATGCATGATTAAAAGAAAAAAATCACACACTGTTTAAGATGACTGTATAGTGAAAATTGTGTTATAGATAAACTATATGATAAAATTATCTATTTTATTAATACATTTTCAAGCAATTTTACAAACCCTTACTTGATATTATTTTGATTGTTATAAATATTTTAAATCTGATGAACATATCTGAGTTTAAAAGTATGTAAATGAATTAAGTTGTTGTCCCAACCATATTTTTTAATATAAATTTCATCAACATGTGGTATGACTTTTTTGTTGCCAAAAGACTAACATAATTTGACTAGATTTTCTCTCAAATGAACATTAATAACTGACTCTGCGCTGATAACCAATTTTTGTGTGTGAAAAATAAATGAACAGGACAACAATAATTTCTGACTTTCTTTCATAAAAACTTTTCATTATAAATATATCATAATTTTTCATAAGACCTGAAATCTTTTGTATAATACTAAATAACAAATCTAATTCTTTATGTTATCGTAAACCCTGTATCAACCCCTTTCGTTTCTCTTGTCACTGGTTGGTATTGGCTTTTGTAGTGAGGAGATGACTGGTAGGCCACATGATATGATTGTCTAGTTTGGTTGTAGATTATTTCAAGTAACTTGTTGATTGGCATGTCATTTTAGAAGCAGGATTCTTGTTGGTCATTGGGCTGTGTGTTTTAGAAGTCTCAGTGGATCAGTTGGTTCCAGGGCAACTCATTTCAGTAGCAAGAGGAGGAGGAGAAAAAGCACTGGAAGAAGGCAAGATACTTGTCTTGACAAAGAAAATACCTTTTATTTAACAATAAAAAAAATGTAGTTGGCTGAATGGATATCAGTTCAAGAAAGAAAAATATTATTCTAATGAAATTTGCTGGTTTATGAGATCGAAGTGTAGGATTATAACTGAATATTTTAACATCGATTAGTAATTGGTGACAAAACTGGCCATACTGGAACAAAATGCTTCATGCTGTCTATCAAAGTTTGTCATCTGGAAACCGCACAGCTTGCTCATTTCAGCAGCCTGTCCATCTTGATCCAAGTCACCATGGCTTTGTCTGAAGCGCCAGTAAATATATGGAGACCATAAAAAAATAAAAATGCTTACTCCCTGGACCCGACCACAGTCATGCTTGAAAAATTGGGTTCTTTTCCTGAACCCGACTACAGGCGTGCTATGTAGCGTTTGTTAAATGATTAGTCATATTAGTGGTCTGTAGTGTATCCCTTAGAATCTCAACCAATCAAAATGAAGCTTACAAATCCATATGGGGACACCTTTAACCTAGTTCTGTCTTCTTTTATCTATTCTATAATAATTTTTATCCTAGTTCTATAAGGTAAACGAAACGGTCAGAAATTTTAAATCTCTATCGCTACACATGGTATTCTAAAATGGATTCTAATGACTTTAGTGATTCGGAATTTGAGGGATTTTCACATGAAACTGTACAAACTGCTCAAAGAAATATTTTATTACAGTATTTGATCAACATCTCTGATGTTGATATAAGTGATTTTGATGAAGATATGAGGTTGAAAATTATGATCTTTTAAACAATGGAAGTAGTGATCATTCCACTTGGACTCGCTTGCAGAATGTAAACATTGAGGAGTTTACGGCATTCCTGTACCAGCTACAAAATTACCTAAGCAGTTTATAGATAATAATTTATTATTATTGAAAATAAACAACAAATGTTTTTTTTGTTTTTTTTTAATGATAAAAATTGATAAAAAATGAACTAAAAAAAAAAAAGGTTCCGTGGAATGATCACTTGCAGAATGTAAATATTGATGATTTTACGGACATTCCTGGACCAGCTACACAATTACCTGATTCCTCTAAGTAGTTTATAGATAATAATAAATTATTATCTATAAACTGCTTAAATATTGAAAATAAACAACAAAAATCTTTTTTTTTAGATATTGATAAAAAAGAGATTTTACTGAAAAAAAACACATTTAAATCATATGCAAATTTAAATCATGACAATGCCAATCAATTGATAATAATACCTTTTTCAATTAACTTGTTGCTGGTTTTTATTTCACTGGACATAAGGAATAATCACTGAAAATTTAGTAAGTGTACATTTAATATTAAAAGTAATAAAGCAATTTATTTACTGCCCATTGTATTTTTTTCGTCAGTAACAGGCTGTTAGATTAGTTTCAGAAAACATGACAGTATACAGCTATTTCCAAAGTAATTGATTAAATTCTAACCCTCACAGATCAAAGTTTCCTGTTTGTCACAGATCAGCCTAGAACTCTACAGTGTTTAAGTCATTCTGTTCAAAAATGTACTTTCCCTTTCTTTTAATGTTCATCCTTTTTCTGTCTAATCTCAAGGAACTTTCTGGGACCCTGGAAAACAGCTCTCAAAGGCCTTTAGTACTTAATTTTACTAACTAAACTGTACTTATTTTCAGGTTCGAATACATGTTGTTATTTAATTTGTGTATCGATCTTATTGTGTCGCATAATATACTTTGCTACCATTTTTGTTATCTATCAATGTTTCAAACTCATGCAATTAAAGCCTAGGTTTCCTACTAGAAGTTTATTATAATTCATGTCATTTTATTATTAAGCAACTCCAGTCTTCGACTTCTGATTCTTTTTAGGTATCAAGGCTCTGTTGTATGGTTTGATGAATTTAGTAGCTATGCTTTATTTCCTCATCATCCAAATGTTATAAAATCTCTAATGAAATTTTAATTTCTCTCTGTAGGATAAATGGTGTTGTTCAAACTGTGACCTCTATAATTCACCTATCCATCGACTTTGTGACCGATGCTGGACACTGCGCCCTGACTGGCTCCCTGAGAGGCTCCCTGACCGTGATAAGCAAACTTCTCCTAAACCTGAAGACAGCAATGTTGAAAAACACAAACAAGGTTCAAAACAGTTACAGAATCCGACCATGAGTTCCTTAGATAAGCTAAGATCAAAGGGCAATGGTGCTAATTCCAGTGGGGAAGTTAGCAGTGACGATGACAGTTTTCATTCAGATAACCCCACTAGATCATCACGGCCACCAACTCCATCTGCTGATGACTACGAGACACGTTTGGTCAACTCTCCAGACTTAGAAAAAACAGTAGACATTTCTTGCAATGACACTTTAGACTCACGGACAACACTGTCAAATATTTGCCATTTCACTGAATCGGAGGTCCCAGCTCGACGGACACGGAACCAAACAAGAAATCTGAAGCGTAATTTGATTTCGGAGTCAGATGACAGTGATTATTGTTCCAAATTCCCCAAAATGTCCTCACCTGTGAAGAGTCTTTTTGCACCAGGTCTATGCATAATTTGTTCACATAATCCTAGGGATGCCAGTTTGATCCACGGGGCCTCGGGGCACCAAATCTGTTGCCTTACTTGTGCCAAGAAATTAAAACAGAGGGGGAGTAAGTGCCCCGTTTGCCGACGAACCATTCAGAAAGTTGTGCGCAATTATTTGACCTGAGACCTTGGATCATTTTGAAGGAGAGAAAAAGGATAAACTGAAGATTTTATTTTCACTTTGATACTGAAAAAAAAGTTCATTGGGGATAACATCATCCAATACAAGAATAAAGATAAATTTCTTTTTTAATTTAAAATACAGATTTTTAAAGAAATTTGTTTGCTATTTCAAGACATTCAGGATCAATCAAAATGAAATGCCATTCTCAGTGAATGTTTTCCTTGCTGGAATCATACAAGATGTTTTGATGTGTTCAAGCATCATAACAAATGTATTTTGAAGCTGGGTATGGACATGTTTTTAGAATAAATTCTAAACCAAACTAATTTATTCTTGTGGATCTCAACTTTTGACTTTGTTACAAAGGATATAAATGAGAATTATGAATAAGAGAAATTACAATCTATATTTTTACTCTTGTGGACTGGTTGTATTTGTTTTTCATACAATACAGTTATATACAAAAAGGACATCATTGAATCAACAAATTTTAAAGGATTCTCTTAGTTTGTTTTAGTTTTTTTTATTGATAAATATATTTTAAAGTATTAGCTATCTGTTGTTTTAGACTATAAATTGAAAAATAAGTTTTTATAACTTGAAATATTCCATAAGTTGATATGAGATGAGAATTCAAATTAGGATAAATTTTACCATTTTTAATAACAATTAAGTTCATGAGGAATTCTTGCAAATGTTTTTATTGTCAATGATGAAGACCATTGGAAGTTATTTTTAAAGTGTTAAATGATATTAAGGCATTTGTTCTACTGAAAAACTTTGGGGGGTGGGGGAGATATTGCTCCAATGTCTCATAGTTTAGTTATACATTTGAGTGATTTATAGGATTGGTGAAAGGCTTCTTTTTTTTTTATAACATCAATGGTAAATACATTTTTTTTTCTTTATTATTTATCCCCTCTGACCCCCCCAACTGTTTTGTACATATTTCACTCCAGATTGAAACATGTTCAGTTCACTAAATCTCTTTTTACATATAAAAGCATATTTATAAACAGTATTTCGCAAAACACTGATCTTTATTTATATCATACATCCCGAGATACTTTCATTTACATGCATCATGAACAGGTTTTTAAATTACCCTTTATTTATGAAAATATGCTGATTGTTTTCCTTGAATTCACTTCTGTGTATTTAAAGAAAAACTATAAATTCTAGACCGCACACAGTGTAAATGCATTCAAAGTACTCCCTTTGGTTTTCCTAAAAATTAGTGGAAAAGACCTAATTGTACACTGTGTTTGCAATGTCAATAAATTTAAACCTTATTTAATGGTATGGTTTTCATACTCTGTTATTCTTTTTTTTCATAATTTTAATTTTGTTCTTGTCTTACTATATTCATTTGTTTATGTACCACTAAACAGCATTGTGCAGCTACATCTCTAAGGATCCGCTTTCAGCCCTGAACATTATGCTGAGTGCAAAATAATGGCTAAACATTGGACCTGTTTATTCAGAATTCAAGCTTGAAAAAACTTTTTTTGTCTAAACATCGTTTTATCGAATTCTCATCTCCAAAATTGTGTTACAGCCTGTTATATTGTTTTAATAAAAAAAACAACAAAAAAAAAAAAACATGTTATATTTGTTATGTATGTTGAATTACAATAATAGACTAAAGTATATTTTTTCTGATTTTTGGTCAGCATATATTCATATGTTAAATCTTGGTTTTAAATTCAGTTTTTGTTTTAATTCTCGTTTTATTACCATATGTATTGTTAAAATTCTAATTTAAAAGAATGAGTTGTCTATGCATAAATGAAGAACAATGATTGGATATCGTTTGGTCGTATGAAACAAACTCAGCAAAACCTCCAAATTCACTCCCTTTTTATCTGCTTGAAATAAACCCCAAAAATACATTCATATCAAATTAAGATAACCTTTATACCAAATGCAAATATTTGAAAAGGTGAACTTCGTATAAGTTAATACAAATAAAAGACAATATTTACTTCATCTAAAATCATTTTATTTGTTCAATCTTGTCTTTTGGATTTACAATAATAAAAGACATAAAAATGTTTATGAAAAAAAACTTGAATATAAAATTATATTGATTTTCATATTACTTTCTACTCTACAAAATCCCCACCTCTTCTTCTTGACCTCCTGGCAAAGCCGACAGTGTCTCTGGTGACTGACTTTGTGCTGGCCCTGCCACTCAATCTAAGGGGGACCGTGCCACCAGTTTTGGTGTTCCTTTTCCCCCCAAAGAGACAGTGGGGGACATTTGCAGTGCAAATCCTCTTGGTTCATTGGCATCCAAATCGCCTCCTGGAAAAAGCAGTGTTGGCAGATCGACCATGTGCAGGCATCCCCCCATTGTTTTTGTGTTGTAACTCCCTGGGATGTCGGAGGGAGGCTAACAGGTGCTATACATGGGTCACCGAGAACTGTGCAAGGCAGGGCGTTCGGATATTTTTACTTGCCCGCATACCAAAAGTTCCCCACCAATTCCTTCAAGTTGAAAGACAATGCAAAATAAAATAAATCCCCATGTAAAATAATTTCCAGCACATAATCCATTAAATATCCCACATAATAAGTGAATGACACAAAAATGCTCAAAATATTCAGCATTAAATACTTAACTTCAACCCTTAATTCACATACAGATTTAGTGTAATTACTCCTGAGACTCTTTCTATTCTAGATGGAGACAAAAAATCTATACACACTTCATCCATTTGTAATCAAAGGTTAGAATACAGTTCTGCTGAAAACTAGTTTAGTTCCTCTTGCAAAACTGTTGTAATTCTGATCATCCAGATAACTTGACACTTCACAAAGAAATTTTCTGAAATTGTTAGATCAATCCTTAAACTTCTTGTTACATTATTAATATAACTAGCTGAACCTGTGGAAATCCCATGGGAATTGACAACTAAAATTATCCATTATTTCATGCCTCGGCTCACCCTTTGCCTGTATCTTCTCATTCTTTCCCTTATCCCTTCCGATCTTCATTGACTGTCCATGTTTTTATCTAAATGTTATACAAACATGGATTACTTTCTTTTCTCCCTCTCTCTTCCTACCCTCTTATTAAACTACTTACACTTTCATTAGTAACAGAAGGGAAAAGGTTAACATTCAAATGAAAGATAAGAACAAGCAGAATAATATTATAGATTATTTTCATTCTTGTGAGAAGATCTGAAGGTGCGAGTGGTATAGTGGTTAACGGCACGGACAATGGAATCCAAGAGCCGGTCAAGGCTGTTTACACTCACTTCACATTAATGCCCTTGGAAAAAGTATGAATTCATTACTTCTTACCTCAAATAGCAGGACTGACTGGTTGCCTTCCCAAGGCTAGAGAGACGAGTCTAGATTCCAAACCAAGGAGTGGAGCCCCCTTGAGGTGGTTAGATGCCAATTTGCTCATCTTCCCGGTAGTTCCTGCAGCCAAGCGTATCGCACTCCACTTTCCCTTGGACTACATCAACAAGGCTGTGAAGGGGATTCTGTCGAATGGGTATCCCAGGATCTCTCTACCCTTTACCCAAATGGGAAATATTCCAGAGAATTCATTTTCAACAGATTTGTAGATCTCAAGTCTGTTGAACTTATTGTTTGGCAGAATTTGTTGTTGCTTACTTCACAAATGTTTACTAAAATCAAAGCCATGAATAATTGAACGACTTTGAAAATCACTAATTTGTCTTCATTTGATGGGTTTTTAAAAAAAATCATGAAGGAATAATTAAACCAGTTTATTCTAAAGAACCATATCGTTTCTATTAGGTTAACATCTTAGTATAAAGCAGTAATGCACACCTTTTTGTCATTTCTACTTGTAATCATAGTGAATGTATTGAGACTTAACAATCAGCAGATAAAACGTAAACAAAATGAATTATCACTGACGTATTTTACAGATTGTACTTAGGCATTGTTAGCATTATTCTAGCACTTTTATAAATATTAGTTTAATTAGACAGAAATCAGTTTCTATTCTTGTAGTTGAATTGAATAAATTTCTAAAGAATTTCAAACTTAGAACAAATTATACTTACATAGCAGAAGTTCATGCTGGATCATGAAATCCAAAGGATTTGGGGTTCAGAATTTTAGCAATCTAGGTTTAGCAAAAACACCGAAAATCGTATCTATTACCTCTATATTAAGCCAATATTATATAATTTTCCAACGAAGACCTCAGAATTTTAAATGAGTGGTTGTGTAATTGGTAATTGAAGATGTTTATTAGGCTTAGTCTGTCCAAAGGGCACAATAGTGTGAGTACCCAGTAAGGATCAAACACACTAGTAATGGTCTGAGACCAGCTTGCTAACCATCACTACAGCACTACAGCTGTCACCCATCTGTGGTATTGTATGGTACGAGTGAATAGTTCAGATAGATATTGCCTACAGAATTTGTTTATCAAATGTTTCAGTATGTCATGGGAATTTTACAATTTCTGTTTGGGAATTTTCAGTTAAAACTTCGCCTGCAATCAAGGCACATCTATACTTTTTGGATATATGAAAGAATTGCCACAAGTTCCATGCAAATACATTCTTCCCAAGAACATCTGTTATATGCAATAAGCTCCCTTCTGAATGTTTTCCCGACAAGTATAATCTTGATCTTTTTAAATCCAGAGTGAACAAGTGCCTTATCCCATGTTAGTCTTCTTTCTTTTTTTTTAATTCTCTTATTGCTATTCATTCTCTCATTGTTTTTCTTAGTCTTCATTTTAAACCTGCTGCTTTGAACAGTTTGGACAGCCATTTGATGACAGGTGATAGCAGAATCTGGTTACATGTCTTATCCCATTGAATGATATAAACCTTTGAAATTCCTCACTGATCCATTACATGACACACAGATGTCTGAAAGGCTGTGTGTTGCAAAGGCAGATCTAAGTTTTTCAATGGTAGCTGGAGTAGTTGTAATACTCATAGGGAAAGCCTCAATCCATTTGGAGTAAGTGTCCACAACAATCGAAAACATTTTGCTGAGAAATGGGCCTGATGGCCTCTCCCAGGGGTGCATCAGAGCAGTGGCAGGCATGTTGGCATTTATTTGACGTTCATTGCAGCCTCTAACATGGGTTTCTATGTCGCTGTCCATCTTTGGCCACCAAAAGTCACATCTGGTTAGTGCCTTTCATCCTACTGACACCTGGATGAGCTCGATGTTGATTAAGTACTTCATGTTGCAGATTTGGAGGGATGATTATTCAGGTACCCTAAAGTAGGCAGCCATTATGGACAGCTAATGCAGAGTTGTATGATGAGTAGAGCTTAAATTCATCAGACAACTTGCTTTACGTATTCAACTATGTGGCTCATGATCAGATCTTGACGTGTATAGGTGCAAACCTGCTCTGATGTGACTGGTGCACAATCCAGGTCTATCATCATTACTTTGTTTTCGATTGCCGATGATTCAGAACTTGGTAACAGAAGTCTACTCATACAGTCAGCATGCCGTTATTGATTCTGCTATGGTACAATAATTTATAGCAATAGGACGACAGAAGTAGGGCCCAGTAGATCCTAGTAGTAGACATGGAGGGGATTGGTTTGTTTTTGGCTAGGAGTCCAAGAGGCTTATGGTCTGTGATAATAGTAAACTTGCAACTATACAGATACGGGTGAAACATCTTAACACAATAAATAATGGACAGTCCCTTTCAACCTGAGCATAGTTTCGTTCTGCTGCAGACAATGTACGGGATGTGTAAGCAAATGGGTTTTCAGCCATTGGGCATAACACCTTCAACTTCATAAGGAGTCACATGACAGCAGAAGAGCTTTATTGAAATCATGATGTACAAGAGTTTGTTCATTCGACCCCCATCTGCAGGGTACATGCTTTCTCAATAATTTATGTAAATTGGGTAGGTGCCTGTGATAATAGTTTAGCATCCCTAAAAATAATTTGACTTGGCTGATATTACCTGGCTTAGGTGCATTAATGACTGCTGACAATATCTCTGGCACTGGAAATACTCTGCGTTCATTTATTTTGAACCCTAAATAGATTACCTCTGGAGCCATAAATTTTCATTTCTGTTTCTTCAACTTCAGACCACAGTCAGATAGCACCAGCAGAATCTCTTCAAGGTTTTTCAAATGTTCTTTGTCATTCTTGCCCATCACTAATATATTGTCAACTCTAATGTAAACAAACGGTACATGGCTTAAATGTTTTTCCATGTCCAGCTGGAAAATACAAAGGCTGAATGAATCCTAAACTGGAGGCGTGTGGGTGGAAAACGTCCTCGATGAGTATTCACTGTTAATAGCTCCTGGGGGCAGTCCTCATCCAAAAGCAACTGCTAAGGTCAAGCTTCATAAACTTTTCACTCCCATTCAAGGTTGCAAGCAGATCTTCAATTTTTGGAACTTTTGTCACAGGTAGCTGATTTGTTGACAGCTTGCTTGTAGTCCCCACAGATTCCTATTGTACCATCGTCCTTCACCACTGCTACTATTGGAGAAGCCTATTTGGAATACTTTACATGTTGATAAATATTTTCGTGTACCAACCTATCAAACACAACCTCAATTCCTTTGGTTAGGGCATAAGGGACAAGTTTAGCTTTTAAGAACTTTGGCACAGCTTTGGGGTCGACCCTAATGTAAACCTTTGTATCCTTTAATGTGCCCATACCCTCACTGAAAACCTCCTGTATACTTCTCTTTTAGAGCAGTCAATTTTTGTAGCACGACTAAATCTGCATTGACCATGTGTAAAATTCTGCACAGTTTCTCCCAATTTAATCGTATACGTTGTAGCCAATTTCGACCTATCAGAGTCAGTCGTTCCTCAGAGGTGACCATAAATGTTAGATTCTTTTTTTTTATCACTCACATGCGACTGAATGGTCTCAAGTGTCGTGACAGTTTCACTGGTGTAAGTGTGAAGTTTGGCAGTAGTTGGCCGAATATCAAGTGGTTTGGTGATCCCTTGCATTTGGGAGAGAGTAGTTTCACCTATGACTGACAGAGATGCTTCCGTATCAACTTGGGCAGAGTGAATCCATTGACACAGACATTTACAATTATGGGCTCAACATGACTTTCCCCAATCTATATATGGTATGAGCATTGGGTGGGGTGACACAGAAGGTCAGTATTCATGAAGCACATGGGCAACTGCACTCGCTTTTTTGCGGCACATTTTAATTAATTCTACAGTAGAAACATTCCTTCTTTCTGAAGTTGTAGGTATTTAGATCATGTTGACCACCACATCAGAAACAATCCCTCACAATTCTGGATGGGCATTGTTGGCTAACCTTCAAAACCTGCTGAGGTTGTTTAGCTGATGGTGTGTAATTTTGGTTTTGAATTGGTGCTGACAGAGCAAAGCTTCAGTGTGAGAGAGAGGCACCTTCATTCAAAAGACGCTGCTGAATTCTCTCATTTTCCATCCCACATACCAGACGGCCTCACAACACATTCGCTGTAATACCACCATATATTGGGCAATTGTCTCATTAATACCACCATATATTGGGCAATTGTCTCATTTGGTAAACATTCATGTTTGTAAAATTTAAATCTTTCAGCAATTGGGTTGGGAGTGGGTTGCTGATGTTCAGCTATTAATCCAACCAGGTCTGTGTAGGTATGCTCACTAGGCATGGTTGAAACAGTAAGGCTTCGGAACAAATTATAGGTGGGAGCATTAGCATTGGCAACAACGAAGAACTCCAAGTGTTCAACATAGTTGGATCATTCTTCATTCTCACCTTCATATTCATTGATCCTACCGAAAGTAACCAGAGAGTGTTCAAGATATCCTTAAACACAGGAGATTTGTGAATAAATCTCTTGATAATGGGTCTGTACAATAAGATAGTCAGTAAACATGTGTTTGCCTTTTTCTAGGGCTAGCCATTTATACACTTTCAACACACACTCAACTGCAGAAGTCTAGAGGTCCTCAGCTGAATTAGAATCCTTTCTTCAGGATACAACACTTGCTAATAATAAATGTTAGCACTTTTGGTTCATTATTATGAGTATAATTTGCTGCAAGAAACACTAATTTCATAGTCTTGGCAAGAAGAAATAATCTATGATAAACCTATTTTAGTCATGATGTTATACAACATATTTGATTGCTGATATATAAAAGTAAATTTAGGTTTAATGTAGCATTATTTTATATTATATGGTATAAGATCCAAATAATTGACAGGAACCACGGCAGGAGAGAGTGAAAATTGAAAGAGGCAGCATATCTTGGCTTGTTGGTCAGGTGCATAAGTCAGGCTAATATAGATTTTAGCACTGTAGTTTTCTTTGCTTGGAAAAGGTGTTGGGGAACTCCCTTCCATATAGATTGGAATTGCCTGGGTACATGGGTCGCAGTAAGGGTTTTATCTGTGTATCTAGCATTGCTGAAATGAACTGATCCAGATGGTATATTAGCAACTATTTTTCTGTCACCATTTTCTGAAGAAATAGGTTTTTTTCTTTTTTCTTTCAGATTATACACCTGATGGAGGCTGAAACATGGTAACAACATGATGGAGTTCAATTGTCCAAACAAAATTTGGAATATAGCATTATTTATCAGTAAAAAGTTTGAATTCAAACAGAACCAAAAAATTACAAATACAGAAGAATTCCACACAATGTGTCTATACACTGCATGTACTTACTAAAAATAACTTAGTCTGGTGCAAGGCCAAAAAACTATGTACTTTAGTTTCTTAGAAGTCGAGCCAGAATAAGTCAAAAGTAAAATTTTACAAAACACTATTTAAACCTGGAAACTTTATTTTGGTCATGGCTAATACGTAATAAAAACTCTGAGTAGGTTAAAAAACCAAATTCTCTTTATTGCCATAAAATTTAATTAAATTATTGAAGAATCAAACACATAGATTGATTATGTGTGTAAATGAAAAATAGCTAAGCAGTGTAAAATAATATTAATCTTGAACTTCATGGGTAACAAAAGTGATATTTTGGGGAATAATGCTTTAAACCCTTTGATCAAGCATTTATTTGAACTTTCTAAAGATGAAAAATGTGTGGTTTTTGAGAATTCAGTCGATTACATCTAATTCTCTATATGTTTTCATTGGTATTAGAAACTGTCACCAAAACTGTCAACATAGCCAGACCAACTTAAAAACTGAAGAAACCTATCTATGTATGCATGTGTCACGTGTACAGGCCATACCAATGGCTGAAAATTTCAACATTTACTCCTTATTATGTCTAAACAAAACGTTTTATGGGTTTTTTTGAAAATTCCCCCCGAAAATAGGTTTTTAGTGCCCCCCACTAAAAACACTATTCAATTTGCAATGTAAGTTAATGCTAAATTTATCCCTTAGTTTGTGTTTGGCAACATTCGCGCTTGTTTTTTGAAAATTCAAAATTTTTTAGTGATCACTGCCAAACAAAATGAGTGAAAAGTAACGTATTCATTGATTACATTAGACCCTAACAATCTTCTTGGGATTTTTTATTTTTCAGAAAAAATGTTTTTTTTAAGGTTTTACGAGGTTTTCTATTTACAATGTAACTGTATGGTAAATGGGACCGATACTTTCTGTCCGTTATATGGAAGTGAGGCTTCAAAGTATTCAGTTACTTCCGTTGTGTGGTTCTTTGATGTTTTAATGACATTTTTTCTGTGCTTTCATTAAGGGTTTTTGGTAGGAGGGCACATGGTGCTGCCTGAGGATGTGCGTGTGTCCGCCCAGGAATCAGTCTCACAAGGGAAGTAACTGAATACTTCGAAGCCTCACTTCCATACAATGGACTGAAAGTAATGGTCCAGTTTACCATACCGTTACATTGTAAATAGAAGCCTCCTCATAAAACCTTAAAAAACATTTTTTCTGAAATTTAAAAAATCCCAGGAAAATTGTTAAATTGTTAGGTCTAATGGATTAGAAGCACACAAAATTACTGTTTCTATTTTGTTTCGACATGGTTAACAGATGTAGATCTTTATCTAAATAAATAACAGGTCTTGTTAGTCACTCAATAGAAACCATCATGTGACCAATGTCTTTTGGCAGCATGCTGTGTTGGGGGTGATCAATTAAAAAAGAGTGATCAATGAATAGGTTACTTCATACATGTTTTGTTTGGCAGGGATCACTAAAAATGTCTCATGGTTGTTAGGGTCTAATTGGATTAGAAGCACAAAGAATTACTAGTGAAAGAAAATTGTTTCTATTTTTCTAGATGTAGGCATTTTTTTCATCAAGTTTTGAAATTTTATGAGTCAGCTGTATCCACCATAGTTTTAATATTGGAGAGTGCCATGATCATGCTACACACTTGCTAATTTCATGCATTAAAAAATTATTCAGCTTTCAATTGTTAACATAGTACTAAACTTTTCCTAAATTTTCCCTAAATTTGTCTTTTCATTTTTCAGTAAATGAAATAGGCACAGGAAGAAAAAATGATAATAATATAAGTTGGTAATATTGTGAAACAACAATATTTTACGATTGTCTAATTTATAGCTTTAATACTAACACAGTTTAGTTATAATAGTTATTTATATTATCTGAATATGTTGTATTTTTACAAGCATCAATAAGAGATTAGAAGGTTTAAAACTTTCCTTCTTCTATGAAAGTTAAAAGTGATTTGACAAATCAATTAAGTATCTGGTAAAGAATATCAGTCTTGTTAGAAACCAGTGGTGGAATATGAAAATGGAATCTATGTTATATTAGAAATTGGTTGGGTACCAAAACAATGAATTATCTCAGTACTTTCTTTTTTAACTTCAATGGTTTTATAGAGGCAAAGTGGTTCAAGAGAGAATCTTTACTTTAACAGTTTTATAGAGGCAAAGTGGTTCAAGAGAGAATCTTTACTACACTGGTTTTATAGAAGCAAAGTGGTTTAGGAGAGAATCTTTACTACAATGGTTTATAGAGGCAAAGTAGTTCAGGAGAGAATCTATCGTAGGAAACTACGGCTTTGAAGTATTTCAGTTACTTCTCTTCAGTGTTGCCAATTTAGATATTTTATAAGAAATTACGAAAAATCTTCTTAATCACATAATAGAAATGCTGAAGAATTTTTGTCTTCCACAAGAAACTTTTAGTCCAGACTACTTTTTAAAACACAAAGAGAATGTGCAGAAAACCAGTTGTCTTTTCGATTGTGAATCCTTGCATGAACTTCAAACAACACTAATTCTATTTTAAGATTGGTTTATTATTATTCCCTCACTATGAGCTTCCAACACATTTGAGAATGTTAACTTAAAACTCTCATAGTTATTCTGGGTGTGAAAATACACTTTTGCCCTGCCTTAATTGCTAGATAAGGCAGACACATTTTACTACCATGCTGTTTGCAAGATAACAGCACAATAACTTATAACTTTCGTTCCCTTTAATTCCATGTTAATATGTGTAAATATATCCTTTTGGTTATGTTGTGACATACAGCCTTGTTTATTTTGTATGCCAATTCATAACTATGTTGACAAATTGTAAAGTGTAACAGGATACATATCCCTTCCATAGTGAACCCCAAAATAGATTATCTTTGGATTCTTAATTAAAACCAAATCAAAGCAATAAAAATAAAGCACGTTGTTTTAGCCAAGCCCAAAGTACATCTCTGATAACAGAATTCTTTTTACCCACATTTTCTCCAAATAATCAACTAATAGTGTAATATGATATATATTGGATATGTGAGGTCTGGCAAAATCCAGAATCTTTTTACATCCAATTATGTTTTAAATGTGTGACAAAAACTAAGCCATAAAGCTTAGATTCTACCCTTTTCAATAAATAGATGCACACAACACAATTTCTGTTCAGACCCACTTATGCTCCTTGCAGATTGCGGACTGTTCCAATCTTCCATCCATTTCAATCTATGTATGTACGCATACAAACTAACGCATAAATTCTGTCAACCTACACATATGAACACACGCTATCACATATGATATATATGCATTTTTAACAACTTTTGCATCTGCAACGAAGGAACTTTATTCAATAGCTAAGTAGTAAACCAATTCTGTAAAAGCATATTCCTTCTTCCTCTACTCTAATATGAACTTAATTGTATTATATCTAGCTGATGCCAATTCTAATAAATATCATCTTGTTAAGTTACATTTGTATCTGTATTTTTATTGTGCATGCAATAATGCATATGTATCTTTCCCATTCAAATATTGCATGCAATACCATTTACTCTTTTATGCATTTGCATTATTACAATGTTTTTGCCGACAACTCGAAGAGAAAGAAAAGAAGAACAAGTCTTCTTTACCATGCACATAAAGTTATAGCCTTTCTATATCTTATAACTAGCTGCGGTGAACCACAACATGCTTAGGTTATGTTGAACATAGTAACTATTACTATTACTACTTCAGCCATAGTTCTTATGACTAAAATTGTTTTCTTTTCCAAACTAAATAATTAGCTTAGTATTAAATGTTAACATAGTAGGGTTAAGTTTTAAGGTAACCAATGGAGTCAGATAGAATTAGAACTGATTAATTTAACCCACTTTGTAACAAAAGTGTCTACTGACATTACGGTTTACTTTACAATAAAAAGTGCACAATTGACTCACCTTTTCAGAGTTACCAAGTTAGATTGTACAAAAGGAATTTTTGTACTTAACAGTTAAAAACATATCAAATCATTTTATAAGTTAGTTTTTGAATGAAAAATTTCCATTTCATCAGTTGATCTGAAAAATTATCATTCCTGGTTTAGCCAAAACAAGAAGTGTATTTTTCTTTTCATGTTAAATTCCTTCAAATTGTTTATCTCAGAAGTCATTCTATCATATTAGCTTATTAGTGAAACATTACAGTAATTAGTCCATATGTTAGTAACAGCAATGGAATATAGTATATATCTCAGTGTGAAGCAAGACATCTTGAAAATGAAAGAGAGAATGGGACCCTACTTCTTTCATTCGAGTGCAAAAAAGTTTTCGACAGGGAAAAGAACTGTGAAGACCTGAAGATAATCCAATGTTTGTTTTTAAAAATTCTGACACCACTTTCAACCAATGCCTGTACCAACAGAAGAGCTTCTCAAGAATTGCATCTGTGTGTTTGTGTGCATGTGTGTGTGTATTCAGTTTTTATCATCTGATCTGATACTGTTAAATTTCAAATATAATATTTCTTTTAAAAACCTAAGTTTGGATTTTACAAATCAAATATTCCTCTTAAACATTTAAGTTGCAGTCAATGTTTGTGGGGCTAAGTTGCTTCTTTTGAATCCAAGGAAGTAATAAGGTTTGATCATTAAAAAATTACAGCATATTTTAATAATAAATTATTTGAATTTGAATTGATATCGGTTGTGGTTTACTTTTATTTGTTTACCAAAATTCTTAGATACATTAAATCTTGAAATATTAACCAGATTTTGTGGGATTTGGAAAGTGTATCAATCAAATTTGATTCTTAAAGAATTCAACTATTTTCCAATAAGTAGCTTCTGGTGGGAGATCCTGGGACAATGAAAATCTACAAACTATGGCAAATTAAAATATTTAAAGATACAGCAAATAATAATTATTTCACCAGTTATCCTTCTTATTCTCAAAAGGTACAATGGCAAATTTGCATTAACTAATTGATATCTATTTTTTTATCCGTCTTACTGATTTTATATTTTTTTTAAATAATTTCATAAAAATGACTTTGCAAGCAATATTTCGTTCTCAGTTTACAATGACCAAATCTATTTTATTCATTGAACTTGTCAAAGTTGAAATCAAATTGCTGATAAATTAGAATAGTATATTAATTGTTATTTTCAATAGTTTTTAGAAGGATCATTAACATTCAAATAGTTCTTCGGACGATTGAACTCCTTCTTGTTGTTTGTGTAGTAAGCACGACGTATATTACACGAAATATATTAATTGGTTCCAAATGTTTTTGAATAAACACGTAAGCAAATCAGTTACTTCTCAGTCTAAGGGAAATAATTCTTTTGGATCATGGTAAGGGAAGCAACTATATAATATCTACGAGCAATTCTCTATTCCTTTTAACTCCTGGATTAAAATTAACTTAAAAAATAACGCCGTTCTACAGTGTCTGAACGCGTATAATTATTTTTGAAAAACAGAAAGTTTTCATTCTATTGTTCTTGCTGAAATTAGCACATTGATTAAAATAAAAATAATTGTAATGGAAAAAATATAGTTTGATTATTATCAAACATAACTAATAATGCAGTCTCACAGAGAGTTTATTGCTTGCTTACAGTATAAACTAATACTAATTATGGAGACAAGAGGTGGCACAGTTTGTAGAAAGCTTAAGATTTGCACTTGACAGCTATTGCACTTTGCACTTTCACCAGTGCATAAAGAGTTTAATGTTTCTGTCATCACCTGATGTCACTAATGCTGTTGGAAAAACCCATCCTACCATTACTGAGCAATGCACCCAAAGCAATGTGATTGTTTGAGACTCTAAAAAAACCTGGAAAACTGACTGAATCTTGCTAACTAATATTAATTTTTCACTAATGTTTCTTAAATCTTAATGTCATTTGCTGTTATCACAACTCCCAGATTGTCATTACACGATTGTTAGTAAGCAGCATGGATCAGAAATAAAGAATAAGCCTCCTGTGGTCTAAGAGTTGCAATATAAAACAACTGAAATTAAGATGAAAGTAAAACTATTAAAAAATTAATAATAATTAAAAATGCTTCATCTAAGAAATTCCAATAATATTACAAATAAAGCTAATGTTTTATCTTTCTGCCGTTTTGGTATATGGGGCTCAACTAGCAAAATGAAATATTTGCATGGATGGAATATTACTTGCAGTAAACATTTTATGTGCATATATCTTTCTATCTATCTATCTATCTTCTATACTTCTGAAATCGCAAGTGGTTACTAATGAAAACAAAGCAATATCTTTATTTAAATGTACTCCTTGTGTGTATGCTTATAAAATAAAATATAATAAAATTCAGTGAATGAAAAGCTGAAAACCAGAAATGTTATGTTTGATTTTGCAAACAAAAACTCAGAAAAAGTTGATGTGGATTGTTTATTTGTTGGACACAAAATACGCAACATTACAAACAGGTTTTATTTTGGTGACTAGCTGAAAAAGACAGGATTTTGGAGATGAGACTCAACCTGGTATTATGTAAAGGTGGATTTACTAGTTGAAAAGAGATCATCAGTTGTCACAAAAGAAACAAAGTCCTCCATTTTACTCAGTTATCAATTTTA
Source organism: Architeuthis dux (assembly GCA_006491835.1). NCBI lineage: Eukaryota > Metazoa > Mollusca > Cephalopoda > Oegopsida > Architeuthidae > Architeuthis > Architeuthis dux. Next base: position 911,001 of record VCCN01001809.1, read on the forward strand.
GCGTCTTAATTTTTATACCTGCCTGATTCTTATATCCAATAATCATGTATCAAATTAAAATGTATTAAATGAAAATCTTTCTTCTTCATTAACATTTTCTAGTAGACTTTTACCTATTATTCTGTTTGATAAATTTCTTCTCATAATTTCATCAACAGATAAACAATTTTTTTCTTTTCCCTAGATTTGAATTTTAAATTGTATCAGGTGTGAACTGCACTGTTGATTTTAATCATATTGATCAAATCATTTTCATGAGTAAATAAAATATTTTTGAAGCTGTAAATTTCCATATATAGATTAGTTATTTTATAAGGAATATTAATAAAATATACATTATTAATTATTTCATAAATACATTGATAATTTTTCATGCAGATACATACCAATCCAGATTATAGCATGCCAATCTGGATAGCCTGAGTATAAAGGTACCGATACTCCCTTAATGCTTAATATTTATTCATGTCCTATTCAATTTCAAAGGTAATATTATTGGTATTGTTTAATTCTTGAATATATACAAGTGACCATTGTAGTTGGTTTAGTCAAATTATTTTGCTCGTCTTTGTTGTTTATTTTTCACAATGTTTCAGCTGTGTACCCTCTGGCCCTGCACACATGTCTGTTTTGTTCTGGAAATTATAAATTTTGCATTTGTGTTTTAATTTAATGACGTTTATCCTGTGTTGTATTTAATGGTCTGAAATATTATTAACACTTCTTATAAAACATTGAACTTTCAGATTTTATTTTTATATAGATTTGATATATAATAGAAATAAAATTGGAATCTTTTGGATGTATATGTTCCTTTTCAGTTAAGGAAAAGTCATTCAAAGCAAGAAAGGAATGTTTTAAAGAGACTATTTGTACATCCAGAACAGCATTAAGAGAACTGATAATTTTGTTTCTAGCTTTAAAAAGAGCATTCAGATATGAATACTTTAATTTTAATCAACTGATTCACTGATAGCTTCATGACTGATCCAGTTATTACTTCTGATTTCAAATAAAGGAACTATTATTTACTTTTATGGTAATACTAACCTGCATAACTAAATCAATTGTATATATTCTAAAAAATCCTTAACTTAAATTGAAATATCATAAGAATCTTTGTGGAAAATCTGCACTATTTGATATGTCAAATGTTAATTTATGGAATAAATTCATATACACTTCCTGGAATCATCCTGCTAGATTGTATTTACAATTGATTCTTCATGTGTTTCTTAGTTGCAGAAATCTGTGAACTAACATTTCAATCAGCAATACAGTTTAAAGCTATTCTTAAGTTCTTTTATTCAGTAAAGGTAATTTGTATGAAACTTGTTTTACATTTTGTGACATTAAAGTGATTTCAATAAACAAACAAACATTGTCTCAGATTTTATATTCTGTATTGAAATCAAATGATGGATAATTTTATATCCAACAGAAT
>VCCN01001809.1:913224-936226 GCA_006491835.1 Architeuthis dux
GCCACTTCAGTGAGTTCCCAGCCAGTGGTCCTCCACCCCCTGGCACTGATCCAGCAGTTCTGGGTATTTGGATTGCTCCTGCTCATTCGCCTCTTACTTATGGTCTTTATAGGGAACTTTCAGCTCGATAAGGAGCACCTGCTTTGAAGTGGCTGATGATAACACCAAGTCTGGCCTCAACAAAGTTATCATATCATGTTCTGGGAACTTGAGCTGCCTCCCCAAGTTGACCTGCAGCTCCCAGTCTGACTCAGCAGTGAGCAGATCGCTTGCTAAACTGACGCGGCTCTGCATTTTTCTAAGTCCTCTTGTTTTGGTCATTTCATAAATTTGTAAAGTATTACTAATAATTTAAGTATCTGCTTTAAATACATTATGTACATTTATTTTAATAACACTAGACTTCTTAAATGCATTTTTATTTGAAAGTATGAGAAGACTTTTATAGAGGTATGTTTATTGTTTGTGAAGGTGTGCATTCTACTATTGCAGATTCAATGTGCTTAAGATTTGGACTTTTGTTGAAATTTTGTATTTATTTTTTATTTTTTTATGCGTGTATATTTTTGTATATTCTGTTGATAGTTTTGTTTCTTTTTCTTGTACATTCTTCATGTCTTCATTAGGTTAAAAGTCAGTTTATCAACATTCCTGGATTTAATGATTTTAGCCTGAAAGGACTGGGAAAAAAGAATAGCTTCTTTCCCATTAGCTCTCCTTAGCTTCTCTTCAGTCTTCCTTGAGAAAAGAAACAGTGACATTTTACCAAAGTTTTGAACACATACATACTTCATAAATCCATGTTTTAAATTTCTCATTTCTTTAAGTAAACTAAAAGTTTTTGTATCAAGTAGATAAAAAGTCATTTACTTCATAAATCCACATTTTAAATTTCTCATCTCTTTAAGTAAACTAAATGTTTTTGTACTAAGTAGATAAAAAGTCAGATGTCAAAAAAGACACAGATTTCCGGAGGAGCCACATAGAGAACCTCTTACAGAGAACAGGAGATAGGGGAATAGGTGGGGTGTGTGGTGACTGGTTGGGGTGGCGTTTAGATCATGTCTTGCAGTTAAGGGTGGCAGGGGTCAATTACATGATCTCATGTAAGCCTAAAGGCTCAACAATTAGATGTCTCTTTAAAAAGGCTGATAATGTGGAAAGTATATTCTAGAAGGTAAGGCCCTTAAATGATAAAGCTTGATTTAGATATTGAATTATTGTTCTTGTTGTTGGTTTAACAATATTTTAAGGAAGTGGTGATGGCTGGTCGCAGATGTGTACCACATGTTTGTAGCATGGAAGTGGACATGACACAAGAATGGTAAATATACTCTGTGGATGTGTGTCACACACTAGTCTCATAGTTGAGCAATCCAGTGGAATCAGAGCTGATACTGCTAAAACTGGTGTCTGGGCACTGTGGTGTAATTCCTGGAAGACAAGAAAAGTATTATTACCATTACAAGCAGAGTCCTTTCATTATAAGAGTTTTAATTTCTATGATGTTATTGTATAACGTCTTTATGAATTTACTCATCATACAAAAAAAAGAGTAAAAGTTAATCAGAGTGTAAAAACAACCTTTAACCTGTTTTTTGTTTACATTGAATAGAAACTGTTTATGCTAAAAATGTATTATTTGTTTCTTATGTGATAATTTAAATAAAATAATATCTTTATTTTAGAAGGAATTTATTTTAATAAATATAACGTTTTCAAAATTATGTAGTAATTTTGATCAGCTAGTGTAACACAGAAGAAATGAATTTTTTGCGCTGCATTTGATTATTATTTTTTTTTTAATATGGCAAATCAAAAGTGAACAGTAAGTTGCACTACTGGAATTTGGAATTTCTAAGGTAACTTAGAATTTTAGAGAAAATGAAAAATAATCAATAACTACCACATAAAAAAAGCTGTGATATCAATAAATATGTATATAATGGCTGCTTTAAATGTAATAATTCACTCACAACTTCATAAATGATTCTGTATCCAAATTGGATGGTACTTTTTATCCCTGCTACTCCGTGCCATTCCCTGCCACTTCTTACTACTACTATTTCTCAAACATAAACAAATTGCCTGTCATTCCCTGCCACACATTTCATTAATGTTTGAGAACTAATACTATTAAGAAGTGGCATGGATAGTCTTTGCATCAAAATATTTTGTAAATGTGTGGCAGAGATTTTTTCATGGAAATATTGCATTAACATGTGGCAGGGATAGTTTTTGCATCAAAATATTTCATTAGTGTGAGGCAGGGAGTGGCAGGGATAAAAAGTACTGCTATCCAATTTTGCCTTCACTACTAAATAAAACAAGTGTAATAATTCCTTAAATCTAAAAGCAATGCAAAACACATTTGAATGTAGAATTATTGATGAAGTGTAGGGTAAATTAATCCATTTCAGAGCAGCCTTCATAGTCCAGAAGTATTTATTAAGCTTAGCTTACTCATGAGGCTGTTGAGAATTTTGTGATGATCAAATTTATTCACAATGGTTTCTGAGATAAACTCAACAACTACTGCATGACATTAGGTGTTTCCTGATAGTTCAAAAATATGTTAATTCTGACTAATAAAGATGATTATTGATATCACTTGCAAATTTTATAAGAACTTGGAAAAAGAGAATTTTGTCTTGGTTTGAAATCATTTATAATTTTATAGTAATAAATTGGAAAAAATCCAAATATCTCAGTTGAGATATTTTCTATAGTTTTGAGAAGGGTCATTAATATTGAAATGGTTCTTTGGACGGTTGAACTCCTTCTTGTTATTTGTGTTGTAACACAAATAACAAGAAGGAGTTCAACCGTCCGAAGAACCATTTCAATATCTCAGTTGAGGGTCTACCATTTTACAATGAGCCATATTTTGCATACAGAAAAGTAGTCATTTATTCATTAACTTTTTAGTTAAGGGATTTTATATGAAAAGAAAATTAAATTTTTTCAAAACATGAAAATGTCCCACAACAATATTTAAAATAGATGAGCCAGTTATTTAAAAAAAAGGAGAAAAACCTTTGGCAAATAGTGATTAATACCTCCTCAAGTAAGGACTTAGAATTCTTTTTTATAATAAAATCATATTAAATTTTAAAAAAACGTTTATTTTTACAGTTGGTAAAGAGTAATCAAAGAATGTATAGGTCATGTGACACTAACAAAACAAAAACAATAGTAGAAGGGGAGATCTTTTTAACTAAACCATTCAAAAATGTTTTGAAACCCTGTTTAATTTATTCAATGTGTTAAAATATAATCTATACTTCAGTGCTTAACAAAAAATAAGTATTTGGGTTTAATGTGGAGCCTCACACATGTGGGTAAAGACCCAATTAGTGCAATGGGGAGATTCTGCCGGGGGGATTGATCCCCAGAGACAAAGCACACTTTGTGTGTGCCATGTCTCGCCCAAAGATGAGATATGACTGATCCTAGCTATTATATGATGATGATCTTATGTAATTGAAGATGGGTACGGATTAAGAATATGAATATAAAGAAGAAGACAGACACGTGTTAATAGAACAAGATATGTTTTAATACTATATTAGTAGCAGCAGACAGTGACGTCAAAGTAAGGGGACGTAATTGGCTTTGGATCTGGTATTACTACATTCAGTAGTAATTGTCACCACAAGGTCAGAAGCGATATAAGTAAAAGTACATTTGATGAAAAGATGAATGAACTTCAATCATATATTCATAATATGGAAGAGTCCATGTTACATTTTCCCCGCTTCTTTTACCTATAGTTCTCATTCTATTTTCATTTTCTGTATTTCTTGCTACCTACACTCATCTCTTCTTTCCTTCCTATTTATCTGTGTTTACATCACACACATCTCCTCTTTTAGTTGCAAGGTTCAATTCCAATCATCATGTGTTCCCTTTCCTTTTCACTGCATACTTTATCACACTTTCACTTCACTGCCATATTTTTTAAACTGCTTTTGTTAGTTTTGAATTGAATAAGGATATTTAGTGTGTACACCCATGTCATTCGAGGAAATTGACACAAATAAAAATAATGAATGGTATATACATGCTTGATCACTGCCACTCGGTACAAGTAAGGTGGCTCCTGGGGGATCACACTGTCATGTGCCCTCCATGGAGCAGCGCATGCTTGAGAAAAGTACCGGGTGCACAGTCCAGTCCTACCTTGGCAAGATGTTCCGTTAATTGGTGGCAGAGCATAATAGGCTAAGATGGCTGTAGAACAATCTTGTTGCTGCATACAGCACCTGGTATTCCCAGATGGTCACCCATCTGGGTAATGACCAGGCTCGACGTCGCTTAACTTCAGTGATCTTACGAGAACCGGTGTATCCAATGTGATTTGCCCGTATATACATGCCTGCATACATACATATATAGTGTTGGTTTCTTCACTTTTCTCATCTCCAAATATTTTATTCACCAAAATATGCACAAACAGAATCGCGTCAACAAAGTTTGAAAAACTGCAAAGTTCAAACGGACAGATGATTGCTCAACAATTCAGCAGCAGCAGCTATATGTTGACCAATGAAAGCGCACCTAAAATTTCATCTCCATTCGAGCCTACCTATTTCAGATATAAACAGCCAACAGATTTCAGTCACAGTTATCGCTGCCAGTTAGGCACAGCCGTTCCGACTCACACATATACATATATTCAACTGCACGCAAGGCATTTCTGACATTCAACAAAGGCAAGCAAGTAAGTCCCTGATTTGACTCACACACATGCATACCCTCCTGACATGACAAGTGTTATTATACATATGCATATACACACATTTACAACAACTTCTTTTGTTCCATTCAACTAATGAACACTAAATATTATGAATACCATAATAACTCTTGATGCAAGAAACACACTATCCTTTATTTTTTCATTCATGTTATTATTCTATTAATAAATTATAAAGGTTATACACATTTGTTTATTCATTTATTTCATTGAACTTTGAACAAGGCCAAATTTATAATTGGAAACAGAGAGATATGTTCTGCCATATTCCTCTTCAGTCACCCACCTACAAAATGGTGACACAAGGCCCTACAATATATATATATTATTAACTGGGATTTTAAATAGGATTGAGTAATCCACCTTAACATTGTTTCTTTTTAAAAATGAATTGTTTACTTTGACAACGTTATTTCCCTCGCAGGCCCATTGCCAAGGGGGGTGAGTGGGCATGCAGAAAGCATTTTTAGTCGGGAGTTCAATTTGTAGATAATGTAAGATGCTAAATTAATCCCTTAGTTTGTGTCCATGCTTGTTTTTGAAAATTCAGACTTATTTAGTGATCAAGGCCTAACAAAAGGTGAGAGAAGTAACTTATTTATTGATCACCCCTTTTTCCAATTAATTGATCACCCTCAACATGGCATGCTGCCAAAAGACATTGGTAACATGGTGGTTTCTATTGAGTGTCTAAACATACCTGTTTATTTCATTATTTATTTTATACATGCAAATCTTATTACATTGCATTGTGTCTAAGTGTCTGACCAAACCCCCTCTTAGTTCACATTTCCTGTCAACTTTTCTAATGTAATGTAGTGTAGAGATGTCACTGTTATTAATTTCTTTTTCATAGTTTCTTTTGGATTTGAGATTTTTATAAGTAATAAGTCTGAAGATATATTTCTATTATGAAGCATAAACATATTAACCAAATAAACTGGGAGATAATTCCATGACAAAAGATTGTAAGAAAAAATTAATTTCTTGTGAACTGATTGATTGAAAGTGAGTCTGTACCAGATAAACCGAGGACTCAATTGACCATGTCAGTCAAAATAACAGGAGAGTCTGAGAAGATGCTGTCTTTAAAATATGGTGCCTTTGCTAATATGTATGTTTAGGGTCAATATATGAAGGTGGATGGTTTGATTTATAGACCTGATCAACTGTTGGGACATTGATGAGGTGGTTTGTTGGTCAAATGGGTGGTAGGTCAGAGTTAGGGAGAGGCTACTGGTATTGATTTCTTTTAGAAAGGTGAACAGCTCATTCATCTGGGAGTTGAGAATGTATAATTAGTTTTCACTAGGGAAATAAGATAATTCAAAACAGTTGTAATCAGAGATTTAAGGCCCCATTTGTATTTGTTAGGTTTATGCTAAGGTTTCTGTTTATACTTGTACAGCTATAGTCAATGAAATAGATTGAATGTAGGTCCACTTCATTTCACTCGGAATTATTATTAGGCCATCAATTTGTACTCCAAATTTGCATGTATATATTATATATACATATCTTTTTGATTGTGTATGTATTAGAGACTGTGAGCTTTGCACCATTGCATGCATCCTAGACATCATCCATATTTTAAAGCAGTTGTGAACTGAAATAGTTGTGTATCTCTCAATGGTGCTGGAGGAGGTTGGTGCTTGAGTTGAAGTAAAAGGCAAGCCCTCCCAACTTAGAAGAATTGTGTAACACAATCTCATTTACCTCATTTGGCCTTAGTAAATATCAGATTAATGTTTCTAGGTTTTTTAAAGAGTATCCTTACTTAATAAATATTTATGAGGTGAACAGCCTCCAAAATTAAAAAAAAGATATCAGTATAAAAGAGTCTATCTTTGTGCCCTTTTTGAGTAGACATACCATGAGTTGGAAACCCTTTGGTCCTTAGAATAAAGGCTTATGATTTTAAGAATTACTGAGTACATTATTATATTCACCAAATATGCTTATAGTCATTGTACATATGTTATTACCATTATATAAGTGGCTTGAATCATTACATACATATTAAAAGTGAATACTCTTTCACAAGCATGTAATATCATTGTAATCCCATGTCATGCAAGATACATATACATTTTTATTTTAATTTTAATTCAACATAAAGCTGTAAAAGAAAAACATGGTTTGCTAATGTTTGAAATGATTGGACAGTTCAGAGGCAATTGGTAATAATTATTCAACTAGTCATTTTCTAATTGGTAATAATTATTCAAGTAGTCAGTGTAAGGGCGCCTGTCACAGAGCTATAGTAAGCAGGTGACTCTTTCTTCCGGGCATTACTAGTATTTGATCCTCAGTGAGGATCCCATTGGCCATGTAACAGACTACGCTAAGCTTAGTAAATACCTACAACTACTCATTGCATAGTAATTTTGTAATGCACAATGAATTACTTATTAGGGATTCTTGCATTGGACAGAGTTTGTCTCTTTTATTTTTTATTTCATGAATTTCTATTTATATAAAAAAACAGATATTTTCATCGCAGTTTGATTAAATATGAAATGAAATTAGCCAGTTTAATTCACATATATTAACTATTTGTAATTCCTTCATTTAGAAGATTTAATCCATTTAGAAGATTTAAAATCAGTAGAAAATCTCAATTGAACTTAATATATATACATATGTACTTGTCTGAGATACCTAATCAAAATTCAGCCTGAGATTTGGACTTGGTTTTTGTGCTGCCCTTGCTTCTGTAATGGTAATTTTTGAAAATTTGATTTATTACATTACAATTTTGTATAGAAAAATATAAGCATAGTACCAATTAAAATTGAACCGTAAAACTAAAAAAAGATTGTATTCAGAAGGAAATGTGGACAAGTCATTTACCTCTGTCATCTCTGTAGTTGGTTTGATTGTTTGTTTGTTTGCATTTTGTTCTGTCCACGCAATATCTTCAAAAGTTCTCAATGAATTTCATTCAGACTTTCTGGAAGTGTGGACAATAGGCAAAGAAAGAACTGATTACATTTTGGAGCGGATCCATGCACAATTACCTCCCCTACGTCGTATCCAAAACATATAATATCACCATATTTTTTTCCTGTCAGCAATATATCTCCTAAAGTTCTCAATGAATTTCATTCAAGTTTTCTGGAAGTGTGGACAATAACGGATTACATTTTGGAGCAGATCAATTCACAATTATATCCCCTACATCGTAGTTATATGTGCAGGGCTTTTTGTTACATTTATTTCTTTTTCAGCTTCTTCATATATGAATCACAGAATATATGCAACAGTCGAAATTTAAACAGTTAACTACCCCGTCTTTGATCTATCCACTAAGTGATTTCAATGATGTTTATGGTTACTGACAGCGGTGTTGACAGAGGTATGTGCTTTCTGAGTGCTTTCTAGTTTGTATTTGGAAGTTTCTGATTGACTTTTGCAATAACAGTTATTAAAAGTATCAAATTTACTTATTTCTTCTCTTGTTAATTTGTTAATATGTTTGTGCTCAGGAGTAATATTTGAAATTAAGTTTTATTTAAACAATGGCAATTTTTGTGTTTCTTCCTGTCTCTTATTAACATATTAGTAACTTCAAAACATGACAGTAACATTTTAATATTGGTAAAATTGAATAAATAATCACATCATTCTGGGTTTTTTTTATCTTTAAATGAAATGCTCACTGTAACTTTTATTTTTCATACTTCAGCAATTTTGCAAAGAATTTTTGTCCTCAACAAAATAATTTAAATTCATGTGATGTCAACTGTCTGCACTAAGAAATGGGAACTTCTTAATACTTTCAGCACTTGGATAGTCACCTATTTGGATAGTCACCTATTTAGTAACAGTACTAAATTTAGTGATCAAAGAGTTAGTTTTCGTATATTCTATTTCGTATATTCTATTTCGTATTTTCAAAATTCAAGTTACTTAAACGTTTCAACATTTTTTATTATACATTCTTGTCATAACAATGCACAGTAGTAGGTAAATAAATGAGACTTTCATCTGGGTTATGAGGCTATTCATTACATTATAAAATTCAATTATTGTTTTCTTTTAAAATAATATATACAGAAGCATTGTGGACATTATTGTAGTTTCAATATAGTTACTTGTTTGAATACTTTTAAACATAGAATTTTTTAATTATTTGATTGGAGCAGAAATGTCCTTTACATGTATGGGCATCTGTTGGGGGGGGGGGGACAAGATACTGACACCCAATCAGGCCTTCTCACTTAGGGTGAGGGTGTTTGAAATGGTATTATTCTTTGCTAGTAACAGGGTTGCCACTGAGATATATTCCAAATATATCTTTTGCCTCCCTCCCTGGAAAACTGTCAGTAGACACCCATGTTTGTATGTTAACATTTATAGTTTCAAGAAAATTTAGTCTGGTACAGGTTTGGGGGGCTAAGTGAGTATTAATATGACAGAAATCATATTATCTGAGTAGTCAATTGCTTTATCAAGATGAAAAGTAACCAGGATGAAATAACCAAGTGATGGAGATCACTTTGATTAATGGCTGATTATTTGAACATCCTGTTAGGCCAAATCTAAAGCAGGTTGATAGTTTCTTGATCTTTTTGAAGCTTCAAGTCCTTATAATAAAGAAAGAACTGATAAAAAGAAACAACTATATTGATGTTTAACTTGTTAGCTACTTATAACAGATAAGTGCAATGTAAATGGTTTGAAAGACATTTTATAGAAATTGTTGGATCAGTATTCTTGTTTAATCAATAAATATCAAGGTAAATTATTTCTACTTCATTTTTTTCCATCATCTAACCCAGGGGTCTCAAACCAAAGGACACAAACGGGCCATTACGTCCTGGGGGAGAGGCACAGCGGGCCAAAAGTGAGATGGGTGGGGTGGGGTGATTTCCACCTGTTATAATGATAATCTGCAATACATCTGATAGGCTGCTATTTATTTATTCATCAAAATGAATACGCATATATAGTAACTGGGATATGTGAATTAGTACAAAATGTGAATAAGAATAATATTAAAAAAATTTTAAAAATAGCTGTTGCCACCGACACGAGTTTTATCCAATTCAATCCTGCAGTATCACTAAATATATCTCGCCCCGTCACTGTTCCCTTCATAGGTAGTAAATCCAATAATTCTTCAGTGACATCGAAGTTTTTGTCAACTCCTCTGATAAAGATAGCGCGGTAAACAGTACCTGTAATGCCTGTACTTTCATCAAGTGCAATAGAAAACATTTCAAAATCTGGAGCAGTGGTAGCCAATTGCTGGTATGAATTGCTTGCTAAATCAGTGATACGAATGGCAACAGTATTAGGTGACAAGCTAATGCTTTCAACCACTTCCTTTTCTCGGGTATTCACTAGATTTTAAAAGTCAGTCTTTGATAAAATTACCTTACAGAATTTTCATTTGTTTTGTTCAAGTTGAAAAAAAAAAGTTCTGTTGCTTCGAAAGAGCTGTCTAAAGCAGCTCTACCTTTTCTTCTCTTACCTTTCCACGTAATGCGTTATACTGATCACTGTGTGTTCGTACGGCAATATTATGCAGACATATCAAGCATTGTATTTTATACTTTACCTCTGTTACAAAATACAAATATTCCTACTTTTCTTGAAAAGTCCGGTTCTCCTCTGCAATTCTCCTTTTCTTTGACATTGGCGATAATTTTTTTTATTTCAATTATGTTGTTGTGACCAAAAAAACAAGTCCTTTTTCTTCGAAATTTCTGTTTATGTAACAATCCGCTCTCAAACATTTTCTATGATTTTCTATTTGTGTGTGTTAGTTGTCTGTCATCTCAGGTACACCCTCCACGCCAATATGAGTTGTCAAATCTATTCCATCTCACGTTATGAAACAAACAAAAAATTACTTATGTTCTGTTGTGTGAGTTAGTTGTCTATCATCTCAGTCACCCCTCCACTACAATAGATCTTTGAAAAAAGCCGATGTAATCATATGTGTATGAACCAGAATTTCAGATTTCACTAACGTTCTTATTAAGAATGTTTTTTAAATATATATAAAATTGGATACATATTTCTACTTTTCAGCTTTTGACCCTGAAGTGAAAGCGACTGAAATATTAAAGTACGTTCTACCCTTCCCTGGGGAGAAACATGGTCAGACCCTGGCTGATCTTAAAAGTGATTGACTGTCTGTTTGCATTAGGTTGGCAGGTCAAGCTTAATGCTGCTGCTGCTGCAAGAGTATGGAAGGGGCGAGGGACAAATTACCAAGTTTTAGGAAAATATTGGTCACAAAACTGGTTCTGCCGTGGGCCATAGAAAAGTAGTTTGCGGGCCGCATGCGGCCCGTGGGCCGCATGTTTGAGACCCCTGATCTAACCTAACTGAAAATAAAAATCTGCCTCAATATATTTTCCTTTTTTTAAAACTTTTGTATTCTTGAATGAAAAATAAACTTTTGAGTGGAGTGTTCTTAATAAAGTTTATTTACGTGAAATGTTGATTTAACAAATATTAGTCATCTTGGTTTTAAATTCAAGTCGATAACATACAGTTGCAGATTTTAAATATATGTTTATTACCTATTTTTGAGAATAGCTTTATTCCTCTTTGGGAAAAAAACAAAGAATCAGAATACTGTGAAAGTGACTTTGCAGCAGGTATACAATTTTCCCTTGATTAACGTGATTAATTAATCCTCAGATGTTACTGTGCATATCTAAACCATGTTGATTAAATGAAAATATCAATTCTACTTTATAATTAATGAAAGATTTGGGCTTTTTTCTTCCTAGCAAAGTCAAAAACTTAAGAACAACACTTTTAAAATTTCAACTACATTTTAAAAATAAGGTGTCAATTTCCTGCTGGGTATTTCTAATCAGTCGTAAAATTTTACTTTATAATATTTGTTTTATATTATCATACTGTTCTTCTAATGTTGTCTAAGATGTAAAATAGAATTATTTTTGAGTAATTTCATTGTTTTTTTTAAAACTTTTAAATGTTCATGGATAAAGAAAGACACCAAAAAAAAAAGAAATAACATACAATTTAAATCAACATTTTAGTTTCTTTTTTCTTTTCAATAAAAAATATAAATATTTTGAGACAATAAATATGCAGATTCATAAGTATAACCCAAAATAAAATAAAATATGCTTTTAGTAAAAAAAGGTTTTCGACAAAATGTCTGTAGAAGAAATGTTGTTGGCAAAACATCCACATTGAAAATTTGGTGATGATCCTAATCATTTTCTTCAGTTATTTTTTGCATTTCAGAAGGAAATATGGATGCAGCATTTTCGCTACTTGTGTTATTTGAACATTTTTCATCCTGGCTCTAGATTTAAAAGTTTTAAACCATCCCTTGCTGTGAATGTTACATTGTCTGCTTTATATTTTGTTGATAACATGTGGAGATTGGTCCAGAGTGTAAGATGATTTAATTGACAATAAAAGAAATAAAACAAAGACATCAGTTTCTTTATTTGAAATTTCGAAACCGCTTTATTCAAAATTTTTACCACGTACATAAATGTATGGTTGCAATTATTTTAACCGTGTTAATCAAATTAATCCTCAGATGTTACTGTGCATATCTAAACCATGTTGATTAAATGAAAATATCAATTCTACTTTATTAAATTGTGTTAATTAAAGGATACTTGTATTAAGTTTCTGGAAAATTCTGTGATTATATCATACTCTTGAGCATTAGAGTAAAATAATTTTGTCAAAGCTAACAAAAAGTAAGGTTTGGAACTTTAACTACTACTTAACCCAAATAGGTAGTGATTATGCCCCTTGTTATATCGGTTTGAAAGTTTGCCAAAGATATCAAAATTAGTGTGCAAGATCATCAGTTATAAGGTCAATAAAAAGTTGTTTAATCGTCTTTTCATTATTGCTTCTAGCTTAACATCATATAGTCAGTTATTGAAAGAGATCAATACTAATCAATAAAAATTTAAGGTTTAGGAGTAACTTGCCCCTTCCTTGCTTTCTAATAAGGAGAAATTACGCATGATAATGACTGAAAATTACTTGAAAAGTTGATACTGTTCCTTTTTATTGATTTACTGCTTGAAATTAAAAGTAGAAAGAGTTTCCTAATTCTTAAGATTAAAGCATTGTTTGTTTTGAGTTAAAGCCCAATTCTTTGGTCTTTTTTGTCTTATATCTATGGCTATAAATCCAGCTATGAAACAATGGTCATAGATATATCTTCTGAAAGATCGACTAATTTCCTTAAATCCAGACACCCCGTTTTGTAACGAAATAGACCTAGATCATGTTACCAAAGAACCGTTGGGAATTTGAAAAGTGGGAGGAGTTATGACCTATATAAAGGCTAGATAGAAACAGAAGGGAGGCAGTTAGGGTCCGGAGGCAGTTGGATGTCGAGGACCTGGGACGGCGTGTCCGCCTGACGGCCTGTTAGAAGCAGTGACCAGTGGGAAATTTAAATCCTTAGTAGTAGCAGCCCTGAAAAGTGACCAACTCTTTTAAACATATTTTGTTTACGACATGCAACAGAATTTCCGTACCTCAACGAAATCCGCAGACCAGCCCAGAAATTGACCTGCGTAGTACGGAAATAAAACCTCTTTAAATTTGAAGATCGTGGATTTTGTCGTCTTTTCTCTCCACACACGTGTGAGAGTTTTTTTTGTCTGGAATGATTTTCCCTCCACAGAGAAATTTGGCTCCCGTCGGCAGACCCGGACAGAGAGACATCATCATCATCATCATTATCATCATCGCAGTCTGCAGCCCGCGGAGGAAATGATCGGCTCTGTCTCTTTCTATCTCACCATGACTTTCTCTGAAACTACTATCTCTCTCTCTCCCTCAACATCTCTTTCCCTCATGGCGACCAAGAGAAGTACAGAAGTTCGATCGCCCGTTATGCTACAGTTTAATTTCTGTTACCCCGGGCATGGGGCCGCTGGCAAGGTCTCCCTTATTTTTCCACATTCAAGGTGGCAATCCTAACAGCGATACCTTAAGCGTACTACATCAAAACCCACATTAATCAAAACCGCACTATTCAAGCTAGGGCTGGACCGTATATTGGCTTTTCGCTGAATCTTTCGCTGTCACCCGAGGGAGATCAAACAAAAATCAAAACCAAAACCAGACCAACTTTCACTCACCACCTCAGCCTGTATCAAGGAGTCTGATAAACGAACAGATACTAATACACTTTGACCTTAATGTATACCTTCTCTACCACTTGTCTGACCTCTCTCTCTCTCTCTCTCTCTCTCTCTCTCTCTCTCTCTCTCTCTCTCTCTGCCTCCCTTCGTTCAGGTTTCTCAGTAAAAAGGACAGGAGGCGTGCTTCTGAAATACAGCACCTGTAAAAAGCATTCTCAGAGATAGGCCTATTTTTTAAAATTTAATTTAAAGAGGCAACTTATTTTATATAATTTTTCAGTTATATATTTTCAAACAGGAAAGGAAACCTTGTCTCTGCATTTTATTCTGATCACAGTTTGTTTAAAAGTTTATATGAGGCTTTGACTTGCAACATTTCGAACTAGAAAATATACCGAGATATATAGTGTATCGCCATTCAGCCTAAAAATACTGGGATATGATTTTGTGTCCAGTGGTGTAGCAAGGGTTCTCAGCGCCCGGGGGCAAAGATAATGTTGGTACCCCCACACTTAAAATGTTTTGATTACCTATTTAGTTGTGACTTTTCTTTCTATTACGTTTTTTTTTTGGTAGATCAGGTTAACGCTACATTGTGACTTTTGTTCCGTGACTTAACTTAATTTGAATATTTTAAATTTATTGAGGACTGGTACGTAATAACTTGTTAGCCGATACTTTTTTGTATTATTAATGGGAAAAAAATACGCATTATTCATTTTTTATGACTGATAAACGAACAGATACTAATACTTTATGCTATTTTCTTCCAGATGAAACAAAATTAAATTTTCAAAGAAAATATTTATATTATTGCAATACATTTTAGAATCTTTGTAGAAAGTAAATAGAGGTACCTATTATACAGTAAGCTCTTAAATCTATGACGTATTCAAAACATACAATTTTGTGTTATTTAATTATTTCACATTTTAAACATAAAATGAAAGCAAAATGGAGCCATATGAAAAATGTAGGAAGCAACTACAACAACCTCTTTCGACTAGGCTTTATTCTTGCAAACTTATCTATTACTTAATTATAATCCATCTCAATAGCCAATGAAGAGCAAATCTAACTCTGACAATCTATCCGTGCCCATTGTAGAACGAAGGTATGATTCTAGTGCTTGAGCTGGTTGAAGGATTGTTCTGCAACTGCACTAGATATTGGTAGGGTCAGAACAATGTGGTACAGTGTGGACAGGTTAGGATAAACAGAACAGATGCCATTGGTGAGCATGAATTTAAGTACATTGCTGATGGCCAGTTTCTCGACACTTAAATTTGCCTTACTGCTAGTGCTCATTATCTCTTTGTACATGTCTTTGAATGAAAGAAGCTCTTGTATTATTTCAGTTTGACTTTGGATGACGTCTGAGTAGATGTCAGCTAATTTCTTTTCTGTGTGTATGTGCAAACTTTTGAATTTTCAGGCCAAAGGAATCTTTGCAGCCCTTTGCACCTGCGTCCGGGGGCCAGCAGGGCCTACCATGCACCGCCCCCTCATGATCCTATGAGTAGGGTACCAAAATGTCCCTTAGGATGTACTCTTTCAGAAAAAAGATGTTCCCAAGAAAAAAGTTGGGAAGAACTACATCATTTGCATAAAACAAAATGGCTGCCAGCACACACCAAAAAAACAGAATTTCATATCTCGTCTCTCAGTTGACATATCTGAGTACTCTAAAGGGCTAAATCATGGTTTTCAGTCATGTGGAATTCAGAAATACAACTTTATTTTACTTTAATTAATTTATAGGTATATCAGTATTTTACAAGGAAATTTTAAGTATACTTTATAGGCCAAAGTCTATGGATTGTGGAATTAATTCTCGATGGAGGTATACACATATACATATTGTTAGAAAGAGAATTTCCTCAGTTTTCCAACAGTTATGTTCACAATTTGTATCTGTTGGGCTTAAAAATTTACAGCCCAAGATGTGAAGCTAAGTATTCAGCATTTTATGAGAAAACTGTAAAAAATCAATAATATTAACAATTAAATTATATTACAATTAAAATATAGGCCTGTTTGATATGCTAAAAATATAGTTTTTGAAAAAAAAAAATTAGAGATAAGTATGTGTTATAACTGAAGTCAGGGTTTGTTTTTTGTCCAAAGTGATATTTGCTTAATCAGCATGGACTGAAAATCAATGAATTACCACCAAGATATATGTCTAAGTCATAAGACAATCATTATAGGATTTATATGCTGTAAGAAAATGACCAGAAGAAATAATGCAAGAACTATACATTTGGTTAATGCAATTAGTCTTTTATTCTGGCTTTTTATTATCTTATGTCTTTTGAGATAACAATTAATTTAGCACTTAGGATGAACTATCAATTTTCTGAGCTGTCAATTCAGAGTTTTGTTTATAGTTAAATTCCATGTATATTTTTTATATAAAATATGTACATAGTTTATTCATAGAGCATATCATATGTTTATTGTAGATGTTTATAAGTAATATTCTAAATGCTAAGGCCATGTGTGCCCTACTATTACTTGATATAATTTTCCTTTCTTCTCGAATTGAGTTGTAGCAGAAAGCCCTAAGAGATTGGCACTTAGCCAAAGACCTGTCACATGACCACTGTGCAAGTTGAACAAACAACTTGCATTTGAATGTAACATATATTCTTCTGTCAAGTAGTGTATTTATAAATGGGATTTGAGAGTAAGCAGTGAATAGACAGTTTGTTCATCCATTCATTTGACTTCATTTGATTGTTCTGCGAGATTTTGAATTGTGAGCATCTTCTTTTAATCTCTGAATTTCTGAGATGAGGAATTATCATTATTATACACTGATTTATTCAAACTGGTGTCCGTATCTTGGTTGTTATAGACATAGCATAGCAGTTCTCAAAGTGTATGCTGTGGCTCCACACAAGGCAAGAGAGGATGAGGAGAGGAAAAAGTTGGGGAACCACTGCTTTAGCATATTAAATATTTAGTTTTGTTTCAGAACATTTTGGCAGTGTACCCTCCTCTACCCTTCCTTGGCAGTGTACCCTCTAGCCTTCCTTGGCAGTGTACCCTCTAGCCTTCCTTGGATGTGTACCCTCTAGCCTTCCTTGGATGTGTACCCTCTAGCCTTCCTTGGATATGTACCCTCTAGCCTTCCTTGGATGTGTACCCTCTAGCCTTCCATGGCAGTGTACCCTCTAGCCTTCTTTGGATGTGTACCCTCTAGCCTTCCTTGGATGTCTGTTGTCAAATCTTGTTCTGAGAGTGCTTGTGCATCCCTCCTCCCGTATGTTATATCTGGTGCTTGTGTCTGTGTGTTCTTGGGATTATCTTCTGAGCCCTGTGTTGAACTTGTGACCTCCCATTGAACTTTGCATGCACACCCATCTCTCAAGCCATGCCTATGAAATCCCAATTTCACTGATTGTTCTTTCCTGATTAATGGTTACCACAAGCTATTGATGTCTATGCATGATCTGCTGATTGAGTTATTTGAGCATAGTATGTGTACAGATTCTTTGAACCTATTTATTCTCCAATGTGCTCCCTAAATTAAAAGTTACTAATTTTATGACAAACCCAATAAGCTTTTAAAAGTCCATGGTAAATAATCAACTGAATATATAAATGAGTGTTCATAGATTTTAACATATTTTAATACCTATATATGCCACAATACCCACTTTACTAGGTATCAATCTAAAAACACAATTGAAAATTTAAATCTGTTATTTCTAATGTTATTAAAAATTAACAGATTATGATATTAAGTGCCATTTCAAAAAATTATAGAAAGGTAAAACTGTTTTTCTTACTATTATATCAGTATATCAGGTTTAAATCTTAAATATATCTTTACATTTCAGAGGATATAAACTTTCTTAGCAGAAGGAAGGAAGATTGAAATCTAATTTGCATCCAATAAAATCACTGTTCAATCCATTAATGCCACACATGTATGTATTATATTCAAAGAGTCAAATTATATTTATAAGAATTATTATAATTCTATTGACTATTGCCATTTTTACATTTTCAATATCTGAGCTGTAACTATATAAATTAACCTATCTTCTAAATGTATATGTTATGAATTTCTTGAGTAGAATTTGTTAAGCTATGTTTTATTATGTCAGTAATAGATGGAAACTATTTGAAAATTTCAATTGCTATGCATAAAAGAAACATTGATCTCAAACCAGAGCAAACGCCTTTCTACTGAAAAATCCCTGCAAAATCCATTATACCTATGTTATATAAATCTCTCAAATACTTTTCAGAGTCAGAATGCTTAGCGACACTTGAGATAAACCATGAATGAGAGTTGCTATAACAAAAGCTGAAAAATTAACTAATATCATTTCTAGGTCATTGCCAGAATCCTTGTGCACCAATCACAACCATGCTGAAGTATTCTGGTCAGAATTAATTGGGTATGAATAGGTTGTAGTGACTTGCATGGCACCATGAGCAAATATCTTTGAGTGCTATTCTGAACACATCTTGTTCTAGACCAGCCTTAATCCACACAATCATTTCAAAGGATAAGTTTAGGTGATTGTGAGTTCAAGACATCTGCAGTTTTCAGCTCAATCTATGCCTGTCTGTATAAGCATTTTGTCTTCATGCCAAAATGTTGATGTATACTCCAGAAGCTTGTATTCAGAAAGCCCTCATTCATTTTTGATAAGAATGAAAAAGTTTTAGTGATCTGGTAAAAAAAAGGAAGATTCTTCTTCAGGATAAAAATGATCTAATAGAAATTTTGGGAAGAGGAAACATTTTTGAAGAATCAGACCATTTTTTAAATATATAAATGAAACAATTGAAATGAATAAAGGCAAAATATTTATGGGTCTGAATTCAACCATATTTATACAAAAAATACAGTTTACTATGAAGACAACTTAGATTTCAGAATACAACATGCCTTGTTTTTAGAAAACTTTGGAAAAGTTCATTCATATGCCACAACCTAGTAAATTAACCTTTTAAAACTGATCAATGCTCATTCCTAAATACTCTGAATAAATAGCTAAATTTGGTATGCACTTAACAAAAAAAAGATTCATAAAATATATTATTATACATAAAATAATAATATACTAAATAATCTTATATAAAATATATAAAGAAACTAAAAAGACTGAAACATGATTGTAATAAATGATATTCAAGTGATCATTTACAACCACCAAAATCCTGTGTGATTTCTAATACTTGTATTGGTTTTTGCTAAGGGGCCTAAAATACAATGTTGCTAAGGACCTCTTGATGGTCCTTAGCAATAAAGCTGACCGAATTAAGCATTACTCTGTTCTTAATTAAGCAATAAATAGATAACAAATATAAAATGAATTACTAAGTAGTGGTCAGTGGGGGTAATGTTAGCAGTGTGAGGCAGTGTTCACCAGGGTAACAGTGAATAAAGAGTTGTATCTGAGGTGGTACAACATGGTACCAAAGCATTAGCCAGAAGGGAGTAAAATGTCAGTGAGTGAGAGGGGGCAAATGTTTGATGATAATGAGGCATTTTTTATTGGCACTGGACAAATTCCATACTGTCTGGTAATTAGGACTAAATGATATACAGGGCAGTGTTGACAAGTTATTTAAAGTACTTGGCTCAACAACAGAATAACAGTAGTCCATATTGTTTCTGATAACTAAGTAGCTTACAAAATTAAAGATATAGCAAAGATTGGGGTGTTAGAGCAGAGGAGATATGAGGATATTCAATGCAGGATTTTATAAAACCAAATCATGAAGTGAAAATAATTCTGATTTAAAAACAGAGCAAAATTCCCTCACTTCTATGGTTAAGCAAAGTGGTATGAATTGATATGTGTTAGAGTATGATTTCGGAACATAGACAAGGAATGATATATGAAAGTCAAAGGTTTTATCTATGGTGTTGAGTTGGTAAGACTTATCACCAGATATCTGAGTAAAAGGAAATTGTTGATTTCAAGATTTGGCATGATTCTCTTAAAGATTATTACAGTTTATTTTCTGAGTTCTTGCAACTCTTGTTTACTGTTTTAGCTAAGAACTTCTGTTTTTAACTTTTTTTAATATATAACTGTTTATGTTAGCGTGTATTTTTTATGCTTGCAAAATCTGTAACAAATGACTATTATAACTACTATAAATAACTAAAATAAAACCAGCATCATATAAACAATGATACCCTAAGGCACCAATTTTAAATTTGTTTGAAAAAATATGGTAAAGAATATGGTAAATAATGCACCATTTTAAGTTAATAATAAGCAATTAAAGGACAGTCTTATTCACAACTACTGTTTATTTTGTATGGTATTAAACTTCATTAATCAAAAGCAGAATAGTATTTGGTACAATATAACCCTGTGGCATGACTTTACATCAAACAACTTTCATTGAAACGACTTTTCATCAAAATGACTTTTTATCAAATGACTTTTCATCGAAAAATATACATTTTTTGAATAAATATTTTAAAAACTTATTTTTATTGATTTAATTTTTTTCAATTTGTTTTTATCTGTAATCTGTAGCACATCATTTATAAAGCTGGTAGTTCTGTTGTAGGTATAAGTATACCCAAAAACTTTTACAGGGAAATCGACATCTGAGTAAAAAAAGATCCAAACTTATATAAAAGATAATTTCATCATCAAAATCTTTGCATCATTAGTAAGAAGAAATATTGGAGAAAAATCTGATATAAACTTTCTGCTGTTAAATTCTATAAAAATGGAGATCTTTCAGAAAATTGACAGCGTGAAAAGTTGTTTATCTGTAAGCAAAAAACTGACATAATGATTTGCATTTTCAAAAGTTTTTTATGTAAAACACCTCGATTTTAAAAATCTTCCAAAATTCAACAAATTATTCGATTTGTGAAAGTAATAATTTTGTCTTCTTTTTTGTAATCTGTAAAAAATAATTAAAAAATATGTCAATCTTCTATTTTATGTTAGTAAATTCAAGAAAAAGCAAACAAGTTGGAAAAATAAAGTAGACATAGACTTTATAACAGTCCAATTCTATGTTATAATTAATGCAAATTTGTATTTATTTTTAGACAAAAATAGGTATTTTTCTTCGAAAAAACGAAAATAAATATTTAAAAATTTTAATTACGTTTTTACAATTTGATTTCCCAGTGAAATCTTTGGATATGTTGTTTCTAAAAATTAAAATTTTAAATGGAAATTTTATGTTTAAATTATTAAAATTTAAATTTTTAATTCATTTAAATTAAAAATTTAAAAAGTAGTTTCGATAGAAAGTGGTATCAATCAAAAAGGGGTTTCGATGAAAGGTTGTTTGATAAAAGGTTGTTTGA
Source organism: Architeuthis dux (assembly GCA_006491835.1). NCBI lineage: Eukaryota > Metazoa > Mollusca > Cephalopoda > Oegopsida > Architeuthidae > Architeuthis > Architeuthis dux. The sequence continues at coordinate 934,418 of VCCN01001809.1, forward strand.
TAAAACGTTGTAGTACCATATAACCCATATGGTATATGCTTGGTTTGCCAAATCTGGCACAAAGCCTAGTTCTTTCAAAGATTGTGCCAGTCAATTTGTTTGCCAAAATTTGACATTCACTGCCTGACCTTTGTTAGATGTTAAACACTACTGGTGCAAGAAATAAACTTGTTATCAATGGGTTTCCAGGAATAAATAAATAATTGAATAATAATTACTGACCCTTCAATTCCACTGAGTTCTGAGTTGCCATCTTGGTCAAACTATTACAAGAACTCTTGGTGGCAAGGTTACTGCGAATATCGACCATGGAGGACTGTCGGCTGGACGGTGGACAGTGCATGTAATCTGGATTTGTATGCAGCAGGTCTTGGATCTGATAGAGTTTGCTGGTAATGTCTTTCCCCAACAAATTATGCACCACTGTTCCAAGGAATGGATGATCATGCAAAAAGCGCTGCATGGCTGAACATTTCCAAGACAAAAGGCTGCAGTCTTCTGTAGCAATCAATGTCACCTGAGAACAGAGAAAAATTAGTAGAACTAAAACATTTTCAAATAAAAACAGATATAGTTAGCAATGGCTAAAAACACACCATTCTGCTAGAATGCTCTCCACTGTACTACAAAAGCTTACTTATTTACTTACTTTTTTACGTATTTAATCAATTTCTATATATTTTCCCCTGGCTTATGTAGCATAATGGCCATCTGTACTTCTTCTGGTCGCCGAGAGAGAAAGAGACGTTGAGAGAGAGAGGGAGAGAAATAGATTCAGAGAAAGGGAAAGAGACGATCATTTCTTCCGGGGCTGCGGGCTGCGATGCTAATGATGTCGACTCTCTGTCCGGGTCTGCTGACGGGAGCTGATCTCTCTGTGGAGGGAAATTCATTTCGGAGAAAAGGACACTCCTACGTGTGTGGAGAGAAAAGACGGCAACATTCACGGATCTTCAACTTGAAATCTGGGGTTTTATTTCCGCATATGCAGGTTAATTTCTGGGCCGGTCTGCGGATTTCATCAAGGTACGGACATTCTGTCGCATTTCGTTTTCTAACTGAGTTGGTCACTTTTCAGAGTTATTACTACGAAAATCAAGGGTTCCTGCCTTTCCACCCAGCCGGGTGGAAGAAGCCTTTTCGTCTCTGACCTGTCACTCCGGATTCAAATCTCCAACTGGTAACTGCTTCTAACTGGCTCTCACCCCCACCCTCCCTGACGGGAAGCGGACCTCCTGGTCGACCCTGTTGCTAACTGCTTCAGCTCGCAACCCCAACTGCTGCTAACAGTTTCAATCTAGCCCCTTATAACTGCTACTGGTCATACCATCCCTCCTCCATCCTATTTTCAAATCTTCAACGGTTTCCGGTAACCCGATCTGTCCAGTTTGTCACGTACGCAGTTTAACACAGATTTCAAATCTGGCCACTTCCAACGGCTACCGGTAATATGATCTGGGTGTATTTCGTTACACTTATTCAATATATATATGCAAAGCCCACATTCATGTACATCAATATTTTTTTATAAACAAACAAAATAAAGCATTGAAATATGTCTAAATAGTTTGTTTTCATATTTTATCATATTCTATGTATAAATGATAAACGTACAGTTTGGATTAGTACTGTCAACACTATAAGCTTGTTTTAATGACAGATATTAACAGATTAAAAATGCAACAAAAGATGTACTTACAGGTCCTTTATTCAAATAATGACCGCGGTCATGATACACACACGTGGCTTCTCAAGTCCCTTATCTACTACTAACACAATGCAATATATGGCTGCTCGTTGACCAGAACG
>VCCN01001809.1:945180-960811 GCA_006491835.1 Architeuthis dux
GGGGATGTCTGGTTTGTGGGTCTTGGGTAGGCCATAGAGTCTCGGTAAGGTGAGGTGGTATTCTATCAGTTTGGCCCATGTTTTGCTTTCGTTTTTTAGTGTTTTTCTGAGTGCTTGGTTGAATGTTGTGGTTTCTTTTTCAATGAGCGCTTTTTTGATCTCTTATATATATTTGTACAATCAAAAACAAATTCATTACATTGGTACAGGCGACGTGGTTAGTTATAGCGTGGTATGTGTCCCCCGATATAGTTGGACAACGACAACATCAACAACAACTTGTTTTACATTTTGTGACATTAAAGTGATTTCAATAAACAAACAAACAAACAAACAAACATTGTCTCAGATTTTATATTCTGTATTAAATTCACCAGAAAAGTTCTTGACTTGTAAAGATACAACATCTTCGAAATTACTGTTTTTATTTGTCTACCTGGTGGATGTAATCATGATTAACTTGAGAAATAAAAAGGAGAAAAACTCGAGTTAAAACTACAGATGAATAAAATAGATGGAGAAAGAGATAAAGATAACTTAGTGCCTGAGCAGCTGTTAAACGAATGAGAGGTTAAGAAGTAGCCATTAAGTGTTCTGGAGAGTAAATATTTGTGAGTGGACAGATGTAAATGGCTTCTTGGCAAACACCAACTGATGTTTGTTGTTCTTTACAAAACAAATCAATACTCTTCTTGTTTTAGTCTTTACAGTTTCTGTGTTCGACTTTTAAGTTTTAGTTCCAAAGAGAACAATCAAAGCCACAGGAGATGAGGGTGGTGACTGCCATCATTATTGTGCCAGTGTGATATCCAAGCAGGGCAAACAGTGCAGCTTGCACACAGACCCAAGATTTTAGTAGCTTTTTAGTCCCCCAAAAATATGTCTTCAAAAATATTTTCATATTTTTTGTATTTTTTGCAGGTAAAAAAGTAAAATCCCTCGAGTAAACTTGTTTGAGGATTTATTATGTTACATGGAGATAGATTATTGATCCATAAAGGACTTTACGTTAAATTAAACATCATAATTTTAGAATATTTCATTTTTGTTTTGATTTGTTCGAAAACGTAGAATTGTGCTCTTAAAAGTCAATTCAGCCATTTTGTTGACCTTTTTGGAAATTTTAAAAAATTCGAAGTCTGTAATTTAAAATTTTTAAAAAATCAAGAATTCTTCCTATGTCTTTTTCAAAATTAGATATACTTAGTTTCATTATTACTGAACTTAACCAAATAATTACGATTTTCCATTCAAAAACTACATAAAAACCGCTTTTTTCACGACGGGGGTGGGGGGTCAAATATCTGCCAACACCTTCTGCCTACCGCCATAGATAACCACCTGTTGACAACCAGTTAACGCACAAGGAGCTATTATGGAAGTCGGTATTTGTCAATAAACAGTTGGCTGACTGTGAGATTATTACAGCAGTTGTGTCCTCCTTGACATAATAATTATAGAAAATATACGTTTATGTCCATCCGTAGAAAAATATCGGCCAATTAAATCACAACAAAAAAATAAAAAAAATAATCTTCCATAGTTTCAGTTTCATTTTTCTTTACATATCGTTACTTACCCTTTCAGTACATCACGTGAGAACAGAATTGAACCGATGGCAACAGAAACAGAGTAAAAATGGAATTTTCAAAAATCATTTAAAAACAGTAAAAATTAAAGAATTCTTTATAAAAAAAGATTTTAATGCTAAGATTATTTCTCTTTTTACGGAAAATAGCGATAAATCATATTTTACAAAATGAATGAAAAATATTGGCAATTAGAGTATTATTTTCTTTTTTCGCAATATTTAAAAAAACATTTTTTACGGAAATACAGAAATTAGCCTTTTCAAAAACAGAAGTAGAATTTATATGTTCATGGTCTTGACTTAATATGTAAAAAGATCGGAATGATCGATTGAAAATAAATCAATGAAAATTTAAGGGAGTGTTTTTAATCACAATAAAAAAATTTTTTTTTCCCGAAATTTGGAATACAAACTGATTTTTAAAAAGATTCATCCTTTATTCGATAAGTATTGAAAATTTTATTAAAATGCGATCAGTAATTAATGTGTAGTACATTTTTAAAATCTAGGTGTTTTTGCTTGGGGGAGAAAATTTACTCGTAATTACTACGGAACAGAATTTGTTTACATTTGCACGGATATTTACACTATTTTGATTCAATAATATCTCCCGTTTTATAAGGTGTACACAAATAATTTTTATCTCATATATTTCGCCATCTTTCAACTTACTAATGACACTAACAAGTTTTATATAATTTTGACGTTTATTTTATCAAGGTGTCAATTTTCCGTAAGTGGGTCACGAACTCCGCAGAAATACCTTGTTACATGTTTTTGAAGTATTTAAATACTCTTAATGCGTATGAAACTATATTAAAATACTGTTAACTACCATTACTCATATATAGTTATCGTTTGCCATTCGCAGGTTTCGATAATTCGCAGTTCAGTCTTGAATAATTTAATGTGAATATATGGAAGTTTTGCAGAATACCGCGAAAAAGCGCATCACAGAAAATACGCTGTACAGTATAAACAAAATGTAAACAATTTAGGAAAGTTTAGAAATCATAAATGCATCCTACTAATAATCTTTATGTCATTAATAAGAATAAACTAAAATTGTTTATGTAGACAATATAAACCTGGTTGAAAACTTATCGTGGTTGAAAACTTAAACTTGTTTAATGTTTACACTCGCGAACTGGTTAGTCAAACGCTATTTTAGACATTACATTTTTTTCCAATTCACTGTACTGTAAACAAATTTATTTATTTATTTTTTAGTGTCAAGCAAGTACAACGGCTACTCGCAGGGTATGCAGTAACACATAGCAATATCACCAGGCACTCTTCAAAAACCCTCCCTACCTACAATTCGGTAGTTAAAGACGAGTCGACATAAGAACCAATTTGCCCAAGGGAGGACATTACCTAAGAGCTACTATTTGCCCTTTCGAGTTCAAACGGACGTTGATCGAATTGCGGTGTGTAAAACGCACTGTTTTGTTACGAGGCCGCAATAAAGGAGCAACTTTATTGCAATCCTCCACCGTGGTATTTCAAAACCTGTCTTGCTGTTGTTAATAAAACCCTACAAAAAGATAAGATTGTATTTGTTCTCCTTCCATCGACCGCCTAGCCACCATCACTTCACTAAATGAGAATTCCTCTCTTCGTCTGCTTTATTCAGTGCAGTCGGGATAGGTGCTTTATTCTCAAACCATTGCAGACTAAATGTCTAGGAAAAGACCAGTACCTATTCTATCCTAATTAACTTTAGAAAGGTGACAGGAACCTCACCGAAAAGCTAACATTTCGATCATCTAACACCTTTTCCTATAAGGAGGCAAACGCATTTTGACCAACGTCCAGTCCTAATTCTGTTGCCTAACAGAATGAGGGTTGTTCCAACATCTTCCAAGATGTGCATCTTCTCCTCCATTTCAAATTATGTACGTATGCATTCACACTATCAAATCATACATACAGCATAAGTCCTTTCTGCATACAAATACATGCACACACATTTCTCGTATGAATTATATGCATACTCTTTCTAACATATATACTTATATCTTCAACCAACGAAGTAACTTTCATTCTATTAAAGAAGTATTAGAACCGGACTCTTTAAAAGCAATTCTTCTTCTACTCTATAGATGAGAACTAAACGTATCTGATAAAATGCATTCTGTAACAAATACATTTCTTATTGAGTTTATATAACTGCATCGCTTTCTCTTGCATTCACAAGCTTACATCCCACTTGTATTATTCCTTTTACTACTGTAGGAAGAAATAGAGAAAGAAAAACACAACTAATATTCTTTGTGCACATCGTGAACCATAGCCTTTCTATTTCTCTCTAAATCATCAGCAGTAAAACTGTAATACTATTGCTACTACTACTGCTGGACTCCTCAGCTTACTACTACTCTAATTGTTTATATTGTAAACTTTCTGTTTCCAAACTAAGCCAGATATTTTAATATTAATAATAACTCCGCTTAGTATATACTGTTAATGCTGATAAATTAAGCAATGTTCTGATACTCTTAAAATACTATTGCTATGAGATTTCATGAAAATAAAATCAAAGGTGAAAATATCTAGGTAGTTAAATAAAGATCGAGATAAGAATGATGTTTGAAAATTCTTGTTAGAAACTTGAAATAATTTGCCTTTAATTTCAATAGAACAAAAGTTTTAATGATGCACAATTCTGTATGAAGCAAAACGCTTCTTTTTAATTGAAGCAGTCTGTATATATCTTCTAAGCATTTGACTCCAAACCCTTTCTTCGTGAATAGAACCTTATCTTTTGCTTATTGGAAATAAGCATTTTATTTCAAAGCACGATATAAATTGCACACCTCAGAAATATCTCTTGGAAGCATTCCCATAAGTCTTTCGATTAGCCTACACATGACATTGTCCCTGTTCATGAGGATAAACTTTATGGAAACAATTCTATAGAATATTTATAGTCAAGTTTGAAATAGCAATCAGCTAAGAGGATAAAATTCCCAGTGAAGACAACTCAGTAATAGACTATTGACCTAGAAAGAAGTACAAAAATAATTTCTGTACTTCTTTCCTACACTCACTTTGCCAATCAATTATGGCTGGTTATTGTTCAGCACACATATATTGTCTTGCACATTAATCCTAGTGTTTCCTCAAACCAGCCAAGCATAAATATATACATTTACACCAGAGGCCTTCATTCCATTTCTTGCCTACTGAGCTACTTCTTGAAATACTTCTTTCTTGGAGAGTTAAAGATAGGAAACCTTGCTTTAGAAGCATACTGAAGTATTAGAACCAGTGGTGGATTAATCATTACGCTGAGTAGGCTTAAGCTGGAGAGGGGACCAAGAGCCCCCAAAATGGTTTAATTGAGTGTACACGTGAGTATTATGGATTCCGTAATGTATCTTTATGATATTATACATGTAGTACATTATACATAGTAGAATGATATAAGTTATTTAACATAACTATTCTATTCAACAACTTAAATGCAGTAAGGCTCCCTCTGACCTTGCCCCCTGCAAGGTCAGAGGGAGCCTTACTAAAGCTCAGCCTGGGGGTAGATAATCTGTCACTGATTACAACTGTTGGAATTGTTTTCAATTATTAATATTGAGTCAAGTCTGGCACAAGGTCATATTAGTGAATCTGTCAGTGAAGAATGGAATCAGTAACTGCACTATTTGAAAACTAACCTCTGTACTATTCGTTGGTGCCCCAGAGATTGTCTTGCTATAAATGAGTGGATAATTAGGCTTAAAAGACTGATCGATGATAGTTAAAGTTGATGATGGTCAGTCTATTTATGTACTTGTAAAATTTGTAAAATTCAAAGGAATATTTCTATACGTATATGTGAATCAAGATATTTTGAGTAACACAAAAGGTTTAGAAAAGATGGTCAAGAGGTGAAGAAACAGAAGAGTATGCATCACTTTATGAGATTGACTCTTGATTCGGCCATTAATTTCATTTTAATGAAATGTAGCCAAGTAAGGCATGTACACTAAAATATATAAATCCATATAAATTTATATACATATACAAACATGCAGTATATATAAGCAATAATGAGCAACTATTTTAGAGTTACATGTTTAGACACAACAAATCAGTTTATATTGTTCTTAGAATAAGACATTAAACAATAAATAGTTTATATTGTAGGTATTTTTCATTTTAGTAGGTGAAATAATAAATGTGAAACTTGGGAATTTGGTACATGCTAAAGATTAAAAAAATAATATTGATAAAAACAAAAGTAAGTAACTTGATATTCACAAATCTATTTAATCCCAGAAGACCTTAAGATTGCAAGCAAAGATCATCAGTGAATTTCCGCGAGTGATTTATGCACCTCACATTTAAATGCAAACTTTACCTTTCACAAGATTCTAGTTGAAATTTCACTCACATTTAGAGAAATTAGTGCTGGTACATTTTTCTCCCCTCTCTCGCTCTCTCTTGCACAATATATATATGCAAATTGTTTCCCAGAAGCTTTCAGTAATACAACCCACTAAAAGCAAATACATTTTGGGAAACTTAGATTATGTCATATAAATAAAATTTCATAAAACAACTGAAATTTGCTATGAAAGCATAGATTTAGAAAAACAGCAAAAAGAATGAAATGGCATGAATTAAGATATATGACTAATTAGTGACAATAAATCATATCAAAATAATTAGGTTACTTTAGAAAACAAAATCTTCTGATCATAATTTCTTTCAAACTATTTTCTGGTCCACTTCCAAATCAATAATAATTTATGGTTCAAAATTAAATTTAAATGCTCAGTGCAGCATTTAAACTTTGGTTTGTGAAAGATTTCAGCAATTTATATATGGGCTCTTCACAATTTAGGTTATAGTAGTCTTCACAATTTAGGTTATAGTAGTCTTACGTACAAAAGTTGGCAAGTTTTCTTACCAATCAATGGAATCAGTTTGATTTTGCATTTGAGAAATAATTAACACTGATACATATAATATCTTCCAATTGGTAAGCAGTTTGCTAGTTCCTAAGATTTATATTCATCATCAGGAAACTACTAATAAAGTGGTATCATGCAGGGTACAAGTAAAGGATCTTTGCTTTGGTTCAAAATCAAAGTATTTATTCTCTTAGATATGGCATGAAATCTCTGAATCTTTGATTTGAAATGGAACCTAAAATCTCTTAGCTCTATTGGTGTTCTTTTGACTGTTTCACTAAATCACTTCGCCAAAATGTTATTGGGCTTTAAAAAATTGCTCCTTACTTTTAAGCTTTTTACAAACAGTTGCAAACATCATAACTAGAAATTGATGGCTATACTTTCAGTCATTGTTCACAAAGCTGTAAATCCATCATCATCAGCAGCCTTTTAACGTACATTGTTGGACATAGAAATGGAGAGAAAGTGAAATACAGGGAGTGAAAAAAGTGTCCGATTCATTTCAAAAAGTTTATTTTAACATCCTTATACACATTCAAATACTTTTTTGGATGATTGAACTCCTTCTTGTTGTTTGTGTTCTTTAACACAACGTTTCGGCCTATCCATTCTACGACCTTCTTCAGGTGTAATATTCGAATGTGATTGTGGTAAATAGAAGTTTTTACTCCAACGGAGGCAATGCTTAACATGTTGGATTTGGGTGTTTTTTATCCTTGCATTGTCAAGTTTTGATTTTCATACCTTGTCCCTGTTGAGTATCGGAAGCCACATCGGGGTGAACTCCGCACTTGTCTGACTAATACATTCAGTTGACATGTGCTCTTTCTTTGTTTCCAACAGTGTTCCCTGTCAATAATCCGGACTTCCCCCCAGAGAGGAAAATGATCGCCTTTCTCCTTCCAGACATGGTCAGCCATTCCAGACTTTTCTATCCCGCTCTTGATTATGCTATTCAAGCCTACTGATTTTCAATATCTACAATATCAGATTTTTCTTCTCTTCTGTTCTGTAATAGAAAATAATGTTAAAAGAAAATTGTGCTTAACTGATAATCTCTGTTGACTGGTCTCCTAGGCAGTGGAACCAAAGTCAGATGATGATGATCAGAGAAAAAGCTAATTTAAGCAGCAGTGGTCTTGATTCTTCATTGCTAATCAAATCACCTGCGTCTCTTGATTCCTTTCTTAAACTCTATTCTGTTATCCGTGTAACTTTATCTCGACTCGTGCTTTGTTCATTCTTCATGCCTAAAGAAATGATTAATTCTACAATAGCATTGAAAATAGAATTTAGGAAAAAATATCTTTTTTCATTTTCTACCTCTCCCTTCTTTATTTTTTTACTTTTATTTTGTTAGCTTCTTGCTAAGTAATTTGAAACATTGTTGGGTCTTCAAGTAAATTACCTTTGGTTCCAGGTTCATGGAAATAATACTTATTGTAACTAAGCAAAGATAGTGGCAGGTAACATGGCTGTTTTAACTGGCTTGAAATATAGAAATGTTTGAACAGACCAAACCAAGGAGAGGATCATGGAATGACACAGTTTAGATTAACTTGACAGGTTTCTTTTTCATCGGGTGACCTTAAGACATTTATGATGGGAAAATATACAAAAGAGATGATACAGTCTCAGTCTATTTTGGATCTTTCTAATCTCTTCTTATAAATTATCTTAAGAGATGAACTATTCAATGTACTACATATATACTTACTTATATGTATATGTAGATTAATGCATACATATACATACATAGTTATATTATGTATATGTATGTGCATGCATGTGTGCGTGCATGAATATGTGTGCATGTGCATATGCTTGTGTATGTGTACATGTGTATGTGTGTGTGTGTGAGAGAGAGAGAGAGAGAGAGAGAGAGAGAGAGAGAGAGAGAGAGAGAGAGAGAGATTAAAATAGTTCCAAGATACTTTGGGCCATTACTGATTTATATATATATATATTAGATTTATAATATATTTTATCTTTCACTCATATCTTAGATAAAATATAATGATCTGTCAATAGAAAGTCTTTCCCCCATATATTTCACTTTCTTAGTTGACAAACAGAATTCTACCAATGAAAATATAATCATTTTTCAAACAAACAGCTTTAGAGTGTGCCAGACACAATTGAATAATTATTTCATTTTAGTTTTTTCTATTAAAACCTGAAGAGTAATTTGACTGAAAGAATAAGGGAGGGAAAAGAGAACATATAAAAGACGTCAAATTCCTATTCACCTTCTAATATTCTTGTCGATAAATATAAAAAGAGTATCTATATTTGGCCAAGAAATGGGTATATGAGAACCTAACATTAAATCTTGGAGGAAACAGAAATTCCCAAGTAGTCTTAAAATGAAGTTCAATAATCAAACACAGGGCAGCAGAGATTGTTATAAAATATGAAAGCTGATTGAAGATTGTGTTATGACTCATTTTCATTTAGATAGAATTAATACGCATCTGCAGATCTAAATATTCAAATAAAGAAAATAACAAACTGTCATAAGCCCTTTATCTTCTGTTGATATCACTCCCTTCTTGCTCTTCCCATACATACTTTGCTCGATGTTCACTTTTTGGTCGACACCATCAGTGTTCTTTTCTGCAGCTTAATTACCTCTTGGCCTACTAGCTTCTGTCTCTCACTTCACAGTGATAATCTGGTCACGCGACCAGCATTTCCTTTTAGCTGCACTAAGGGCAAACAATGGAACCGCTAGGTTCTATAGTCAAGTAACTAAACACTGTAAAACTCCTTACACTGATGACTTCTCCGACGTGATGAACACACAAACTTTTTATCACATCACATTTTTCACAATTACAAAAATCTTTTTTTCTTCAACATGTATGAAGACTTAAAAAACCCAACAATTTTCAAATATTTTCAAATACAAAGAAGATCGGATGGACTTCAACAAAAATACACAAAGAAAAATCAAATTTTCCAACTCTTCGAGACAACACACCATCAAATCAATTCGAAACAAAAAGTTACTTATACTGTTTTGGAAGATGACACGGTACAGCAAACAGCAACAAACAATCGTTGAATATTCACAGACTCACATATAAATTAAAACATGGTACCGCTTCTCCAAAATCATGAATTGGAACTTTATACACTCATCTCTCTAACTCAGTAAACTATAACACAACCTGTTTGTGTATTAACTCAACCCAATGCATAAACGATCACAGAAAAATTCTATTGAGGTTGCTTCAGAAATTTTAAAAACCTTCTACAAATTCAAACCTGCATGGGAATTTTCATCCATCAACATTGGTAAACCCAGTGGACATATCCCCCCACCACTAAAAACAACCGCAGAATATTGTCCCATTTGTACTCAGGCCCCATTACTTACACATGAATACGGTAAGAATCTTTACATTTCATATGCAAACACGTGCTAAATAACTTTTAACGCATTCACACAAAAGGAACTTTCAAAAGTGTTTACAATTGTATGCACAAGACTCATTTCACAGAACAATCAATGATTTTTAACACATTTTACACAAAGAACTCACAAAGATTATTTACACATATACACACAAAGACTTCTACCACAGTTCAACCTTCCTTTACATCTCTAAAATTGGTGGTAAACTGAAAGTCAAACAAACCGAAACAGTTCATACAATAATAGAATAAAGGAAGAAAGTTCATATTAACAGAAATTAAACAAATGCAGATATTTGTAGACATACAAATTACACAACATTTAATATACGAAGACAATATAAATGTTTATTTGACTGAAATAAAGAACATGGAACAAAACGATCGTGATTCGTAATGAGAGATACAAAAGTGAAAATTAGTTAATTTGGCTAGTCCTAAAGAGTGAGAATGGAAATGGATGAAAAATAGTTTCTAGCACAGAAATAGAATTCGGAAGAGAGATCTAGTTGGCGCTACGTAGCAAGGAAGAATTAGCAGAGAAAAACATGGGACTTTTGTTGTCGTAGTTACCTGTTGACTGAAATGCTTTGTTTTCAATAACGTTTGATCATTCGAAGATCAATGCTGTATTATTGAAAACGTAGTGAGTTTTACGGTGTTTAGCCTAGGCTGTCTTTTCTAAATAGGTTGTATCCATTTATTTCCAGAGTATCATTTGAAGCTAAGTATTCAGCATTTTACGAAGAAAAAAAATCAAGTACACAGTTCAAATTCTATGGAATTAATTTTTGATGGTGGTATATACATATATAAATCAAAATATAAATTTAATCTTAATTTTACAAATATTATTCGTATTTGGTAAATATGGCAACTTTTACACAAAGTTCCATTTGCTTATGAAAAACAAAACTATTTGATTTCTTAAATTGAAAAGTGGACCACTACGTCTACCTAGGACAAAGAATTCTCATGAAATCCTCAAAAGAAGAAGAAATCAGGAGAAGAATCACTCTAGGTTGGCAAGCTTTCGGAAAGACAAGCTCAACCTTTGAGAACAAGAAATTCTCATTTGTCCTAAACAGAAGGGTATATAACCAATGCATCCTCCCAATAGTCACAAGAAAGAATCATGTTCAACATCACATGTAGAGATCAGCACAGCATATTAGAGAAAAAACAGGAGTCAGAGATATCATAGAATCCATTAGAAAACTCAAATGGCAATGGGCCGGTTATGTTGCAAGAATGTCAGACAACCAGAGTCCCAGAAATCATATGCAAAACTGTGGCCGGCAAAAAATAAGATGACATGATGAACTAAACAAGTTCAGAAAGTATTGGCTCTTGGGGAAGGTCTTTGTCCAACGACGGACTCTAAAATGATGATGCTGATAATTGTCACACAGTTGCTTGTTATTTTTCAAGAGGGGCTGAAAAAAGCATTTTTTAATTTTATTTCTTATTCATTGAATCTATTAATATTGGAAGTGATTCTCAAATAGGGTCTTCAAGCAGAATGAGAGAAATTAGAATCAATGAAAAGTGAAAAGAAAACTGTTCATTTATGAAATATTTAATATCTCGCATTTTAGATCTGTAGCAAATTAAGAATTTAATAATAGAGTGCTTACCTGAAATTTTTCACTGTTTTGCCAATTAGGTTGTGAATATTCATATTCTGCAGAATCAAGAACTTGGTTGCAACTGATATAATGCAGAAAGAGGCTCTCATATGTCACTTTTAATCTGCAATGGAATTATAACAAACGTAGGAATTAATGAATGTACAGAGAATATATACAAATATACAATTAAGTAGAACAGATTTTACACATTGGGGAGTCAAGTAATATTGATTTAAAGAAAATTCTTATTCATTGAATTTATTGATATTAAAAGTGACTCTCAAACGGGGTTCATAAGTAGCAATACAATTTTAATGACAGGTAGGTACGCTAGTGTGATGATTGCTGGATGTAGGATGTGAGAATTTCTGGCCCTGAAAAGGGCCGTTAACATTAAGGGACCACAGGATGGAAATGCCGTTACTGGATAGGTTGCTTTCGTGTGTAGAGGTAAGATTTTGTTGTTTAGCCCTTAAACGGGCTGAGTGTATTAATGTGGAAGGGGGACTTTGTTGTTTGGGCCTGGAAATGGCCGTTATGTATTAACAGACCACAGTGTAGAGGGTGAGACTTTAGTCCTGAGAAGGACTGTTGCATTGAGGATCACGTGAGCACACGTGTTGCTGCTTGCAAAGGTGTTTTGGGATCGTTCGCCATTATTTATAGATTTGGGGGCGAGCAGCAAGTCACGTGACGCAAATAGAGCGTGTTGATTGGTCGATCAGGTCCAGGAGCTGTTGGGGAAGAAAGGCTCACGCCGCCATGTTGGTTTTAGTGCGGAAATACAAACAAAGACACGAGAGTTGTGTCGGAAAGAAAGCAAATAAGGACGTACATTTGTAGATTACAATGAAAAGATTTGTTTAATAAAAAAGGGAGATACAGAGACATGTCGATTAAAGGAAAAAGGCCGAACATAAAGATTGGGAAAAAGCATTCGTGTTGAAATGATCGTGGAGAGAAAAGAGTTAAGCTTAGTAAGAATGAGGATACAGGTATGTACTAGTTTGTAGAGACGAAGGTCTGATCCCTAGGCGACAAAGGGAAGCTAACTGAGATGTGTTTGATTTCGATCGCCCGGTTGACAGAACACAACTTGCTCTCAGCATATGTCACGAACAAAATACAGGAGAATTAGCTTGTGGAGAAAGAGAAGTGGAAAGGAAGCTAGACGAGAGGTTTGTCTTAGAAGATAGCCAAGCCATCAATTGAGGCGAAGTGAGGCAGACATGTAGAGTGTTCGCTGAAAACATTAGCTAGCTAAGGTAACTGGAGACAAAGAGATCACTAGGTCGAAGGAGAAAGTGGTCTCCAAAAAGGTGATAGTGAGGAACTGGTACGAAGAAGTTAGCTGAAAGAAAGACACGGACCTATCGACTGGAGGTGTCATCAAAAAGTGAGGTAAAGTAGAGCCCTTGGTCCCTGGTACTTATAGTAGCCACAACCAGCAGCAGCCAGCTGTGACCTCAGCCGAAAATATACGTGCCCAAACAGATTAATTCATAACTGTCTTATCAATTTGATGTTGATTTTAAACAATTTAATTGTGCACTTTTATATATATTTGATAAGCAGGTGCCAAAAAATGGAACATTAACTAGGAGTATTACAGGCTTGCATTCTTATGACCAAAGAATCTTTAGTAGATACAAGCCACAACCAAAGAACTACCTTTGTGTTACCATCATTACTGGGGGAACAGGTGTGACTGAAAAACAGAAGGGCTGTGTACAAAAATGCACACATTTCATATTTTATTCCTTTAGGTCTACTGATGAGAATTACCCTTTGTTTTTAAAGCACAAAACAATGCTGGAGTGAAACAAGAGATGCAAAATGCATGGATGGCGAGCGAAGCAAAATGTGTAGATGGCAGCTCGATCCTGAGTGGATGTGTTTCTGCCACTGTCTTCTGTTGCTATTTCCATGGACCCTTCTGCATGGCTGATTTTCCTTCAATCCATAGCCTGTCTGCTCCTGTTCAGCTGGTCTTCCCAAATGAATGGCATTTTGATTTCCTTTGTCTTGTCAGGCTCAATTGAATTTAAATTTCCCATTCTCTCTTGAGCCTTATCAGACACTCCTGCTTCTAGCCTTATCAACCGCTTCTGACTCTAGCATCATTCAATACCACCCACGCTTCATTTTGTTATACTACTGTATGTTCACAGATGTCAAGATAACCTTTTGATTGATGTTACTCAAGGGAATAACATCTCTGATTTTACCAACCAAACTCTAAAATAAGCTACCTTCTCAAAAGTGATCCCTTTGCAGAGAGTTTGTTTCTAAAAATGTCTTAAGTCCTTTATCAAATTGGTAGAAAATGGTAGAAATGCTGGAAGGTGATGGTAAAAAAGCTGATTGTGCGGACTTGATACAAATGTTTGAGCCAGAAGAATATTTTGCTTATAAGCTTAAAGCAAAATGCTTAATGACTCTGAGTCTTTGATTTTTATTAGGTGCAAAAGGTTTTCATGATGGGAAGAGAATCTATACAAAGAAAAATATAGTGCCAGCAGCAGTTAATTGAGTTTGCTTTTCATACGGTTTCAAGGGATATATTAGATGAGTGTTTCTCAACCTTTTTCAACCCAATGTCCCCCTATAACACCCAGACATGTGGTAACTTATCATTATAAATTTAAAAAATCAACATTCAGTTCAAAGGTTTTATTACGGAAAATGTTATAGTAAGTATATCAATCAATTTTTAATGGGTGCTCATTATCAAATTAATTGTGGCTGCAAAGCAATTTAAAAGGTTTATTAAAAAGGAAATTACTTAAAAGAGTGCATACAACATAAATCTTTGCTACTAGTATATATTTTTAACAAGTGTGGCAATATCTGGCTTGAACTTTGACAAATAGAGTCTCAAGTCACCACGACTAACAAGCGTTTTTTCTTCATAAGTATATTGCTCACTGCATTGAATCCCCGTTCTACAAGGTAAGAAGAGAGAGCAATGAAAAATAGTCAACATTATATTGTCGGATTTTCTTGTTTCATCTTTTTTTTGCAGAAGGTGAGTCTAGGCTGGTGTAAGTCTCTTCAGTAGCATGCTTTTTTATCTGGAAGTAAAAATATGGTATAATACACACACAACACACACACACATACAGACAGACAGAAAAGACTCTTCCCAATCTTGTAATTGTCTTTCATGCTTTCAGAGAAAGTAATTTCTTCTCGATCCAGGAATTGGCCACACACACATTGTCTATCCATCTGTTGACAGCATCTTTAGCTATATTGGACTGTTAGTTGATTTGTTCAATGACTTCTGGGTTACTTTTAAGATGACATTCAATTTCATCTATTTAGGTGGAAGGTCTGTTAGTTGATTTGTTCAATGACTTCCACATTCTCTTGTCTGGCTCCTTCAGACCAATTGACACTACCTTTAAGGCCATGTCTGGCATCTTCAGACATTCACTGCGTCTCTATTTCTTGGATTCATTCGGGGGTCCTGCCCAGGACCTCGCTTCTGGTCATTTTTCTATTTTCTAATGTGTAACGCTTGATCAGTTGTTCCTTTTTCATATTAGATAATAGGATAGGAGTCCTCATTAAAATTCAATGCAGGTTCCGGATCTTCTGATTCGCTGTGGGGCCACTGACAGTGGGGTAACTCCCGGTGTATCTGTGTACCTGCTATCTGCTACATGGTGTAACAGCGACTTGAGTGGTTTGCTCGCCTATTAATTTTCAGGTTTTCAACTTCCCGATTTTTGGATGCAAAGATCATATGATCCAAGTCTCCATATCGATGGCAGTGACATTTAGAGTCATCAGTTCTTGCGGGTTTCAAAATATTCATCATATTTATCCTGTATCTTTGTGCATTTTCCGGTGGACGTTCTTCCACTATTTCTTTTAGGAAATTCTGACACTGTGTCAGAGCAAATTCTATTTTCTCCATTTTAGAAGATTTGTGTCAAACCAGATCTCACCTGGTGTTTGGAATTTTTCCATTTTCCGACAAATGTTGTGTTGTTTTTGTTGTCAGCTTTGTCTCCAGCCAAACTGGTCTCTTGTCGTTTTTGTTGTCAGTTTTGTCTCCTTGT
>VCCN01001809.1:976750-988738 GCA_006491835.1 Architeuthis dux
TGTATAAATAAGAATAATCTTGTAATAAATGTTTGTCCCATTACATAAGACGAATGATTGGATAAAATTCGGAGAGGAAAAATAATTGTTTCCAGTGTTTAGACACGGATCTTTAAAGTTCATGAAAGCGAAATAAAACAACTCATAATGATCGGCTGGAAATCATTTGGTATGAATAGAGACATATTGCCAATGTGCTTAAAGCGTAAAGTATACAATGAATGCATAATACAAGCTATGACTTACGGATGTAAAATTAACAGAATCAACTCAGAATCGCACAGAGAGCCATGGAAAGAGCCATGCTAGAGATAACTCTAAGAGATAGACAAAGATCAACATGGATCAAAAGGGGGACTAGAGTGAAGGATATTATACAACAAAAATGGAGATGAGCTGGACACTTAGCAAGAAGAAATAACAATAGATGGTGCAAAGGACTAACCAATTGGTGCCCATGGGTCATTAAACGCAGTAGGAAAAGACACGACACAAGATGGAGGGATGAGATAGAAAGGTTTGCCGGTAAGACATCGCAGAGTTTAGCACAATCGCAGTCGTCATGGAAGAAGACGAGAAAGGTCTTTGTCCAGCAGTGAACTTATGATGGCTGTTGTTGCATACAATACGATGTATATTTATTAAACATTCATATATTATATGTAGATATAGAAGTACACACAGGCACACGCACACACACAAACACATCTATTTATTAAACATTCATATATTATATGTATATATTGTACACACAGGCACACGCACACACACAAACACATATCTATATTATATGTAGATATTGTACACACAGGCACACGCACACACACAAACACATATCTATATTATATGTAGATATTGTACACACAGGCACACGCACACACACAAACACATATCTATATTATATGTAGATATTGTACACACAGGCACACGCACACACACAAACACATCTATTTGTGGTGTAAACCAAAAGAATATAGAGAGACATACATATTTGTAAACATATCTTCAGTATATATATATTTTCAAAAAGTTTTATTTATGAAAAATTGGAGATTTCTATTTTAGGAATAATCTTGTTTCTTCTTCCTCATGAAATAGATGATATCTATATTTGCCTGTTTATAAAACAGTTTTTCCTTCGAGAAAATCACAATCATAAACTTTCCAAATCTTTTTGCTGCATATCAGACTCTGTCTGTTATGTCAAACAATCAAGTGATTGAAAAACCATCTGAAAATCTGAACAAATGAATATCAACACGAACTTTGATTCTTTTCATAATTCCTTTGTCTGCATTTGAAAAACATGTAAAACAACAATGATAAGGATACTAGTCTGAATAATATAGAATTCAAACAAGAACTCAAACTATTTCAAATTACATTAATATATTTACTTTTATATGGTCGTATTAAGACAAGTGGTTTTTCAATCATAGAAAAATTAGAAAACTATCAGAAACCGTCAACCAAAACTGTCAACATCAACATAGTCAACATTTTCAAGTGGGTCTAGCTGGCTGGCTATGTATCATGTGTACAGGCAATATCAATGGAGCTAGAGGGCTGAACATTTGAACATTTACTCCGTATTATGTCTAGACGAAACATTCTTTTTGTTTTTTGAAAATTCCTTCCCTCCAATAAATTTGCATGTAAGTTTATGCTAATGTGAGAAGTAACTTATTCATTGATCACCCCTTTCCCCAAGTATTTAATTGATCACCCTCAATACGGCATGCTGCCAAAAATGTTGGTCATGTGACTCTTACTACGGACAGAAATCTTGCATGTAAGGTAAGTATTTCTGCGGGGAATGCGGAAAATTGACACCTTGATACAAATAAACGTCAAAATCATATAAAACTTAATTTTTTCGTTGAAAAATGTTAGTGTCATTATTAAGTTGAAAGATTGGCGAAATATATGAGATAAAAATTATTTGTGTACATCTTATAAAACGGGAGATATCATTGCATCAAAAAAGTGTAAATCTGCGCGAAAAGTAAACAAAAAATTAGTAGTAAATTTTCTCCCCTTTCAACGATAAAAAAAAACACCTAGATTTTAATAATTTATTATTCAGCAACTACCGATTCGATTTTAATAATATTTCCAATACTTATCGAATAAAGGATGAATTTTTAAAAAAATCAGTTTTTATTCCAAGTTTCGGGAAACAAATATTTTTTTGTGATTAAAAAAAACTCATCTTGAAAATTTGATTTATTTTCTCATGATCTGTCCGATATTTTTACATGACTAAGTTAACCCCATGAATATATAAATTCTGCTTCTGTTTTTGAAAAAGCTAAATTTTTTTTAAATGCGAAAAAAACAAGAAATACTGCTCTAAATTGCCAATATTTTTCATTCACGTGGTAAAATATGATTTGTCCATGAAAAGAGAAATAATCTTAGCATTAAAATCTTTTTTATAGAGAAGTTTAAAGTTTTTACTGTTTTGAAAAAAATACTTTTTTATTCTGTTTCTGTTATGATCAGTTAAACGCTGTTCTCACGTATGTTCTGTGAAAGGGTAAGTGAAGATATGTAAAAAAATGAAAACTGAAACCAGGGGCGATTTTTTAAATTATTATTTTTGTTGTGATTTAATTGGCCGAAATTTTTCTATGGATGGACATAAACGTAAATTTTCATGTCAACAAAAGAGGACACAACTGCTGTCATAATCTCAGTCTGCCCTCCTTATTGACAAATAGCGACTTCCGTAATATGTAATTAGCGTATCTGAGCATGGCATTGATCCTTATCTCTTGGCGGGAAACGCAAGGTGTTGACAGATCTTTGACCCCCCCCCCCAACGTGAAAAAAAGAGGTTTTTATGTAGTTTTTGAATGGAAAATGGTAATTATTCGGTTAAGGATTGTTCAGTAATGATGAAACTAAGTATATCTAATTTTTTTAAAAAACATCGGAAGAATTCTTGATTTTAAAAAAAATTTTAATTTACAGAATTCGAATTTTTTAAAATTTCCAAAAAGGTCAACAAAATTGCGGAAATTTTAGATTAAAACTTTAAACTGACTTTTAAGAGCACAATTCTATGTTGAAGTGTTTTTTTTTCCTTTTTTCCGGACATATATTTGGACTTTATTCTTTCTAACAAAAACAAGAAAAAACTTACAAACAACAGTTTTTAAATTTTAATTTACGTTTTAAAACGGGGTGTCCAAAGTGCGCAGAAATACCTAATGTACGGTCAAGGGTTATTTCTTTTGTATCAAACATTAGACAATCTTTTTGAAGTGAGCAGTGATGCTACGCCTAATGAGCAAAAGTATACAAATAACGAAGAAATATCTTCCGAATATTTCGATGCAAAAACGAAGCAGAAAACGGAAGAAAAATAAATCTACAGTTTATGTAAACAACTTTAGAGCGCGAGGTGGTTTCTACAAGGTTGAGATTTTGTTGTGTTGAAGTGGATATGTAATGAATGGTGAAGCAGGGGATATATGCCTCGAAGTGTAGAAGAATGTGAATAGTTTCTACGGTTGAAATTAGCGGTGAAAAAGCGATGGCAAAATGGCCGGTAGTAGCAGCAGGAAAGGTCACGGGGTCAAAAGAGGAAGGACGAAAAGGGCCGTATGGTTTTTGGCGGTTAAATCAAACAAAGGAAAAAGAATGAAAACACAAAGGCGATGGATTTAAAGTTTAAAACAGGCCATGTTTAATAAAAAAAATGTACGGCCAAAAGGGGTACAAGAAAAGGAAATATAGGCATATGTGTAAAAGTAGTTAGAGGTTTTTGGTGAGATGATGGCGAAAAGAAAAGAAAAAGGGATGTTTGCCTCTAGCCATTTTTCGCGTTCCGAGATGTATTTTGTGAGACGGCAGTGTTAGTTACACGAACTAAATTATGTAGGCTATTAGTGCTCTTTAATAATGTGTTTGCTCTCGACAAAAGAAATCGGTATTAGGTGAAAATGAGGGCTTCTGACAGAAAGTAGAGAAATGCCAGGCATGAAGGAAATGTTTTTTGGTCAGGAAGACTTTTAAGGGTTGATCCGCTAAACCTGATTTTTACCAGAAACTAATTATCGATGGTCGTTATACATTCTCGGAAGGGCCCATGAATGAAGCATGCATTCCTAGTTTTGGCGAAAAGGAATGGAGAAAGGATGACCAACGATTTTAGGTAAGAGGGGGAGATGTTTTTACGTGCCAGAGAAATAGACACGGGCGAAGGTAGCACTGTGTGAACAGGCTACGAAAGGCCAAGAGAATCGGCAAACAAGGCTTTTTATAGGCGTGCTGACGTCACGCAAAAAGGGAGCTAGTATTTAGTTGCGTACTTCATAGGGGTCAGAGCTGGCCCTTGTCGAGGTGACAAGACCAGTTTGCTATTCTAAACCCTATTTTGGTACTTTGTGAAAAGTGACCGCTACACAACGTAAACAAAGTCGAAGAAAGTTCTTTCTTAGAACTTATTGAAGAGGTGACCAGACTCAAAACGGATTTGAAAAATAAAGATTCTGAATATGAAGAACTGATCAACTTGTTAAAATCGGCGCAAAATACACGCGAGCAAAAGTATCAACAAGAATTACGGTAGTGCAGGCGTAAATATTCCGAGGTTTAGAAGTTAGAACGCTTAAAAGTTGATCATCAACATCTACAAAAACGGAATACACAGATTTTTCAACTAATAACTGAATCGTCCAGAATCGACGAATTTGCAAAAGAATTTACAACAGAAGACAAAACATTTGAATCTAAAAATAACGAATCTCTTTGTGCAGTGGACTATGGCAACAAAATCTTTTTCTCAACATACTGGTGAATTGTTATTAGTGAAGATAAGAAAACAGAAAATAAGCAAGGAGATTCTTCAAAAAACGGAAAAGCCACCCCAGTGATGTTATTACACAAGGAGATAAAAGCCACACACTTAAGCAAGAACACAGAACTGATAACAAAAGCAGAAAATATTTAAAACACCAGGTGAGATCTGGTCTAACACAAATCTCTAAAAATGGAGAAAAGATCATTTTCTTTGACAGTGTGTCAGAATTTCCTAAACAAAGAATTAAAGGACGTCCACCGGAGAATGCGCAGAGATATAAAAGTAAGAATCTTTCAAAACCTGCAAGACCTGATGACTCTAAATGTCATTGCCGTCGATATGTCGACATGCAAAGCACACTAGTCACTGTTACAAATGCCACCATGCAGGTCATTTGGCTAGTGAATGCTACCCTAGACAAGTCTGTTGCTTCAACTGCAAAGAAATTGGCCACACAGACAAGTACGTTACTGTTATGCTGTGAAACGCTGCTATTTATGCAACCGGCTTGCTCACATTGCTCGTCACTGTGACAAAGAGATCAGGAAGGCTTATTTTAGCTGCGGAAGTTTTGGGCATATCCGGCGATATTGCCCTTCCACGGACACCAGGACTAGCTACCGGTATTGGAAATCCAGCCAGATTGCTAAAGGTTTACAAACGTAACACACACAAAAAAAAGAATATGCGCCCTCCCAACCCTCAGGGGAAATTTGAGCAGCACAAACATATTCGGAGTAACTCCTATGCAATTGCAGTTGACACCCACTAGGAATTAATCGCCCATTTCCTATATGATCGCTTACCCACAGTGACCATGGAGGTCAATCATTTCAAAGTAGCCAGGTGGTATTCTGAGAACGCCGTTTTAGTTGGCCAAAAAGAAAGTAGAAAGTTGAATTGGCAAGATTCCATGAGTCAACCAGAAGGTACCAAGATGACATCAGGGGTGGGCAAACCTTTCGCCCTGAGAGCCACATGGAACATCTGTAATGTCTCTAGCGGCTGCATTCGACACAAAACTAAATTTACTAAAAAATAAAATTTATTTTCACATAAAAATCCAATTATTCATACAACTGTATTATTTGGTACAATGTTATGATATCCTTCCACGAAAAGGTTATTCCGGGGTCAGACAAATGTGGGTGACCCGCTTACCTTAGGAAATAGGTATATGCGTAGGTGTCCAACAAACAGAATGTGAATGACACCTGCTTAGGCCTTTGAGAAACCTATAAAGCAGACCCAAACGCGGACAGAAAACTCGACACTCAAAGAGACCGCTGTCCCTGTTGGGGACAGACTGACGGTTTTCTTATCTCTCTCCCACTCTTCACTCTCTCCCACTCTTCACTCTCCAGCCGACAAAGATGTATACTATGAAATAAAAATATGTCCAGATATTTTTACAAGCAAATCTTCGAGTTTCCTTTCTATCCAAGTCCAGTACATTCACCCTGCTATGCAACAACAACATCAGCAGAGCCGGAAGTCCCGAGACCGCTGTCCATGTTGGGGACAGACTGACGGTTCTCCTTATCTCTCTCCCACTCTTCACTCTCCGGCCGACAAAGATGTATACTATGAAATAAAAATATGTCCAGATATTTTTACAAGTCTTCGAGTTTCCTTTCTATCCAAGTCGAGTACATTCACCCTGCTATGCAACAACAACAGATAAAACTTAATTTAATATTATGTTACTGAACAATTACTCAAACTCTTAATGAGATTTATGCAATTGTACAAAATCCTGCACAAGTTTGTTGTAGTCAGGATTCAGCATGCTTGTAGTTATACGCAAGGCAGAGTGCAAATTTGAGCCTGTTAGAAAAGACCTGTTCTTTGATTTGTTAATGTTCATACATGAGAAAGTCTGTTCACAAATATAGCAAAGAATACACACATTTTTCTGGCAAACTTTTTCAAATTACCAAACTTCTTTGTACTGAGTGATGCATAGAATTCGATTAGTTTCATATTCTTAAAACTCCCCTGCTGCTTTAATATTAAAGGAAAAGGGGTACTTCAGCAAATTAAACTGATCTTCCATAGATTTAAAGTCAGCAAAACGCCTTGAAAACACATCTTTTAAAGCAGATACCTGCTGACTGTATTTCTCTGAACAGGCTTGTGGGACAGTCTGTGTCCGTAACAAAGGAAAATGCACAAAGTTGTAATCACTCAGTTGTTTGGAAAAGAGTGCTAGTTTCACTTGAAATGATATAATTTCCACAAACAATTCATGTGCAAAAACACTCTTGCCTTGTAACTTGGTATTCAGTTCATTCAGTTTGTTGAAAATGTCAACTATGAACATTAAATCGCACACCCAGTCTTTTTCATGTTACTTAAAAATTCACAACTAATGTTCTTCATTTCAAGAAAGAGAAAAACTTCTTCCAGATTCCACACTCTTCTCAAAAGATTTCCCAGGCTTAACCGGCATACATTGCTATGATACAGTACATCTGAATATTCCGACTCCATATCATCCAGAAAACTGTCTGTGATTTAGCCCCCTGTCTCTGATTAAGTTATGGATATGTACTACAGGATCAACCACATCTTTGAAATCTAGGACAGATTTACACAGACTTTCCGGCTGAATAATCCAATGGAATGATAACACAGTAGATGCTTATCTTTCACTTTGTCATTAAGCAGCTTTATGAGGAGGCCAACATGTTTTCCTGTTAATGCAGGTGCACCATCTGTTGTAATGCTTGTCAACATGTTTCAAGGTAAACCAGATCCATCCAAGCAGTTTTCAACACCTTCATACAAATCTGAGCCAGTTGTGGTGTCCTTCAATGGTTCAACTGACAGCAACACTTCAGTAATTGCAAAATTATCATCAATTCCTCTAATAAACACAAGCAGTTGTGCTGTGTCTTGTATGTAAGTGCTCTCATCTAGTGCCAGTGAGTACCACTTGCCAGCCTCAAGTAGCTGTTCTGACAGATTCTTCGAAATGGATCACACAAATTGATATCACTATGCAAGAAAGTTTGCAGGATGCAAAAATAATCCTCACAAGCCACATGTGGCCTGCGGGCCATAGTTTGCCCACCCATGACCTAGATCATAGATTGTATTATAAACAGACTCTGCAATTGATAAATTTCACCTGACAAATGCTGGAGAATGAACTGTTCAAAACATTAAAAAAAAAAACAACAGAAAAGATGAGGAGAGAAAAACAGTCACAATTTGCTTCATTATTTCAATTTTTCTTTTCTTTTTAGTATATTTCAATTTTAAACAATGGAGCAACATGTCTGTATTAAAAAATAGACTAATTTTATAATTTGTATTATTTGTGTAAAAGATAGTTTTTAAGGGAAAACAAAAATTCAAAACACATTATCTTGCGAATTGTTAATTGATTCTGTAGAGCTTTTGTTAATCTTTAGGAAACCAGCTGTTCAGAAATACAGATGAATCGGTTTTCTTTGGTTATTGTTTTTGGGGTGAATAATTCTAACAACATCTGAGTTTTAATAATGCAAATCCATTTAAAATTTTAATGATGGGTCAAACTCATTACTCAGTAGTTAATGATCTGTAAGACCAACTGCTAACCATTATCCCACAGTGAGGTGCCCATCTTGGTGTCATACGACTGAAATATGCGGATATAAAAAAATCATGTAAATATAAAAGTTACAGGCCTAAATTAAAAAAATATAGTAAATCTAAAACTATACTTGGACGTACGTGTGTATAAGAGATGATAAAATGCAAGAGAGTGTATAAATTATACTTGTACATTAATAAAACATACATACTATGTAAATACCATAAATACATATTACACTTGGTTGTACCTGTATTGTATATTTTTTAAAAATTTTACAAAAAAATATTTTACTTATGGAACACACATATGGTGGAATGGGTTAAATTTAAAATTTTAAAACGGGGAATGCTTATGACATTAAGGGCATTCTTAAAACCTGTGTTAGCCCTCTCAAATCACGGAGAAGAAGCCAAGTAAAAATTTCATGTATAATTTTTCTATATTTTTTCCAATGCATTAGACTTTTTTCTGAACTTTTTTTAAAAAAAAAACTATTATTTTTATCATTATTTTAAGTATGAAAAGGCCGACAATTTCAGCGTGAAATCGACACGTTAGAAATTTTTTTAAATCTGGCAAAAATCAGCATATTATTCCATTTTTATTTTGATACTTTAAATAATTTTCCATTCCAAATTTCGGAGTAGAATAATTTGTTTTTATATGATTCCTACCCCACCTTGTATTAATTTGATGCTTTATCTATTTTATATAATGAGGCTTTCGTTGATTTTTACACATTTTACAGATATATCCCTCGAGATACTAATTATGTTTACCTTGGGATTAAAAAACAGGAAAATTAAGTAAAATAATTTCTTTTTCAGCAAACTTTTAGTTTTATTTCGCTCAATTATAATTCAGGCTTTTGACTTGTGAAAAATAGTTTTTGGTCACTCAATATTGATTTAAAAAAACATTTTTCATCATTTTTATCGATTTATTCCGATAATTTTGAAATGTATATTTTTATTATTTCTATTCTGTGGTTCGACTGAAACTCATATAAAAATATTGTAACAGGGATGAATAATTAAATATAGTGAAATGATGAAAAAATATCTACCGGCTGTATTTTTAATATATTTTATTCTATTTTTTGTTTATATAAATTGACCACTATTTCAAATTATGGGAGCTGCTGATGACAACATGCCTTTTTTTGCATAGCACAGCTGTCGTGCATTTTAATCTTGTTTATTTTGTCGTAAGTTGGAGAGTACCTGTATATTCATGTATACTGCTAACAAATAAAAAGATCTTTATCTGTGCTTTAGCTTAGCTACATCTTTTGTATTTGTGCATTTATTGTAGCAATGACTCTTAGTGGAGATCATGTCATTAGTATTTGTGTGTATAGTAAAAAAAAATGTCAATTAAAATACTAAATATTATTTTAATATAACATTTTATCAAATCAAAATTGTGGGAAAGTTAATTTATTCAGTAATGAATAATATAAGGAAACTATAACTACCTTTAATATTTAATATATATTATGATGATAATTATACAAGATATGGGATTAAAGAGATTAAAGAAAATCAACTTTGTATTGAAACTATTCAAGTTCAACTCTGTCATTTGAATAAACCGCCTTTTGTAATTTTTTAGTTTTTATAAATCTGTTTCTGACTGAACATGTTTCAATATGCTGAAGCTTTAATATCTTTGTT
This sequence comes from Architeuthis dux, assembly GCA_006491835.1. Classification (NCBI taxonomy): domain Eukaryota; kingdom Metazoa; phylum Mollusca; class Cephalopoda; order Oegopsida; family Architeuthidae; genus Architeuthis; species Architeuthis dux. The sequence continues at coordinate 986,823 of VCCN01001809.1, forward strand.
TACTGCTTTTCTTTATAGGAATAAATCTGCCTCATTAGTTTATAGTTATTTTGAATTTGTTGTTTGCTGATTAAATCAATAAATGGCAGTTTTAATTCTAGTGAGATTTCATTTTTTATTGCTCAGATCACAAATATTTGAGGCTGTGTTATTTGAATATCAATCAATTTCAGTAGAAAGAAACATTTTGACAAGTGATTAAAATAAGATATTTGTATTTGAAGAGATTAAATTTGATTAACAAGATAAAAACATCAACAATTAAAAAGTTTTGCAACAATTTATGCAAATAACACCAAAACCAAACAAAAAATCCTTCTAATTCTTTAATCACTTTTACAAAGATATTTATTTAAATAAATATTTAGAAAAAATAACAGGGAAAGATATAATCAAATCAATTTTCAATTTTGGATGATAGTTTTACAGGAGACCTTGGCTTTAAAGTAAATCTCATATTATCTTAATCTGAAGTAAAGTTATACATTAAGTAATTTTATAGCTGAAAATGGACAAAGCCCCAGGTGAGGACAATATTACCAGTGGACTACTGAAGGACAGAGGAAATCCAATAACAGTAACACTCACTGATCCCTCCAACAGATGCCTCAAGAAAGGCTGTGTTCCAAAGAGCTGTATAAATGCAGTAATAACCCTACTCTACAAGAAAAGTGACAGAACAGACATCAAGAACTACTGCCTGATAAGCCTCCTACTTGTAATATACATAGTCTTTCCTCAAGTCCTATTGAACTGAATGATATGGGCTCTAGACTTTTACCAACTGAGAGAGCGAGCAGACTTCAGGTTGAGAATTTCCACTCTGGACCATCAGCAAGTCATCAACCAGTTACAGAAGAATGCCCAAGCACACAGAATGCTACTATACTTTGCTTTTGTTGATTATGAAAAGGCTTTTGATTCCATTGAGTAAGAGCCAATGTTTTGTATGCTGAAACACCAAGGAGTTGAGGAGGCCTACCTGCCTCTGCTCGAGGACCTCTACAATTTAGTCATGTTTACTCTGCACAAGGACAGCAAAAAGATCAAACTACAAACAGGAGTCTCTGACATAGTTCAATCCATCCAGCATGCCAAACGCAGATGGGCAGAACATCTAACCCATTACCAAGTTGACTATCAGTGTCACCAAAGCGACACCAAGAGACAAGGCCAGAACCCAGAGCCAACCAAAGACAAAATAGAGCAACGGGCACAGCCAAGAATAGACATTTATGGTTCAGGACATGGGAGGGATTCCTCTTTTGGGAGTGAGAAAAGGCTGATGATGATGATGATGATAATGATGATAGCTTCTGGTAATACTACTTACATCTAATTTATTTTATAAACAGTTGGATTAATTCCAGATATTACTATCTTTTCATTGATATTCATATATGTTAATTCTAAAAATAATACATCATACCTTTGTGATAAGTTGTTTTCTCATATTTAGTATATTACCTTATAAAGTAAAGGATACTATACAGCTTAAGATTAAGTAGAATAGACGGAGAAATACAGTTATGACAAACAATAGAGGAATACTGCTCCAGATTGATAGTCAGAGCACTCATTAAAACACATTAATGAATAACAGAGCCGGCCCAAGGCATAAGCAAACTAAATGGCCACTTAGGGCTCCAAGGCTACCAGAGAGCCCCTAAGAGTGATGTGGGACCCCAGGCATTGGGGGGTGGGCAAAATTAAATTCTGCTTTGGGCCCCATAAAGGCTTGGGCTGATCCTGATGAATAACAAACTGTGCATTATTGTTTAAAAAACTTTTCCATTTCCATTGAGAAGCAAGAATGCAGCCCATGTAATCAAGTTACATTTGTATCCTGTTTACAAGAGTGAAATCAACTATTTCAGATCCAGATCATCATCATCATCATCATCATCATCATCATC
>VCCN01001809.1:1014322-1043403 GCA_006491835.1 Architeuthis dux
TCCTAAGGAACATTCTGGTACCCTAAAAGTAGAATCATGGGGAAGGGGTGTGCACGGTAGCCCCTGCTGGCCCCTGGACTATTGTTTGTATAGCTTAGTTATGTATGAAGATGTAGATTTTAATTCCTTCAAGAAAAGAATTTATTTCCTCTTTTTTTCTGAAATGGAATTTCTTTGCAGTTGTTTGCAAAATCATAAATCAAGTGCAATTTCTTTCAGTACATTACATTATAAATTTCCTTAAAATATACAGTAATACCTTGATTACTGCAGTTAATTTCTTCCATAATTTTCCATACTGTTCAAAACCGCACTGTTGAAGGTCTTATTATAATTTAATGTGTTTTTTTCAGCTTATACTTAGTTACATTTGCTTGTACAGCAATACCATAACCGTACTACATCAAATCATAACCGCACTATTCCAGATATTACTGCATTTTACTTTGAATATATTGTTAAGTAAGTATCTTGAGGTATTCCCCGTTAGTCAGGAGAGCGCTTCTCGACTTCCGGTAAGGGGGCACTGTTTTACGTTCTGGTGAATGAGCCGCTATATTGTTTTTAGGAGATCACATGTGTGTTGTTGACCCTGGTCATTGTAAATGTATGAATAAACTGGATCTGTGTAAGTACATCATTTGTTTGCATTTTTAATCTGTTAATATCTGTCATTATACCAACCTTACATATATGTCAAGAAAATTTGTCACAAAGTTATGACCATATAAAACTACACTCTTCATCCTTGAATTGTTTTGAATTCTTTGCTGACTTTGTGTATAAATCTATATTCTGTATTCTCCTCTTATTCCAATGTATTGACAATGTTTATCTTCTGTTTGTTTCTCACTGTTTGCATGCAGTCGACTATACTCCTTTTATTTTCATTCACTTGTTATGAGTTGTTTATTTGATGTGGCTGGAAAGCTTCTGCCATCTTTAAAATTAATGTGATAGAGGAAAGATCCTTCATACAATGTGTAGATTTCAGTTGCTACACACACACACATGCTTATGTACATTTATACATATGAAGATTTTATGTCTGTGCATAATACATAAATCATCTTTTTGTTTGTAGGTAGAACATTTGCCAAGTCCTGAATATTATGTTTGTATTGAAATCAGTCTGAGTTTTGTTGCTTCATAAAATCATGATTTCTTTCTCTTTTAATTGCTCACTTGATAAAAATGAACAAAAAGGATTCATACTTAATTACCCCAGACAAATTGATGCCCTTATGGTTGTTTTGAAAGCATAATGGAGACAATTAACAGCAACACACAATCATAAACGATCAGTGGACCAACAAGAAAATTTAAATTATATTTAGCTAAAAGCAATGATTCGTTTAAAAGCAACATCATTGTTTTTATTAAGGTTAGTTATGAATTCCATTAGAAGATCAGATTAAATAGATGTATGAAAATGCTCCTCCATTTTTATAAATTTAGAAGAAATTAAACATTTACCTTTTGTGATTTGGCATTTATTTATGCATTCAATTGGATATGTTAAATAAGTAAAACAGGTCTAGTCACTCAATAGAAACCGTCACTTGACCAATGTCTTTTGGAAGCATGCTGTGTTGAGGGTGATCAATTAAAATATTGGAAAAAGGGTGATCAATGAATAAGTTGCTTCTCTCACCTTTTGTTGAGCAGTGATCATTAAAAAAGTCTGAATATTCAAAAACCAAGTGTGAATGCTGCCGGACAGAAACTAAGTGACCAATTTAGCACAAAATTACATTGCAAATTGAAGCTCCCACTAAAAACCTATTTAGGGGTGGAATTTTCAAAAAACAAAAAAATGTTTTTTGTACACATAATAAGGAGTAAATGTTTAAATTGTCAACCATCTAGCTCCATTGATTTAGAATAAACTTACATTGCAAATTGAACCCCCACCTAAAAACCTATTTAGACCTATTTAGGGGGTGAATTTTCAAAAGGCAAAAAAGGTGTTTCTTCTAGACATAATAAGGAGTAAATGTTGAAACTTTCAGCCCTCTAGCTCCATTGATGTGGCCTGTATGCATGATATATACATACATAGCCAGCCAACCACACCAACTTAAAAACCTATGTTGACAGTTTTGGTTGACAGTTTCTAATTGTTTCAAAAGAATTATATTTCCATGCATTCTGAATATGTTTACTGAAATATATCATCCTGTTATTTTAGATTAAATCATGCAATGATAAACAGGATTTGCTACCATTTATAATAACCTTAGCAGAAAGACAATAATGACTATAGCCCAAAACAAGAACTCATGCCACATCACTTACTGGGTGGTAAATGACACCAAAACTGTGTATATGGTATACAATCAGGATGAAAGTGACCCCATTAAACTAAGTGAAAAACAACTCAACTGTGACTTCAAATACCTTGGTGTCAGGATAAACACTAGCAAAAAAGATGTAGATACCTGAAATTAGAATGGCATGGATTGCAGCTAATAAAATGCAGAACATATGGAAATCAACATTGAGTAGAAAACTTAAGGTCCAATTCTTTAGAGCTAGAGTGGAAAGTGCTCTGATGTATGGTGCTGAAAGTTGGCCTCTAACAAAGAGCATAGAGAATCACTTTGATGGAAATTGTACAAGACTGTTATGAATGGCACAAGACATCACATGGAAAGAGCAAATAACAAATAAATATGTATATGGAGATGTTGATTGCATCTCCAGTGTGATGAGAACTTGGATATTGCTGGAAATCTAAAAATCAAACACTGCACCAACTGTTCCTATGGGAACCCACTCAGGGGAAAAGCTCAAGAGACCATCCATGCTCAACATACTTGGACCAAGTCTGTAGCAATACTAACTTGCAAAAGAAAGAACTCGCAACAACCGGGTCAGTGGCAGAATATATACTCAAGCAAGTCCGAGTCCACTTGATCTGGTGAGGTGAGGTAATTACTTGTAAACATATAACACCACTCATTAAAAGGTTGTATAATATCCTTTACTCTAGTCCTTTCTCTAGCGAGAAGAGATGACAATAGATGGTGGAACAGACTGGTGACCATGGGATAGTAAAAGAAGTAGAAAACGGCCAGACACAAGATGGAGGGACGAGATAGAAAAGTTTGCCGGTAAAACTTGGCAGAGATTGGCACAAGATAGGTTGTCATGGAAGGAGATGGGAAAGGCCTTCGTCCAGCAGTGGACTTATAATGGCTGATGATGATGATGATGATGATGATGATGATGATGATGATGATGATTAAAAGATCATGTCAATCTTCTATTGTAAAGATTTATTATCTTTGGGTATTGTTGGACATAAAGACCATCTATATCTTTGCCTTATTTTAAAGTCAAAGTTTTTATTTTAGATTAATTTTGGGTAATGCTTTGATTTACACCTCATAGCTTTTTGCTTGTACTTCTTTTCTCTGACTCTAAAGTGAAACTTACCATTTTGAAACCAATGTAATAATAATAAACCAATGTAATAATAATAAACTGCAATTGTATATTTTGAAGAGCATCCAGTTAAAACTATGAAGTGTCTTATTGATATCTTATAATGTTTAGTTAGCTCGGAATGTGTCTCAAGGATCAAGGGTAGTGAAGAAACATTTGTAGGTAAAAGGTCTTCAATATTATCTGAAAAATATTCCAACTTTGTTGCTGATAATAAACTGATTTATCAATGGTGGAAATAATATAACAAACTGCAATAAAGCGATCCATGAAGTATAGAAAACTAAATTGAAATTGAGGTGTACATTTATTTTATTGTGAAAAAAGTATACAATTTGTATATAATTTTGTATGTCATATTTACTATTTACTGATTGATCAAAAATTTAGATTTTACTCTTTTTATTGGAGTAAAATATAATTTATACCCCCCCCCCCCAACAACAAGAATGCAAGTGCAAATTTTCCCATCTGTGTATTTAGATAATTTAGAACTTGTTAATCTATTTGAAGGAAACAATGGATGGGCTCTTTTTGTAAGTATGTTGACAGATGTCATTTTTTTTGTCAGTATGATGATTTTTGTCAGTATGATCACAGATTTAAATTTTCCACTAAAGCAAGAAGCACACTGAAAAATCTACTTTTATGTATAAAAATGCATTTATATTAATAACTGATAAAGAATTGAAATGCTTGATTAAATAATTAACCAGATAAAATAAATTTATCTTTATATCAATTTTTATCAATTCCTCTACTTGTGTGTTCATAGAAATCACATTCTGTAGAATCAACTATAATGAGTCTTAAAGCTATCCAGAACAGGGATGAATACCAATGAACTTGTTCCGTCCTCTAGGAACAATGTTATGAATATATGATCACTGATTATTATGCAAACTGAAAACACTTTAGAGATTATGTAGTGATTGAATTGTCCTTGTGGGGACAAGAATATTTTTTTAAATTATGTCAATTCCTGTGTTTCAACAATCGCAAAGAGAGTTAAGAAAATTGTGTTAACAAAGAGACTTTGAGGCAGTTATGGAGCCAAGAATTCTTCTTACTTTCATTCTTTCTCAATATATATATATATATAGAGAGAGAGAGAAGTGCTTGGGTGGAATCCACAATAGGGTTTGTGAAGTTTTAAGGAAAAAGTAAAAAAAGGAGAATAGCCAGGCTTGGGTTTAGGTGTATTTATTTTTTGTCATAGGTTTTTTGACATAAAAATAGTGGGTATGCCTTAACCGGTTTCGCTGTTTGTGTTGTCAAAAGGCTTGCAGACACCTACAATGGGCACTCTAAGAAAGAGAGATTGAAAAGATAAGTTGATGACCTCCCTTTAAAGTTGAGGAGTTGGAAATGTTTGAATATGGAATCCTGCTTTTTGATTGTTTGGCAGTTTCTTGGGAGTCCCTGGATACGCGAATAGGGATTTCTTTGAATTAGTAAACAGGTGGCAGTCTGATAGTTAACACCTCTCTCTCTCTCGCTCTCTCTCGCTCTCTCTCTCTCTCTCTCTCTCTCTCTTGACAAGGGAGAGGCGAAGCTGGGGTTATACTGGATAAGAGAAGAGAAGGGTATGCCTGGATAAGAGAGAGGATGAAAGAGGAGATGACTACTATGAATGCCTTTAGCTGCGAATCTGTCTCATGTCCTTTAAAAAGTTGTAGGAATACCTTTGAGAAAGAACAATAAAAAATATGTTTATTTTATAACCAGAGAGTTTGTTTTCGATATTCAAAGATGAAGCCAGTTTTCTCTCCACAGCTCTGCAGGTGGCCTTCTTTCCCTTCCCAACGATTTTGTAAAATCCATATCACCCGGAAGTGTCGTCAATGCATCCCCAGTCTGTATGTAATTCATTTCCCTGGCGATGTCCTTGGTAGGTGCATATTAAAAGATATGCACTGGTGTTATACTACGAAAGGCCTTTTTCCAGCAGTGGACTTACAATGATGATGATGATATATACACACCTCTATTTTCAGGCAAGTGTCTTTATTTAATGATTAAACAATTCAACAATATTTTATTATGCAAATTAAAATTAAGTGAACATGCCATCTGCATTTGTGGGGTATCTGATCCCACTGCTTTGAAAACATGAACCAAATTTTATTTTGTGGAAGTTTTTCTGAACTTTATCTTTATTTCATAAATGGCCCAGATATATTCAATAGAATTCATATCAGGAGTTTGATTTGGCTGTGAGGGCTGCTTAATAACTTTTTGAATGTGCCATTCCCAAGTCTTTTGTGCTGTATGTTGTGGCTTTCTCCTGGCTGATCTGCCATAATAACCTATGTAATGAAGATATTGTACTGATATTCCTGAACTGATATGGACATATTTTGTCACATCTGCCACCTTTCTAACAGGCATATTTTCCAATTTCCAATCTCATCTCACCTTTCTGATAGCCCAGGTCAACTTTTTTTGTTTTCCTTTTCTTCATTAGTGAATTCTATGATCATTTCCACACTCTGGGGTATAAAGCATTATAAAGAGATTGTATGGTTAGTTCCTCTATATTTTCATAGTAATCTTTATTAAATATCAATCTGAGTGTAATTAAAGTATCTATTTACTTATATCATGTCTCTGTAAATAAATTGTTTTTGTCTATATAATTTCTAGTTTCTTTATCAATCATTGCCATCACATTGCTGTCTTCCAACATTCTGGGATTGTCTCTTTGTAGACAAAATACAAAGCTAATAATTACTTTATTCTAAAATAATTCTTTTATCTCCAGAATGAAAAGAGAAGTAATAAATAAATAAGGAATATCATACATTTTAAGTGAGTATTCATTGAGCCACAAGTTTTTGAAGAGTTTTTGTTTAAGCATGTGGTAACAAATAAATGCAAGGGGTTTATTGAAAAGTAGGAAGAAAAGTCAGCACAAGAATTATAAACTGCATCAACAATTTCAGATATACTTCCAAAGTTGCTGCCAGAACTGCAAACCTGACTTCCAGATGTTAATGAGATTTGGCAAGAAAATGGTGTTTGAAAAAAAAAAGGGGGAAAAAGATTGAATTTGGTGTTTCTCCATACCTGTTAAGAAACCTTTTATCTAGATTAGCTAACTACTTTAAAAATATCTGTGTTGGAGAAAATAAACCTAGAGTTTATAGATATTTTCTTTTGGAAAATATGTTTCCCTTCACTACAGGAGAAAACTAAAAGAGTTCCTGCGATAACTATGAAATGACAAAATTGTAATTTACGTATATGTAAACAAGTATTGCTGTATAGCAAAATTGAACTCACACAATTAAATTATTAAATTAATTATAATTAAATAATAGTGACTGATATTGACTAGTCAACAATAAATCTTTCATAAGGAATGTGTTGTGGTGTACTTTATGTAATTTTGGATGCAGATTCCAAAAATGTAATCTGTTTTCTTGTATCACGTCTAGTTTTCATGATGAGATGAAAGCTGTATTTTAGCATATAACCCCTATAGAGCAGCATAGGGATCCCAAACTCAACATTTTTAGCTTGTCCTTCTGCATAGTATCTTTTTGGTATATATTATACATAGTAATTTTCTGCATTGAAAAATTCTGACTGATACAAATCTTGTTTTCATTTAACCTTCACCTATATTGCCTGATATACAGTAGAACTGAAAATAGAATGTGCTAGAGTAAAACAAACTCGAAATTCGTAATCTGCATCGAAAATTGGTCCAAAATATTTGTGCTGCAACCTTGATAAGAAAATATTCAATTTTGTTGACCAGTGTAATTAAAGGTTATAAACTTGATTATATTTTGTCTTTCACTGTATGTGAAGTAAATTAAAATTAGAAAGAAAATTAAATTCATGTAACTTCTTTTTTAAAAACTATATAATAAAAATGAATAAATAATTAAAAAACAGCAATATAACATAACATACTCAAGAGTTAATAAGTAAATATGTAGATCTGGTACATTTGTTTGCACTTTGTTATTTTGAAATAACAAAACAAGAAAAAAAGAGGTAGTTAGCATGTGACTTGATTTTGGACCTTTTATCAGCCAAGAAAAATATTTTATTAGCAAACAACTGATCACTGATCTCCTGTCAATGAGGTTTTTCATAAACAATTTCTTTTTTACCGAATGGTAGCAAATCATTTTTAAATACAGTATTAATCCTCTTCAGACATTGATACATGTGTATTATAGAGAAAGGCTCTTGCACCATGTCGATACATTAATGTCTGTAGCCTAATGATGAAAGAAACATTTATTTTACATAAAATCAAATATTTATTTTTCAAGATAATCTACTTCCTTATTAATACACTTAATTCAGTTTTGAATATCAATCATGTAGATTAAACATTATACAGTGAAAATTGCAGATCAAAATCCAGCTAATAATTATGTGCAGGATACAGATTTATTTATCCACCCTTGTATGTCATCCTAAATCTGTTTCTTCTATCGTACCGTTGTAGTATATCATAAGACTAAATAAAGATTTCTGGTAATGAGAAAGGGTGTAGAGAAATTCAGCTTTATCTTTTACCAAAGCATTGAAAAGATTATTGGAGTTGGAAACAATATCTTAAATTCATTTCATCTGTTCTATTCTTAATATTCTATTGATTTTGAGCCAAACTTATAATTAAAGACTTCCTGTACAAAAATAATCATTATTATTGAGATGAGTATGAATGTTCCATTGCAAAATACAAAAGTGTTACAAATGATTTTATTCCTTGTCCAACACTAAGTTTCCATAAAAATAAATACCAACAATCATTTGTATGATGGTATATCTTGGCTAGAGTCTGGATGAAGTTCAGCAAATATGTATAATTGGAAAAATGTGTTTTTCTAGATTGAAACAAACCCAACTCCTACAATTTATTTGCTGATGTAAATATTTTGTCACTTGCACTACTTGATTGATATGAAAACATGGAATGAGGGCAACACTGCATAATTCTTCTCCATCAGAATCCAATTCAGCATACAAGCATTAATCCCTAAAGAAAATTGTAGTCAGATTTGGAAATGAATGATAACAGTCAGATCAATAAATCTTTAAATTCTTGGTTATCTTTTAAATATGCAATGATATTAGATACTTAATAGAAGAAAATAAAAATTGTTCTCTTCATATAAAGAATTCTACTGCTGTTTCAAACTGAATACTATTTTTAATGAGAGTAATTCATAGATTTTATTCAAACCATAAATTTACCATCTATAAATTGTACTTGCAATGTTTAGAGTAGTTATTATTCCTTCTCTATGGTTACTATCTTATTTATTTATGTGCTAAAGGAGAGAGAAAAGTGCCTGCTTCTAACTGGAGCTGGCATTGACTAAGCAATAAAACATTTTATAATCTCTACCTTTTTACTCACTGGACAGCTAAGTAAGTAAAAAAAGAAAAATCACTTTTTTTACATTAAGAATGACTCTTAATGCCAAAAGAATCCATTAATATTTACTTAGTGAACAACCTGCAGACTTTTATGTACAAAAAAAGAATGAAGCAGAGTTCATTAGTTTCTTTTTATCAACTACTGTATATGCCAGAATTAAAAAGAATATTCAAATATTACACTGCATCCAATGTGCTTGTATTATGACTATAGGGCCATCTACTGAAGCTTGATATGGACATTTATGTGGCTTGGATGAGTTGCAGTGAGAGGTAGTTTTCCAAATACCCTTGTAAAACATTTGTCTTATAGTTCAGTATTTGTTCAATTCCAATTTGGGATAAACTATAGAGGTCAAGGTATTTTACAGTAGAATTTGTTATACACTTGATATAATATAATTCAAGGATGTTGATCCAAAATCTGCTGTATAACATTCACCATTCTTTGTCATTATACATGACAGCTAATTAGAAATCATTGCTAAAATTTCAAATCACTTTCTGTCCATAGCTCATGAAGCGCTGATGACCGGAATTGCTGACCTTCATAAAATTCTTTGAGATATGAAGTCAAAGGATCAAAAACGATAATCTCCTGACCATTTCAACTCTATCAATTTTGAGTAAAACTGTTCATCTGCTGTTAAAACAATATGTTTTTGGTCCAATTTACAGACATCTTTTGACAACTGTATTCATAATTTCATATTCACTAAAACGGTTTAATATTTGTTTGGAAGAAAAAAATACAAGATTCATCTTAAAATTTGATTTAATTAGTCATACAGGTGCATCTAAAAAAATTAGAATATCATGGAAGAGTTCAATATTTTTTGTCAGTTATTTCAGAAAGTGAAAATTGTATATATTCTAGACTCATTACATGTAAACTAATATGTTTCAAGAATTTTGTTATTTTAATTTTGATAATTACGGCCTATAGCTAAAAGAAAAATGTATCTCAAAATATTAAAATATTCCATTTCAAGTTTTTGAATCACTATTTATGCAGTATAAATACCATGAATCTCTCAGTCTGGTTCAGTACACACAACGACAATCATCGGGAAGACTACTGACTTGACAGTTATCCAGAAGACACTCATTGACACTCTCCACAAGGAGGGTAAGCCACAGAAGATCATTGCTGAAAGGGCTGGCTGTTTGCAGAGTGCTGTATCAAAGCATATTTATGGAAAGTTGACTGGAAGGGAAAAGTGTGGTAGGAAAAGGTGCACAAGCGGGATGACCGCAGCTGGATTCAATGCATCAAGAGCCATCATGCATTGATGTGTCCAAGAAATAGTCTACAATTGTTGCATTCCTAGTATCAAGCCACTCCTGAACCAGTGACATCAGAAGCATCTTACCTGGGCTAAGTAGAAAAAGAACTGGACCGTTGCTCAGTGGTCCAGAAATCCGCTTTCCAGATGAAAGTAAATTTTGCATTTTATTTTGAAATTAAGGTCCCAGAGTCTGGAGGAAGAGTGGAGAGCCACAGAATCCAAGTTGCATGAAGTCCAGTATGAGATTTTTCACAGTCAGTGATGATTTTGGGTGCCATTTCATCTGCTGGTGTTGGTCCACTGTGTTTTATCAAGTCCAAAGTCAATGCAGCCATCTAGCAGGAGATTTTAGAGCACTTTATGCTTCCATCTGCTGACAAGCTTTATGGAGATGCTGATTTCCTTTTCCAGCAGGATTTGGCACCTGTCCACAGTGCCAAAACTACTAGTAACTGGTTTGCTGATCATGGTATTACTGTGCTTGATTGGCCAGCCAACTCGCCTGACTTTGAACCTCATAGATTCTATTGTGGGGTATTGTCAAGTGGAAGATGAAAGACACCAGACCTAACAATAAAGACAAGCTGAAGGCCACTATCAAAGCAACCTGAGCTTCTGAAAAGTATGTTCATTTAAGCCGTAATGATCAAAATTAAAATAAAAAAAGGCTTGAAATATTTCACTTTATATGTAATGAATCTAGAATATATGAAAGTTTCACTTTTTGAATTAAATTATGGAAAAAAATGAACTTTTCCATGATATACTAATTTTTTGAGATGCACCTGTATATCTCTATCAACCCACAAAAACAATGCCATTATTGCTAAAATGGCACCCATTTTGAATAATGCTGTCCTTTAATAATGACAAAAAATGGAGAATGTTGTAGAGCAGATTTGGAATCAACACCCAGGAATTATGTCATATCAAGTGAAAGACAAATGCCTTGCACTGTTTTAAGAAGGGCCAATTTTCATTTTTAAACCTGACTATATTGTAAACAAGAGGGAAAAGAAAGAAAAGAATAGAGTAGTCAAATCAGTAGGGAAGAGAGAATATTGCAATAAATTAAACTCCTTTAAAAATTGCTGAATAATGATTGAAATGATTGAGGCTAAGTGTTAATGCCTAAGCAGTGAAAGATATTAATTGTCTGTATACCTATTGGTCTAAAAGTGCTGCTATTTATAAATATTAACCAAAGATTTATACTTTCAGTGATTATAGATTAAATTGCAGAGAACTCATTTTCTATGATGTATATAAAAAAGAACACTTACACGCATACACACACACACACATACACTCATGCATACACACATATGCATGCATGTGTATGTGTGCATATGCATACAAGGGTGCATCAATAAGTTCATAACCTGACACAGAGTTCTTACGACATGAAAAATCGTTTGTGATTCAGTCGTCAACTGGATCTGAATGATAGGAATGGTTGTATTTTCTACAATTCAGTCATAGGTCTTAGCCAATGAAAAGTCATAGGTCTTAGCCAATGAAAAGCAGGAATCAATTTAATGTCACATATATTGATGTCTTTTCAATAATGAAAGTTACGATAAAAGTAAACATTGAATTAAAAAATTGTAATAGTTTTGTATTAAAATAAATTATTGTTTACTTTGTAGTTTTGTCATAAATTTATTGTGTGTTTAGTATATCTAGAATATTGTTTGACTAATGGGTACGTAAAGATTTTGTTAGTTTAATGAAAAAATTGGTTTTACAAAGTGGGTAAATAACTTATTATTATGGATTGGAAAGTATCAAAAATTACTTGCAAAAGTTTTTTCTATTTAATTTTGAATATTCGACTGTCTTAACCACTAATGAAAAGTCTGATCGAACAAAGAAGACAGATGGGGATATACAATTAAACATGACATTTAATAAACAATGCATTAAAACAATTGGGTACATAAAATGAACATTGAAAGGGAAACATGTAAAAAACATTTAATAAGGATCGTACAAAGTGAGAAAGAGAGTTTAGTATTAAGATTAGCTGACTTTACATTGATCATTCTATCACTCGTTATTTTTATGAACTGAATGTGTTTGTCTTGGTACATAGTCAATTATAGCTGAATCGAAATATAGGGTGATTATTGCACATCAGCCTGTGAATGACTATTTGTAACTTGCTACCAAAAGCAGGTTTGACTGGAAGACAAAACAATGTTTAGTCTCTACACGTGTGCCTTCTTTATTTCCACTTGCGTGCGCATGACTGAAACTGTCATGGCTTAGAGAATGGCAAGGGAGATAATACTAGGTAGTTATCTCCCTTGTATTTATTTAGCATCAGTGCAACATAACACAAGTGTATATTGCTACCAAGACAAGAAATCAGTGTAGGAAAAAGACAAATGGCAGAAAGACTTGGCCGGCATAGTTAGGAAGAGAGTTGCTACCAGAAAGAATATTTTATGGTTATTTAACCTCTAACTGATATGTAGAAACTATAGATGTGATCTTGAGTAATCATATCTCCTGGGTCTATATTAAAGGCATTCATTTGAGTTTGGGCAAAAGGAATGAAGCAGGCATGACAAAGAGAAGGGTTACTGGTTTAAGGAACCAGGGCTCCATTCTATAAAGATCTAAGAAATGGGCCATTACTGCAACACAGAGGAACAAGGGCTTCATTCTAGAAAAGTCTAGGAAATGGGCAAAGATTCAGGGGTGCATGTCTTTTTATAGGGAACCACTAACAGAACTGATGTCACAAGAAAAGGGAACTATACTTATTTTCGTATTTCTATCTATTCAGGCTGTCATGGTGATAAAACTAGTCTGATATTCAATTCCTTATTTAAGTATTATCAAATAGGAAAGTGGCTGCTAGACTTGTTTTGAATAAATTAAATAAAATAAAATTTCGATTAAATTATGGTCAGGTGACACAAGCCTTTTTGCAGCGAGTTGTAGCGACATGAGTATCTCAATCCATGATTAAAAATATGAATATGATTCTTCGCAAAAACCAACCTGAGTTTATCTACGATTCAATTGGCGACAATTTGATCAGATTGTAGTGCAACCTAAGCTTAGCTTTATTAATATTCATCACTTAATTAAGTGCATCGACCAGGATGGGGATTATTTTGGAAAATAAATATTTATTGCATAAAGTAAATACTCTTTTCATCATTCAGCTCAAAAGTATGTGTTAGGCTACAAATTTACTGATTCAACCTTGTAAATGATTGAAATTCAAAATTACTCAATTGAAAAAAAACAGAAACAAAATGCAAATAAATCTTATAGTATGGAAAATTGTCGTAAGTGGTTTTCCTCCCAGAAAATTGCGTTTTACACCTAAAAAAGGGTTCTATGGGAAAGATATCTCACTGGGGGTAGGTTTTAAACTATACTCCAAAAATGTTGCATGACCCTCGAAAAATACACGGACACTTTTTGGTCTGGCCAAAAGTTAATGTTCATAATTTTAAATTATAGAAGCCTAAAAGGTTGCTGTTAAAATATAGCAATATATAACAGTAATCAGTGAAAAGCCAGTCGTATCTACTTGTTACTTCTCACCTCTACTTTCTCATTGGCTCATTTGGCTATCACCTAGCAACAACAACCAACTTCTATTAAATCTATCTATCTATTAGAAACCATCAACCAAAACTGTCAACATAGGTTTCTATCAGTTTTCAAGTTTGTCTGCCTGGCTGGCTATGTATGTATCACACATACAGGCCACATCAATGGAGCTAGAGGGCTGAAAGTTTCAACATTTACTCCTTATTATGTCTAGAAGAAACACCTTTTTTGCTTTTTTGCTTTTCACCCCCTAAATAGGTTTTTAGGTGGGGGTTCAATTTGCAATGTAAGTTTATTCTAAATTGATCACTATTTTGTGTCTGCTTGTTTTTTTGAAAATTCAGACTTTTTTAATAATCACTGCACAACAAAATGCCAGTTAAGTAACTTATTCATTGATCTATTCATTGATCAATTTATTAATTGATCACCCCAAATACGGCATGCTGCCAAAAGATGTTGGTCACGTGACGGTTTCCATTGAATGACTAACCAGACCTATTTCGATTTAGGTTCAATTATGTTTTTAGTATTCATATAATCTAAAAATATTACATTTAAGCAATTTTAAACTATATTTTAATTTTCATGTAGTATTCATATAATCTAAAAAATATTCTATCATGGTTCAATGTAATGAGTTTATTGTCAGACTCTTCAGCTTATTTGTGAGTATTGCTATAAACCTATTCTGATGTTACAAAACAATTCTTAAATAATTAGTCATCTTCACAAGTATATTGAAAATAAAGGACAAAAGCTGCTTCTAGATCATACAGGGATTTTAGAATGAGCTTCTCCAAATCCTTTCATATAGACATCTGTTAAAAGGAATTAGGTGTTGTTTTTTATATTAACAGTGTTCAAATTGATCCTTTTCCTTAGGAATTAGGTGTTGTTTTTTATATTAACAGTGTTCAAATTGATCCTTGACTAAATCAGCTTTATACAAGAAATTATTTCAATGTTATGTATAATTTACAAAACAATCCTCTTAATGTTATCTGTTAGTATAGCTGCATTTTTATTGAGCATGAAACCCTAAAATAAAACACCTTTTGGGAATAAAAGAGCATCTTCAAACTATTTATTCTGTTGCTTTTTAAAATAACTAAATCACCACGCAAGCCACTTAAGAGCTCACAATAGGTAAAGATGTTGAGATATTCATAACTTATTTAATGGAAAATATCATCTCAAATCTACTATAAGATTTATTTGTTATTCATTTATGTAAACAGTGGTTTAAGACATTTCTTTTACTCATTATTGTAAAGGTATTTATATTGAGCCTATGTTTATTTTTTGACTGATATTAACTAATAACTTTATTAGTAATTTAAACAAACTAATTTGAAATGGAAAGCATTTTCCAGAAAAATTAGAAAGATAACCAAAACATAATATAAAAAGAAACCAAATCAGAAATTAAAAGGTAAATTATTAGGTTTTTAAAAATTAAACTGAGAAGGCTTAGAATCGAAAAATAAAATATATTCAAAAATTAGATTTAGAGTTTGATAAAATTGCCATTAGAAAGAACAATATGAGAAAGAAAACACATTTCTTTTATTTTTTGAAAAGAATTGCAGTAGAATGCTGGAAAATGCTGTTATATGTTGGCACAATAGTCAGGAATAATTGATTGCATAGTTGGAAAAAAGGAAAAAATTCTGCAGATCTGTAGTGTTATAAAAAGAGACTGAAATATTTTGGCCAAATGATCAGAAAAAATATTTAATAATATAGTTTGACTAAATTGTCTGAAAAGTTGTGATAGATGTATATTTTGAAATAAAAATCAAAAAAACCCTAATATAATATTCTTTGGTATTAATGTTGTCAAAAATTATAGCAAACCATAATTGTAAAAGAGAGGATGAAATATTTTGATCAAACAGTCAGAAAAATGTTTAAATTGTTACAATCTTAACCCTGTTATCAAAAAATATTCAGAAAATTAAAAAAGATTTTAAATATCAGAAGTTTAAAACAGTTTAAATAAAACATAAAAAGATAGAGACAATAAATCAAATGCAGAAATATTAAAAAAAGAAACTATGAAAGTTTTCTGAAAATAACTAACATTTTAACTCATTTGATTAAAATTAAAAAAAAGGCTTACTCACCTGAATCCTGTGTCATGCAGTATTTATTAGAGGAAGACCAATAAGCAGGAGTGACTAGGCAAAAAGTAACTTCCTGGAAGTATTTTCTGGACATGGTGTGGAGGTTGGATTTTGTTAGATTGGTCTGTAAAAGAAAAAAAATGAGAATATTTTAATTCATGATCCTATGATATTTCTGAAAGAGTCAGGTAATACTAAATATACGTTTAATTGAATGGCCTATGTTCTGTCTCTACAGGTAATGGAATGCCCCCCCCCCCCATGGTGCATCAGAATCCCCCTCCCAGCCTTGCTGATGTAGTCCAGAGGAAAGCAGAGAGCAATACGTCTGGCATCAGCTTGGCTGCAGGAGCTGTCGGAAGGATGTCAAATTGGGCATCAAACCGCATTAAGGGGGCTCCACTCCCTGGTTTGGAATCAGTGTTGTTCTTCTTCTCCTAGACTGGTTGCCTTCCCAAGGCTAGAGAGACTAATCTGCCCTGCTATTTTACCCATAACTCGTTGCAAAATCTACAATGTCCTATTTTAATAAATATAGATATTATAACTTGCTAATGTACTGGATTTTGCTTGAGCCTAATTTTTGGTAAAATGCTATTACTGCTAACCATTTCATTTTGATAAGAATTTAAAAAAAATATTTTCTTAATCTTGAAATCTGGATTGAAAATATTAGTTTTTGCTGGATTGTCACAGATTGAAAACTGAATGGCCTCTATTTTGTCTCTACAGACAATAGAACAACACTGATTTAATCGAAAACAAAGGAAAGCAGATACATTTGGCATCAGCTTGGCTCCAGAAGCTGCCGGAAGTACATCAACTTGGGTGTCCCTACTATTTTATCCATATAGGAGAATAGAAGTATTCATGCGTTTCCCAAGGGCATTAATGCAAAGTGATCATAAACAGCCTCGAGCAGGGTCTGAATTCACCTCCATGTGTATCATTAAGATAGTCAAATCTTTTTTTGTGCCTCACCATATTCAGCAACCAAAGTATGCAAAACATTAGTTCTTGTTTATATTTAAAATATGAGTTATTTCAAATTGCTTCTAACAAATAGGCTAGAATTTGAGAATTATGGATGCTGCAAGAATAAACAAAACAAAACAAAAAACAACCCTAAAAACAGAAAACATGAATGATAACAAGCTCTTTTCTTTTACAGTTAGTCTAAAGTGTGAAATCAGCAATTTTCATGCAACATCGCAGTATTTAAAAAAATGTAATTCTGGAATTGCACACATTTAGTTTCCAGCCTTCTTAAGTGGCACTCTAAAATGTTGACAGAATTGTGGGAAAATCAATTTGTTTTATTTTATTATGCTTATGAGTAAAATCTTTTAGAATTTACATGATCCCCTTCATTAGTGAAAGGCAGTAAAATTGTTTCCAAAATCTACTTCTAATCAAAATCTACTTCTAATCAAAATCCTTACTATGATTTGAGATATCTGTGTGTGTGTGCGTGTGTATGCACCAAGTTAACTTGACAACTGACCATTATACAAAGTTGTTGGTCCGTGCACCAGACATTGCAATGTCAAGTTTGAAGTTGTTTGGAATTACGGTTCTTGATATGAGGGGGATGCTCGACTTACAATAAAATTTCATCTTGAAATGGATATAGTGTTCACGAAAGTGGGTTTATAGATTTAAAATGTTTGGTGAGCATGAAGAGAGTGAGAGAGAAATAATGAAAGAGAGAGAGTGAGAGAAAGAGACAGAGAGAAAGAGAAACAGAGAGAGAATCAGGGTTTTCTTTCTGCTGATTTTTTTCTATAGAACGAGATTAAATCAAATTATAGATCTCTGTTGCTATTAAAATTGTTGCTATTAACGACATCATAAACAGAGAAGAGTGTCTCATTATTTCAAGTTTAAACCTCCTTTTACAATTTGTGTTTTCATCGTAAAAGAAGGTAAATTATTGCTTTTATTTGTCTACTTTGTTTTTTATTTGATTATTTTATTCATCCACGAGAAATAATTTTTTCATCAATGTGGGATAATCTTTAGATAAGAGTATATTTTCTCATTTTTTATATTATTTAAATTTAAATCAATCCTTGAGGTCTGGCTTATTGAGTTGCTAATTATAATTGAAGACATCTGTGTATGGGCTTGTATGTGTGTATGCACTGCGATTGCTCGACAACTGGCCATTGTACAAGTCTATTAGTCAGCACACAAGGCAGTGCAGTGTCGAGTTTGAAATCTTTTTGATCAGTGCTTCTTAAGAAATCTAAAAAAAATAAACAAAAAAGTATAGATTATAGATCTTTTATCTAAAATTATAGATCTAAATTCAGATACAAAATATCTAAATTGGCAACACTGAAGAGAAGTAACTGAAATACTTTAGAGTCATAGTTTTGTATGATGGATGGAAAATTATTTTATATGGCTATTATGGCAGGCTGCTCCATACAACATTAAGTCCGGCCCCTTCCAAACATGCACCTTTGGAACGCGCACTGCACTAGTTTAACTAACAAACAAAAAAAGTGTATTTGATTTTGCAAAATTTTCATATTGACATCATTTTTCGAATCACTAAAAGTGCGTCATTGAGTTTAAAGAAAAGATATAAATAATATAACAATGAAATGTAAAAAGAAAGATTGAGTGAAACAATATTAACAATGAAATTGTCAGTCATGTACTGAACATTTACATCAGTCTGACTGCAAATATTTCAATTTTATTTTTAATCGGACTCTACATTTATCCAATTAATTGTAAATGATATAAATATTGATATTAAAAAATGCAAGGAAGGAATAATTAAAAACAAAACATGATTCTCCAGCTTCATTAGTATTTCACGGATTTTAATTTTAACTTATTGCACTTAAAAGGTTATAAAGTAAAAAAAATATAAAAAGTAGAAGTTATACTAGTAAATATACTTAAAATTGGTTGAGTGATTTCGATTTTCTTTATTGTAACCAACAAATTATAATTAGCCAGTTCAATTTGCATTTTAAAGCACTAATTGAGAGGAATAGATAAAATAAACACCATAATATCACATAATATATAGACCACCAATCAAGTGGTACAGTTTTAAAATTTGATAAGCACACTGATTAGAAAAAGCATAAAATGTGAGACACTAGACCAGATCAGCCTTTCTCAACCTTTTTAGACTGGTAGAACACTTGAAATAACTTTCATATCTCAAGGAAACCCTGCATAAAATATTATATGTACAGCTTATGACGCAAAATCATCACCATCAGCCTTTTAGCGTCCGTCATTGGATATAGACCTTCCCAAGATTTGCGAGACCTCTAGGAATCGCGGAGCCAATACTTTATGAACTTGTCTAGTTCATAACGCCATCTTACTTTTTGATGGCCATAATTTTTCATATGATCTCTGGGGATCCATGTTGTGAGTCATGATGTCCAGCAGTTATCTGACATTCTTGCAACATGACCAGCCCATTGCCATGTGAGTTTTCCAATGGATCTCATAATATCTCTGACTCCTGTTTTTTTTCTAATATATTGTGATCTCTCCATGTGATGTTGAACATGATTCTTTCTTGTGCACGTTGCATGGTTCTCAGTTTGAGGGTCAATCTTTTGGTTAGGTTCCATGTTTCTGCTCCATAGGTGACTATCGGGAGTATGCATTGGTTGTATAGCCTTATCTTTAGGACTAATGGGATTTTCTTGTTCTTGAAGCTTGAGTGAGTTTGCTTTTCCCAAAGTTTGCCAACAAAAATGATTCATCACCTAATTTCTTCTTCTTTTGAGAATTTCATGGAGATTCGTTGTCCTAGGTAGATGTAGTGATCCACTTTTTTCAGCTGTGCGTCAACATGTTTGTTTTACATGACCTTTGTTTTACTGAAGTTAATGTGAAGACCAACTTTCTTGCTTTCTTCATTCAGTTCGTCTAGCATTATTTGGAGATCATGAAGGTTCTCAGCAAAAAGGACGATGTCGTCTGCAAATCTGAGGTTACTTAGGTATTCACCGTCTATTCTGATTCCTTTATTTGCCAAGTCTAGGTTTTGGAAGATCATCTCGAGGAAGGCTGTGAAGAGTTTGGATGAGCTGGTGTTGTCTTTCTTACCCCTTTTTTGATCTGGAAGGGCTCAGAGTCTTTGTATAGCCTAATAAAGGAACTGCTGTGTCGGTAAATATGTTGCAAGACTCCGACATGTATAGGATCTATGTCTTGTTGTATGATTTCCACCGAGTCGAAGGTCTTCTTGAAGTGAACAAATGCTACAGTGAGTGACATTTTGTATTCTGCTGCTTTCTCTTTTAGTTGATTCACCGAATGGAGATGGTCAATGATCGAGTAGCTCCTTCTGAAGCCACCCTGTTCCCGTGGTTGGTTTTCATAAAAGATCCTTATGTATTATATATTGTGTATTATTTTATATTATAAACTACTGACATTATACATTGAAGATAATCAATAAATATAAAAAATCTGGAATCTAATTATAAGTATTTTATTATATTATCTGAAATTGTAACTTTTTACAAATCTTTCCTTTAAAAACTGAAATTTAGAATGATTGTAAAAATGACAGTTGCTAGCCTTTTTCGGTTGAAAAAGATTCTGGTGCTTCTAGTGTCATATGTCATCAAGACAGGGACCAGTGCTTGTTATATAAAAAAACGTCAAATGAAACAAAAGTCAGGTGCTTTTTTCACGCCCTAGGGTTGAGAAAAGTTGTAGATGATAGGTTTTTCATCAAACCTGAATCAACTCTCAATGAATTAGTATTTTAATCATGATTCTCATTCTCAATGTGTGTGTATGTGAGTGTGTATGTGTGATTTTATCATCATTTTTAAAAGATTTTGTTTACTTTTTTATGTTTTGAAAATATTCTTCTTATTGAAAATTTAAAAAATCCCTGACAAATCTCAAAACCTAAAAAAAATAGTAAATTCTCCTCTAAATGATGTAATATTTCATAAAATCCAGGTGGACTATGCCAGATCTAGAGTATTGACTTTTCCCTATGAGTATAGAGATATTATAACATATTATTGATATCAAGTTATGATAAAAGATATCTGAGAAATATCACACATCTTGGCCTTCTTTCTTAAGTAGGAGAAAAGACTCCCAAAGTTTTCTTTCACAGATTTGATTACTACCAAGTGTCAAAGATAAAAATCAACCATCTTAGATTCTTCATGTAATCATGTGTCAAATCAATATCCTACAAAAATGCAAAGGAGCCTTTTCAGACTTTGGACATCAGCCTTCTTCTTTAAGAGTAACAAAAAGAAGGAAATAAATTCACATGTATGAATGTGATCTGACTAAATCATGAGAGCTTAGCACTCTGTCTTGAATTGTTTCCTGGATATCTAACTTTTTGTTTGATCAATGAGTCTTTACCTATTTAGATAAGCTCCCACCCTTCCCCAACACCTATCTTGCTGCCAAAGTCCATGTTTTGAAAGACTATTTATTCCCTCTCTTTTCTCTAGTGTCTGCTTTGTTCAAATCTAATCCAGCCTACTCCAGTGATATAAAAATCCTGGCTTAATCCCTGCGGATATCAGACAAAAGAACTAGCAAATACTCTTCTCTTAACAATGATATTGACTTGCCATTAAAGTGAAGGTTCGGTCATGCAGTCTGCTTTAATCCAGCCATTCATCATCTCAGTCGTTCAGTAGAAATGTAAATTCTCCACAAAAGAAGTATTTTTCAATACACTCACTAAGGATCATTATCTCAAGAGAGCCTCTTGCTTTTAATTATAAAAATGACTTAAGTTCCCATATGACTTTTGGAGAGAAGTTGTATTTCCTTCTTTATATTTAGGAGAAAATAATAAAGACTTCAACACACCCATAAGAACCCAGACCCATTTCTACTTGAAGGAACATCATGTGGAATTATGGGTAGGCAAATTGACACACAGTCACGTGACTGCACCAGGATGTTCAGTAGATGTCACTCAGTACACTTCATGAGTTAAAATCAAGGATAAAATATAATATTATATAAGAGACTGTGCAGATCAATTAAATTGTATGTGACACTGGTGTCACAGTGGGTTCTTATGGGTTAATAAAACTTGTAGGAATAAAGTCTTGGTCTCGACCAGACTTAAGACTTGCAAGGATCTCTAAGCTGATGCATTCAACAGAAACCTGGTCTTCGTCACTGGGCTCCATACTCCATTGAGAATTGTCTCTTAAGAGACTGGGGACACTTTACATTTACAGTCTTAATAATATGTCAAACTCTCTTTAGCAACCAATCCTTCAATCTTTCAATCATTATTTTGTAATATTTTCTGGGTCGCTTAATGGCAATGAAAAATATATTTTTCTATCTGGCCTGGGATCTTTAAATAGATAATAAAAAAGCAATAATAATTGTTCATAGTTTTTTGGTGCTACATCAAATTAAGTGTTGACATGCAAAAATCTATCATGTTCTTCTGTGGCTATTATTTTTTTATTAAAATTTGATCAAATTAATGTTTACTTCAGAAAAGGTATTCCTTTAACTTTATGGTTGTGGTATGGAAGATGTGCCCAGAGGTTTTGTAGAGGAAAGAGGTCCAACCTATGTTTTGAGTATCGAGCTTCTGGCTTAAGCGAAAATTTTCTACTTTTAAAAATTGAAAAGAATGACTCCATTTAAGTACAGTCATGACAATGGAAATGAATAAAAAACGAAACAGAGAATCCTTTGGAAAGGAACAAAACATTTATTCAAATGAGGGATTTAGTTAATGTTTATGTGTGTGTGTGTGTGTGTGAAAGTCCATATTGTCCATGTATTTTGTTTTCGTGAAGGTTTGCAATAGTGTAAGTAAAATGTTTTTGTGTCTAAAAGTCCTTCATGATGGTAATGTGTGTGCATGGAATTAAGGTAGATTGGCTTACTTACAGTTTGGTTGAATTATAGGCTTATTAGGAAAATCTGGGGTTCTGGGGAACACAAGGTCTGAGAGCCAAGGGTGGAAAAGGGGAGAGTGCGGTTTAGCATGTCTTTTCAGTACGGCAGACTAAGAATAAGAGATTGATTCAAAGTTAGTGCCCGTCACATGATGGCTTGCTGGCCCCTGATTGGCTGCTCCCACATGAGGATGTGATAGGTGGGCTAGTGGACTATGTGGAGAGTTCCCTTCATGGGAGACAACTCCGTTTTGAACCACTACAATGGTTGTTCATATTCTAGTTTCTTTTATATCAAAATATTCTTTAAAATTCAGAAAAAAGTCATGTTTTACTATAAATTTTATTGAAAAGTTTTCTTCACAGTATAATTGATTTTTGCAAATGTATAGAGTCTTTCATAAATGAAATATATGAATACTTTGAGTGAATCTTCATGTTTTTATCAGTTTTTCTTCTATTTATACAACATGCCAATAAACCTATGTCCAATAGACATTTCGATCAGTAATGCAAAGATTTATGTACATTATTAGAAAGAATGGAAAGAATATATATATAATGTCATACAATCCCTATAAACCTTTTTGATTGGAGAAATTTGAAGATTTCAATTTATTACCATTAAATTTAGTACTCGATCAACATAAGTCAATACTTTTATATTTTAATTCAATTTTGTACTTTAAAAAGTCCTTTTTTAACAAATTTTACTATAGGCGATAAATTGGGGCTTCACTTGTAATATTAATAAAAATTACTCAGTCTGATTTATTAAGTTAAAATGACATGGCAAACTGAGGGATTGACTGAAAAGCTAATTTGGGTTACATTATGAGTTCATTTATGAAATTTGAGGAGGTAAGAAATATAGCCAGTTTCTGGTTTATATCTATGTATATTTAGCAAGTCAGAAAGATTGCTTGTTATAAAATAAAAAGTGTCTCAATTGGAATGTCTGCTGTTTTCTAAGACTTAAAAATTTGAAGTGCCATATAAGATATTTTATTTTTTTAAATTTATGTTAGCATATCTGATTATATAATTTTAACATTTTTAATTAATCTTTTTTGAAAAATGACTGTAACCATTCTTTATTTCAGTAAGGTTAACATAATGATTATAACTGATATTAGTAAAGGGACTAACACAGATCAGAGATTATTATGTTGCAATTCAAGTTACTGTAAATAATGTTAAACTTGTTTTAAATGCTATAAAAATGGCTATTATCACAGATCTGCTGACCACAATGTATTGCTGGGACCTTAAAACTACATAAAGAAAAGATGAATCAATGAATGAATGGAATGTGAATATTGATTCATTGGTGCCATGTGTCTGAGAAGCTGTGAAAAGTTTGGTTCAATAAACAGTTGAAGCTCATGATGAAGTGAACATCTCTATTTAGTCTTGTGTCCTACTTTATTAGCCAATGGATTTCAGAAAGAGATAAATCCAAATTGAACCATTTTAAATGCTGGGATGTTTAAAGATTTTAATATAAATATCATTTTTTGTCACATATGAAAGTGGATAAATAAGTTCATAGCCTGACACTGACACTATGTGATCAATAGAGAAGCGTTGGGTTAAGTGCATTGATAAGGAAGAAGATTATGTTGAAAAATAAATATTTGTTTTTCAAAATAAATGCTTTTTTCATCATTAGGCTACAGACCTATTGATGTACATATGTATTTGCAATATTATATATTCTTAAAGTTAAAAGTTCAGTAACTACAGAGTCATTTTTCCTCAATATAAGTGAATAAGTGAATATTTTTATGTCTAAAAGATTTTGGTAAACAATATTTTGTTAGTTTTGTACAGATTAAGACCAACAAAACTAAGAGATTTATTTTCAATTGAAAAATCTCACATCTTTATTAAAGGGGAATAATTCTAGTGTTTTATTTAAACAGGATTATTTCTTAATTTTTTAAACAAGCTTAATGATTTCTGATAATATCTATCTATATAATGGACTGTGTGACTTTTTCTGTTTGTTTCTTTGTTTTTTAGTCCGTAACTTCAGCTGGAGTGCACATATACTACACTTTGATCATAGGCAGTGGGTAGGAGAGCAACATTTTGATCCTAGGCAGAGGGCCTGGAAGTGACACTGTTATCCTAGTGCACAGATACTCTGATCCTAGGCAGAGTGTACAGATACTCTGATCCTGGGCTGAAGTACCAATCCATACATAAATGATCATGTCATTTTTAAGGGGACTGTAATTAGGAATATTATTAGTATATGTGTTTATAAGTCTCCACTCAAATACAAAATTTTACAGATTTCTTTTGACTGAAAAATAATAGACAATTCACTTTGAGCTTAGCAAGCAAGAAATTTAAAAAAAAGGAAAATGCAGGTTAGAAAAGAAAATTATTCATTGTATTTCGATCATTTCTGGTATAAAATCAACAATTCTTTCACATTGTTCTGCTATGAGAAAGCTTAAAACCAACCTTTACTAATTATTTTTCTGAATTTGACATAGGTCTATACAATTGTTCTTGCTTTAACTTTAATGCATTAGAGTAATGATGAAATTTCTTCTGATAAGTATCCTCTTTATAACATAAGTTTAATCAAAGCAGCTGCTGATATGTGATTTCTGCTGCATTTGTATGTCGGCTTTGTATTGTAGGTAAGTAATTAATATTTTCTTTGTCAACAATACTTGATTAATTCACTCGAATATTAATGGATTGTAAATAAAACTTACTTCATAATACCCGACTGTGTGATAAATCATGTTTACTGTTGATATTTCTTAAAATTGTATTCAATTATTCTTCATTTTATATAAAATATATGTAAATGAGCTATCCTGAGCAAGATGTTGTTTACATGTCATTGGGTATATAATGCCATCAACAGTGTTCTTCATATCTACTCGCTTTGGCAGTACATATAAAAACTGGAACGATACAGAGAAGATTCTATATATTAATAATGATCCTAATGTAAGGATATGTAATCAAAACTAAGTGGATAAATCTATCGTTTCAAATGGTGAGTATAGTCTAGGAGAAATGGGGGCTTTCATCAGAATTTAGTCGTGAATCAGAATCTGATTGAAGCCACCCTTCAAAACTTGGACAAACTGAGATATTTGGGCAAATCCATAATGGCGTCATTAGGGTTGGTGGTCCAACAACAGGTGAAATCTAAGTTGTCCAAATATACACTTATTATAAATCACTGGAAAGTAAATTTTGAGCTGAAACAAATTGTTAACAGGACGAAGGGTGGAAAATCAACAGAAGATTAGATAATCATTTTAAGCTTCACCATTATGATACAACAAATCCCATAAAAAATGAGTTTATCACTGTGTCTGACTGCAGACTGTCATCATTTGAATTTACACAACTGCAAAAAGCACAGAAACTTCAGTCTTCAATATCCTCATCTGGTAATTCTGCAATAAGCTTGGTTTCATCACTGCAGCATAGTTCAACATATCTGCAGCACACATTAAACTGCAAGCAATCTTAGCTGTTACACAGGGACATCTTTTACTTAAACACAATGTACTTGATAAGCAGCCACATTTTATTTGATTGATGATCTCATTTGGTGCTGGTGAAATGCCATCAGGTATTGCAACTGGAATGCAGACTTTGTTTTCCATGTCATGTTTCCATTGATACAATGTGTGATCAAGATTCGGTGGATATTCCATTGTAGAGTACCAGATGGCAGACTGTTAATGGGCCCTTATTGGCCTTTGAGTTTTTAAAAAATCATGTGTTGATCTTGCATTCAGTCATGTTCTGTGTTTCAAACCCGTAGCAGCTACAAATCAAGGAAGCAGCCTCCTTGATGACAGTGTCAATACAAGCATCAAAACCCCCAAGTAAATTCAATTGAATTCCTTCTTGGAGTTTTTTCACTACACTTGTCTCCCCTATGCCATGATGTGATGCAACAGTAACACAATCAGATACTGCATGGGCTGCAAGAATGCTAGAGATGATACTTTCATTGCATGTTACAGTATCACCTATATCAATCACATTACGCTCTCCACTCGTTCCTTGCTTAAGAACAACTGCTTTTAGTCCTAACTTCCAATAAAGGGGCACAGGGAGCACAAATACATTGGTGTCATCACATATAATGCATACTGATTTAGTACCACTCTCAAGGACTGAACGAAAAGCTTGTTGGACTATTATAAGAAGCTTCTATTCCTTGATAAGTTCTCAAGTATTTATGGCACTGCCCTTCAACATCATATAATCTTAAATGAGAATGCAATTTGGTAGTATAGGACATCAGCCTATCAAAATATCAGACCATAATTTCACAATTTGTATTAAGATATGTTTTATATCGGTTTACCAAAGTAAATCTTAAAATGAGTATTATCTAATTTTCTGTTGAGCTTAAAATTCTGTTTCCAATGATATCTAATAAGTGTATATTAGGACAACTTGGATTTCAACCCCTGTTGGACCACAGCCCAAATGGCCACATTATGGATTTGCCCAAATATCTCAGGTAGCCCAAGCTTTGATGGGTGTCATCAATTAGATTCTGATTCAGAACTAAATTCGATACTAATTATCAAAATTATTTTGATTTGGCAAATGCAAGCCAAATAATTATGTTTACAAAAGTCAATGTGAGCCTGAAAACAAACTTCCTTTCTTTTTTTTAATTAGGATATTTGAAGAACTTCAAATGGCAGTTGTTTTTTTATGGGCATAATTTTCACTAAAAGGATGATGATGATATTTAAAATAATTGTTAGTTAGGCAAACTTTGGCATATGGTCTTGTTCCTGAAGCATTCAGTGTGAATTGAATATATTAGAACTGAAAATTGTTGTACTAGAATGGATCATTAGGAAGAAAATGGTTTGGAGCAGTTGGAATATATGATTGGTCATAAGGCTAGATTTGGAGTCTATAGCCAGCTCAGCAATATTACAGAAACATCACTTATTTATATTCATATTGATAGATCATATTACACTAATTTTATCATTTTTAATATTTTCAAGCCAGCTTAAGTTAAATTTAAAGCCAACATTGACAAGAAATAAGTGGGAGTAGATTGTTGCTAAACAACATATTTGGCAATAGCAAGTGTATGACACCATAAGAGCTCTTGAAAGAAATATGCTTGTGTGCCAAAAGGAAAAGCAGAAACAATGTAGAGCCTTAACTCTGGTAATATTTTCATCTTGATGCAAATATATATATATACATTTGGATGCATATAAACAATTAATCAGAAAAACACTGAGCTATCAAAGGACTATAAGCAAAAACAAATAAAAAATATGATCTGTCAATGTGCTTGTAGGGCTTCAAGGGATATATGCTAACACTTATGGAGACATTTTACTATAGATAAGGATGCTTTTTAGAAAGTATGTGTAAGTTTCAGTATGAATAGACAATTCTTTTTAGTTTTCCAGTAGATAATAAATAAGCTCGAACAAAGTTAAACTTGGAATGGTCATTATGAAAGATTTTATGTTTTTAGCTTCCAACAAAAGAAATGTTATTTATGAATCTACTATAGTCTGGGGGCCATCAGGGGTTACTGTGCCCCCCCCCGCCCATGATTCTACATTTAGGGTACCAAAATGTTCCTTAGGATATCCTCTTTCAGCAAAAACTACCTCATTTACATAAAACAAAATGGTCACAAGCACACACCAAAAAAGAAAGAATTTCATATCTTGTCTCCCAACATTTTACGGGAAAACTTCAAGTCCACAGTCCAAATCCTATGGATTGTAGAATTATTTTTGGATTGTATATATATATCGTTAGAAAGGGGATTCCATCAGCTTTCCAATGGTCTATGTTCCCAATATGTATCTTTGGGTCTTAAAGAGTTACAACCCAAAACGTGAAGCTAAGTATTCAGCATTTTACGATGAAAACTTCAAGTTCACAGTCCAAATCTATGGATTGTGGAATTAATTTTTGATGGAAGTATATATATTTATATATTGTTAGAAAGAGAATCCTATCAGCCTATTTGTCTATTTGTATCTGTTGGGTATGAAAAGTTACCGCCAAAAACGTGATGCTTGGTATTCAGCATTTTATGAGAAAAAATCGAGTACACAGTCTAAATCTATGGATTGTGGAATTAATTTCTGATGGAGGTATATAAATATATATACATCCTCAGAAAGATAATTCCCCCAGCTCTCAAATAGTGTAACTTGTAAATTTGTATGTGTTGGTCTTAAAAAATTACAGCTGAAAATGTCAAGCTAAGTATTCAAGTACGCAGTTCAAAGTCTATGAATTGTGGAATTAATTCTCAATGGAGGTATGCA
>VCCN01001809.1:1058552-1073361 GCA_006491835.1 Architeuthis dux
TTCATCAGTGTCATTAGCTTTTCCTTTTCTTTTGTTTCCTCCCCTTTTTCCACTTTGCTTTCTTCTCTGAACACCTTTTGACTTGTTTGAAGTTTGTTTTGTTATTTTGCAGGCTTTTTGTTTTTCCTCTGCCTCAATTGCATACAATTGCAGTGTACCAAGTAGCCCCACTTACCGACCAGCCCCAAACACAGGGTTATGTTTACATTCTATTCCAAGAAAAAGTTCTGACAGAAACTGCTTGAAATTTAGTATATATACTGTTTATTGCCACTTCTCATAAACATAGACTACACTATCATCAACCACACATTACAGCATGAACTAGGCACACATTTATCAAAGTGAAAAAGTTACTTACCAGGATGAAAAAACGTTTTTCATGCAAAACCTTTCATGCTAACAGCATATGTGACTCAAACTTAGTAGAAAAATGGCAGATATTTTTCTGCTCAAAATTAGGCTAACAGTGGCACCATTAAGTGGTGGAAACAAAAATTAAAGCAAGTGATTCAACCTTCCCCATATACCAACTAGTCCCGGTTTCCCCAATTATCCATATGTAAGGAGAGGGAAACTTCTGGTAGTGCCAACATGTTGGTTTCAATACTTTTTCGAGTTTCCATTCATCCAGTCTTTTTGCAAGGGTCATCAGGACTATTACAAATGCTCAAATAATTATAGTTTTTATTGTCACCATATTCTGCCTTTTTTTCATGTCTTTGTTTACGATGACATGGTCTAGTCTCCTAGTCTTGATAGGGAAATTTGCTTGAATTTCAAAGTCCCAATGAATATTCCTTTTTTTATTCCCCGGGACAACTTCTGGTTTGTGCTTATACCATTTGCCTGCATGATCAAACCCAAGTCATTTGTACAATCCCCAGTGAGGCACCATTCCTACCCAATCACATCTATGCTTATATTCCTCCTGGGCTAATTTACTACATTTACTTATTATGATTTACAGTTTCATCTTTGTCTCTGCACAGGCAACATTTACTAATTTGTTGTATCTTGTCTACTTTGATGCAGTTCATTCAAATTCACTTGTCCTGAGCTGTTATTATTGGCAATTCCACTTCTTTTTTCAAGTGTCCTTTGCACAACCATGTACAGGTCAAGTGTAGTATAAACACTGATACAAGTGACAAGAAATCGAAGGTACAGAATCAATAAAGAATGAACATATAAAACAAACTAGCATTCCAAGGGAAATTATGAATCACCGCCACCCATGTATGCTTCTTTTTACTTTGTAAATTAAGCAATGGTGGTTGTAGAATTAAGTTACCTTGATGAAAATACTACCAGTTTTGGTTTGAATCATAAATTCATGATTTAAAAACCAAAAACAGGTCTGGTTAGTCACTCAATAGAAACCGTCATGTGACCAACGTCTTTTGGCAGGGTGATCAATTAAAAAATTAGAAAAAGGGGTGATCAATGAATAAGTTACTTCTCTTGTCTTTTGTTGGGCTGTGATCACTAAAATGTCCGGAAACAAACTAATGGACCAATTTAGCATAAACTTAAATTTAAATTGGATCCCACACTACAAACCTATTTGGGGGTGGAATTTTCAAAAAAACAAAAAAACTCTTTTTCCCTACTCATTGAGAGGAGTCTGTGTATGAAATTTCAAGTTTTTACTACTAACAGTTAGGGCTGGGCAAGTCCAGATACATAGATTCATAATAGATAGATACATATAAATGTCAGAACACATGAATAACCTAAACCCAGCAAAATTGTTTAAACTGCTCTGTTGTGTGTAGCAGTGATTAATAACAGCAACAACAATAACAATTATATGTACAACAGATGAGATATATGTGAAAAGGTGCGTTTTCTAACTGTCCAGGTGACCAATGTCTTTTGGCAGCATGGCGTGTTGGGGGTGATCAGTTAACAAATTGGAAAAAGGAGTGATCAATGAATAAGTTACTTATCTTGCCTTATGTTGGGCTGTGGTCACTAAAAAGTCAAGTGTGAACACTGCCAGACACAAACTAAGATACCAATTTAAGAAAAACTTACATTGACCCCACTAAAAACTTATTTTGGAGGGGAATTGTCCGAAAACATAAAAACTGTTTTCCTTACTCATTGAAGAGAGTGTGTGTGCAAAATTTCTAGTTTTTACTATGAACGGTTAGGGCTGGGTGAAGTCTGGATACATAGATACATACATATAAATGTCAGAACACATCAATACCCAACAACAATGTTTAAATCGGTCTGTTGTGGGTAGAGGTGATTAACATGTATATACAGAAATCTTTGTAATCATGTATATATAATGAAAAATGTGAATTTTTTGGTTCGACGATCGTAACACTGTCAGTGGTTTAAAGCGAGTGGGTGTTGTGAGAAGCATTGATTATGAGGGAGTGTGGTGAGAGTCAGCAGAGAGTCAGCTTTAACAGATGATACGTCAGCTGTGATTGGCTAATGGAATGAACGAAGGGAGGAAAGAAGAAACAAAGAAATAATTTGAAGATAGCTCATGAGAGAAAGAAAGACATTTTAAAATGACTGGAACAGACGATCGATCCCGTGGTGAAATTAAAAGAAAAATTCAGTAAATAATAAATTCAAACAATTAAAAAAATGTACAAAACCATACAACCAGGAAAAATTCATTCATTTATTATTTATTAGAAACAATCAACCAAAACTGTCACCAAATCTGTCAACATAGGTCTCTTCAGTTTTCAAGTTGGCCTGGTTGGCTGGCTATGTATGTATGTATGTATGTATGTATCGCATGTACAGGCCACACCAATGGAGCTAGAGGGCTGAAAATTTAAACATTTACTCTTTATCATGTCTAGAAAAAAACGTTTTTTGTTTTTTGAAAATTCCCCCCATAATAGGTTTTTAGTGGGGAGTTCAATTTCTAATGTAAGTTTATGCTGAATTGATCCCTTAGTTTGTGTCCAAGCAGCATTCAAACTTTTTAGTGATCACTGCCCATCAAAAAGTGAGAGAAGTAACTTATTTATTGATCACCCCTTTTTTCAATTTTTTAATTGATCACCCCAACAAGGCATGCTACCAAAGGATGGTGGTCATGTGATGGTTTCTATTGAGTGATTAACCAGACCTGTTTATTTATTAAATAAAAATGCCTCTACGGGCATCTCTGTATACAATTTACATTAAAAATATGTATTCAACATTAAAATACACATTAATTCAAGTGATAAAACTTAAAAAATTTTTCTTCTCTTTTCTTTACTTAAAGATCAAGCTCAAAATTGTGGCGTAGAATCATACTCTAGTGTAAAAAAATGTACAGTTTTCTTAAGCAAAAAAATATGGTCACTTTAAGATATTTTCCAATGATTTTTAAAAAAATTCATTAATATTTTAACGAATTTAAATTTGTTTCAAAATCCTTACTCATAATTACCAAATGATTTAATGTTTTTATTACTTTATATAATGAAAAGTGTGATTTTTTTGGTTTGCTTTCCATAACACTTGACTCTCTCACTCACTCTCTCACTTACTTGGGGAAGGGTGGCTGCGGAAGATTCTTTTTTTTAAAAAGCTAGCCTAATCTAATTTAATGGAAATAATTCTTGTCTTTTTTTTAGCCATTAATTTAAATAAATTTTATATAGACTCCAGGCTTTTGAAAGGTCTGTCCACGAAGCCTCAGTAAATCTCCAGCTATACCCCTGGAAGCAAACTATATGCTCTTCAGTTATTATAATTAAATCAATCAGTGAATACCTTACTGGGTTCCATGGGATCCGAGTGTTTAAAAATTACTGAATCAAACGTAGAACAAATATGCAGAAAATAATAATTATATTTTTTAAGGAAAACAAAATCCTAGTATTATGAATTTTCATATAAAAGAAAAACAAGATCTTGGAAAATAAAAATATGGTTTCAGTGATGAAAAGTCATGAAGAAATGAAATATTCCAAAGAGTGTTATTATAGATAAGTATCATTGATATTTACAATCCAAGACTTACATGGATATATGAATTCGTGTATGTCCATTTTAATTTTAGCAAGTATGGTTGATTTAAAGAGTAAAGTTAATCAAAAAGAAGAGGCATGTGTTTTGTAATCAATTCTTTTAAAATCTAGGCAATGTATATTTCATTTGCAAACTTTGAATAAAATCATTCCATCTATCTCATATTTCATACAGAAATATATCTGTTTAGACATTCTAACATTGTAACTTTGAGAATTAGAGACACTTTATTCAATATGGGTGATTATTTTATGATGAACTGATTGAATTGGTATTTTCTTGATTCAACCAATAAGCAAATCAAGTGTATAGCCCAGGCAATGTGTTTGAGAGAGAAAGAGAGAGTTTTGCATTGACAGTGAGAAAGGGCAAGGATAGAATGAGAGTGTAGATAAGTGAAGAATGTTACAGAAAAAGATAATTAGAAAAAGAGTGAGAGTTAGGAGAAGATGAATGAAGTCAAAAAGGTAAAGGGTGTTTTATTCAACAGAGCCAGTGTGATAATCCGATTGCAATTGGTGGAATTGATAGCCCTTAGGGATCTGATCAGTTTGGCACTTGATCTTGTTACTGTGTAAACCGCTTACTCTATGAACCTGGATGTAGCCCTTTCCAATTATCTTAATGAGAAAGATGACCTCTGGGGTCATCAAATATCACGTGATAATCACTTTACAAGTTGCCATGGCAATGATCCTCATCTCAATGGCATTGACATTTTCTGTGACTACCAATTTCAATGCCTGATACACCAATGTTTTCCATGGCCAGATGATAATTTAAAATTTGTAGATTTGCCAGGATTGTCATGGAAACTGTTAATTTAGTGGTGACCTTATAGAACTTGTATCATTATTTATGTGTCTGGATGAGAATCCTCTGTGCTATTTTTAATATATGCAAATGTGGTGCATTTCATATTCAAAGATAATCTGTCAAAAAATGATTTATCATTTACTGTTTAAATTGTAATAAATAGTTATTTAAGGAAATCCTTCTATATAAGTGATGTATCATGGCTAGAATCTGAAAACCAAAAAAAATGTTCTAATCATAGATTTTCAAGAAATCTGATTTTACAAAATTTCATAAAAATTATTTTGCAACAAATTGATAATTTCAGCAAAACATAAGCACATATGTATCAAATGTATTATAAATATATAAACAAATATTCATTGAAGTTATGAATAAAACACTTTTTAATTATTGGTACTGTTGCTAAAAGTTTATAAATAAAATATGTATGTTTGTGTGTAACTCCAAAAGACTAGAGCTTAAAGGGTCATTTTATGAAAGTTTATAAGTAGGCTTATTTTATTATTGGTGAATTTGTTTGTCATAAAACATATGACGGTCTTTTAAATAGAGTCAGAACTATTTTAATTAAATAAATACTGCTAAATTTCAAATTAACTTGGCTGCATTCTATACTTCATTATATGAAGAAGAAAAAATAGGTGCTACACTCTAATCTTCAGCAATCACAGCAAAAAGAACATAAAGAGTTATTTAAGTTGCTTGGTTTAGACAAAAGATCCAATAAAACTTTCTTTGATTTGTATTAATTTATTCAAACCTTTTTAAAAAATAATATTTTTGATTCATGTTTAATTGAAGATTGAGATCAAGCAAAACAATGACTAAAATAGCTGTAAGATAACCTTGATAATGCATTTATATAAGTAGAGTATATACAAGTATTTATGAATACATCTTATTGCAAGGTGAGTATGGATTTATTATTCTCATATAAGTTTGTAGAGATTCTTATCACATAATACATATCTTTATAACTTTATATTGTCATTTACTTTCAAGCAATTATTATATCATGCAAAGGATATTTGTTATGTGACACCAGGCTCAGCCCAAGCCTTTATGGAGCCCTAAGCATAATTTGATTTTGGGGCCCCCACTGCCTTGAAGAAAACATTCAAGCTCTCTTGTGGGTCATTACAAGTGCTCTTAGGGGCCATAAACAGCTGCTTAGTTCACTTATGCCTTGGGCCGGCTCTGGGTGACACTGTCTGGCATTGCAATCAACTCAGCTGAAAGTCTGAACATAAATACACCAATTAGAAGAAAGAGTGAGCAGAATTGTTTAGTCGTCCCATTGTGTATACACAAATGTTTGAGCAAGTATTAGACTGTCTGGCTCTACTTGCAGCATTTAACCGAATTAATTCTGCAGATCTGCATTTACACACGTGCAATTTCACTAAGAAGCCACAGTCTATTCAGGTCACATCTAAGCTTAGGTTTCTGGAAGATTCTGTAACTATGCATATTTAATCTAATTATAGATGAAATATTTCAAGAATATTTTTCAACATTGGAAACAATTATGTTCCAAGAAAGAAATGTCTCTCATTTATTTAAAACCAGTTAAACAATCTAACTTATAGTTGGAGCACATTTATGAAAAGAAACCCACCTTTCCCCCAAGACATTGCTACAAAATGTTTCTCAACAGTTTTTTATGGTATCAGGTATGCTCAATGACATACTAAAAGTCTACCACAGTCTGAGCATGTGAAAGGTATAATTTTCAAGACGGCTTCCAAGATAACCACCAAATCCTTAAAATGCCCATTGCTCCTTCATTATCCACCCTAGACATGTTTTTCCAATGGTCTTTTGTAGTATCAAGTGTGCTTAATAACATATCAAAGATCTACCTGTCTGACCACTGGAAAGGTATAATTTTAAAGATAGCTCAAATTAGTTGGCTGCATTTATGAAAAGAACCCACCATACCCCCAAAATAATTGTAACTAAAGGTTTCTCAATGTTTTTTTGTAGTATCAGAAGACATTTTAGCCCCTGATAGTATGCCAATATTGTACTCAGAAAATTGAACAGGATCTTTTTTCATTTCTACATTTGCCTTCAGTGACTAGATGATATTAGACATCTAATTTTGGATGTTTCATTAGGAAAAGAAATCACTTGAATTATTAGAAGATTTTCTTAGTAAAATTTCATGTTAGTCGATACAGAAGTTTCTTAGTGTTTATATTTATAAACCAATGTGCACACATAGAGAAATGGTCATTTGATATGGCAAAAGACATTACTCATAAAATGTTATCAATAACACAAAGGTCAAAAGGTCATTATTCATGATCACTGCTGTTATGAAATCTCTTGTTTTTGCTCACATGATATAATTCTTCATTTTCTAGTGGGAGGGGAATCTTCACTGTTATCAGCTTTTCATCATTGGCTTTCCTGCCAACGATGCTCAAGATGACATTGGTATGCCAGGATTGTTCTTTTCCCTAAGGGAATCAGTGAAAAAGCCACAGTTTGATCTTAATTCATTGATTCCATTTTCTAAGCTGCTTATAACTGCATCGATTTCTACTTCTATTTAGGAACAATCATTCTGCAATTCAAAATAAATTACCTCTGTAGCATTTAATTGAAACACGGTTTTAGAAAATTAAAAATAGAATATTCCAATTGAAAGACAAATCGGTTTTTATATTAGTTGTTAAATCACCTTCAATGATTACATTAGTCCAAAATTCTTTTCATTTAAAAAATAGGATTTTTGTCTTTTACATGTGACATCAATGTTCAAAAGAAAAATAGTAGATATCCTAATTACTTTTGTCATCATTCATAAAATCATCAACTGAAGTGTCTTGAGTGAATACAACATTTACTCAAAATATGAAATGTATTTATTCAAGCAAAAGCTGATTAGCAGTATTGATCTCTTGTTTTTCACATATATTTTGAATTTGTTCAAGTAATCAAATTATAGTTAAATACAAATTGAAATGTAATGACTGAGTTAGTAATCATCAACCATAATTGATTTTGCTATTCAAAATTATGGTGAAAAAAGAATTAGTATTGACAGAAGGCAAAACTATATATACAGAATATATAGTAGTTTGATAAGGTCAGGTGATACATAGTATTCCAGTGGCCATAAAAGAAAAAGAAAATGGAACCATCACTTGAAAACTAAATAGTAAGTAATCTATTGTAGCCAAAATAACATTGTAGCATTGGAAACAAAGAATAATGGCTTCAAAATTGTTTCTAAATATATCAACATATGTGATTGCAAATAAACTGCATTTATTTATTCTGAATCAACAAAGACAACTGCAAGATAAACAGCCAGATATTTATTGCACTTCTGGCTAATAAACTAATTAATTGATTCAATAAATATTGGTGTCTGCTTACAATGGATGCAGCAGTATGGGGGAAAAAGTAGGAAACACTTATTTTTGACTGATTGCATTCACATCATCATCTTTATTGTGAATAAACCTTGTTTAGAGTAATAAAAATTGTGCTTTTCAAGGTTAGTAAAATTGTAGATGCAAAAGAAATACGGTCGTTTCTTTGCCATCCTTTCACTTGCTAGCTTTTCTGCCATATGGACAAGAATTCTTTAGGAAAATATATTTTAGACTTTTTCTCTCTAATGATAATTGGATTATAACATGATTTTTGTAGTGAGTGTTATTTTCTGATTACTCATGTATAAAAAGTATAGAAAATGGCTATTATTCCCTTCAAACTTTGCTTTTGTGACCAGGAGAGTGATTTAAATTTGCCTATATGCAATTGTATAATGAGTGAATTTGCATATTTTTTTTCACATAAAAGAAAATCACATTTTTCCCCAAAAACAACAACATATAAATCTAAATTAACATGTACACTATATGTACACTAATGTTAAACAAAAGTGATCACAAAAAGATTTAAAAGTGAGTAGTTTTTCGAGATATACGATTGTATTATATTTGGAGGATGCCAGCAAAACATAAAAATGGTTATTAAAAATAAGACATGATGACATAAGATGACAATACACAAGATGACATAACATAACATAAGATGGCTTAACATGGCATAACATGAAATATCACAACATAAGATGACCTAACATGGTATAAGATGGCACAACACGACATAAGATGACATTGCATGATGACATAAAGATAAAAGATTGTTTTCGATAATACTCTGCAGTGCAATTTTTGTTCCTGGTTAGTGAGTGAAATTATTATTGGTGTTATTGCTCATGGCTCATGGCTAAAGTGAACAGACAGAAATTATATTCCCAGAAAAAACTATTAATTTTGAATTTCAGCTTAAGAATAATTTCAAAGCAATTTATAAAATGGAAATGTCTAAAAAATGAAAAATGAAAATCTTCAATCCTAAAAATTCTGATAAATGAAGGAAAACTTTTTTTCTCATTGAGAGAATTACAAGCTTTAGAACACCTGGAAAAAATATATGTAAATGCTGAAGATGTAATAAAGATTAATGTTTTTATAATCATATGAAATTTTATCATAAAACATGATTTAAACAGAATTAAAACATTGCGAGCAAACACTGTCCAAGCAAGACAAATTAAACAACATGAAGATATACACTTATAATGTTCATGGCATAGCTGAGGACCATAGACTAGACCAACTGCAAATGGAATTGGACAACATCAACTGGCACATCGTAGGTATAAGTGAAACCAACAGGAAAGGAGAAAACCATCTAAAGCTTAAGGTAAGTAACCATCTATTCTATTATAAAGAGAGAGAGGATAAAAAGTTTAGTGGCATAAGATTCTTAGTCAATAATAACATCGCAGGCAAGGTCAGTTTTGGCAGTATATCAGACAGAATAGCTTGGATAACAGTTTGATTAAGCAAAAGATACACATTAAAGGTAATCCATGTTTATGTGCCTACTTCGAAAAGTTCTGACCAAGAGATTGAAGAGTTTTATGACGACATCAGTAATATAATGGAGAGAAGACTAACTACACAATACTCATGGGAGACTTTAATGCTAAGGTAGGTCAAGGAAAAGTTGGAGAATCAAGTGTAGGAAAATACGGAATAGGCCAGAGAAATGAGAGAGGCAACCTGCTAGTAAATTTCTCAGAGAGATACGGTTTAAAGATAACTAATACATTCTTTCAAAAACAGGAAGGTCGAAAGTGGACTTGGAAAAGCTGAAATGGCACAACAAAAAAACGAAATCGACTTCATACTAACTGACAAGATAAACAACATTAAAGATGTTATCATTATAAACAAAATAGACA
Organism: Architeuthis dux; assembly: GCA_006491835.1. NCBI lineage: Eukaryota > Metazoa > Mollusca > Cephalopoda > Oegopsida > Architeuthidae > Architeuthis > Architeuthis dux. The sequence goes on from VCCN01001809.1 coordinate 1,068,649, forward strand.
TAGGAAGTGATCATAGAATGGTAGCATGCAGAACTAAATTTAACTTTAAAACTGAAAGGAATAAAATGATTCTTAAGAAGAAGAGATGCCCAAATAAGATAGAGATAGAGAACATTAGCAATTTCAGAGTAGCGATAGAGAATAGATTTCAGGTACTGTGGAATAGCAACAGTGACATAGAGGAAGAGACTAATAGCCTGACAAATATAATTAAGGAAGCAGTAGAGATGGTAGGCGATAGAAATGTAAACAATAATACAGGCAAATACTCTAAAGCAACATTAAACTAATCAAACAGAGAAGAAATATGGAGATAGAAACTAAAGAGGATGAAAACTAAAAAACAGAACTTAACAAATTAATCAATAAAAGAACAAGAAAAAAAAGAAAGAAAGAAGAATGCGAAAAGGATAGTAGAGGCTATCAGAAAGGGAAAGAGTTTAAAATCCGCAGACCATACCGGCAAGCAATAAATGATTGCAGTAAAGGATAAAAACAGCAAAATTATCAAAAATAGGGACAAACTGGCAACAGTAATGGAAGAATACTATGAAAATTTGTACGCCTACAAAATAGAAATAACACAAACTAATAATCCTATAGATACTAGTAATATCCCAGACATAACAGTAGACGAAGTAGTGTCCACATTACGAAATATGAAACTCAGTAAAGCCCCAGGCGAGGATGGCATAACGGCGAGGACTAGAGTGAAAGATATTATACAACTAATTAAGCAGCAAAAATGGAGATGGGCTGTTCACCTAGCAAGAAGACATGACAATAGATGGGGGAAAAGACTAACCGATTGATGCCCATGGGACAGTAAACAAAATAGAAAAAGAACAGATACAAGATGGAGGGACGATATAGAAAAGTTTGCTGGTAAGACTTGGCAGAGGTTAGCACAAGATAGGTTGCCATGGAAGGAGATGGGAAAGGCCTTCGTCCAGCAGTGGACTTAAAATGGCTGATGATGATGATGATATATATAGTCTGTAGAAACTTTTGGGGTTTTGCTTATATGTTTTAATTTTTATTTTAATATTGGTGAACGAGAATTCTTCAACTGCTACTTCTATGAAAAACAATTAATTTTGAAATTGGAACTATGGTGTTTTCATTTAATTAGCAAAATGCATAAAGTTCTTTAGGATATTGACTGGCATACTTCTTCTCAACAGATATAAAAGTCAGTAATCATATTGAAAATAAATAGCATTTGATCTTCATCTTTTTCAAAATGATTTACTCTATGGGCAGAGTTTTCAGCAGGTTGCTCTGGAAGGCCTAAATTGGGCATTTGGCTCCAATAAATAATCAAAACTTTATTTTTGGGGGGACTTTAATTCTATACTTCTGGCTACAATGCACCCGTTCAGCTACTTAGAGGTCACATACAGACACACAGAATCAGACTTATTAAATAGATAGATAGATGAAAATCAGATCATTATTACTGGGGAGAGCGCAAATGCCGCTGGACGTATTATTTTTAAAAATTTTCAAAAGCTAATATGTGGAAACTCTACTCCTGGGTCCTATTAGTACACACAGAAAATTTTGTTGGCCATAGATCTAGCAATCCTTGGGTTATGCTAACACAGACAGATGGACAGACAATTGGTATATGATTTGATTTTTTAACAGTTCTTTAAAAGTAGAAATAGACAAAAAAAATAGCAGCTAAAAACATTGCAGTTGTTCTTTTGTATACAAAAATGTGTTTTTTATTGTATTTTTTCATACAATATACTTGATATTTATTCCATGTAAGTATTAGGAAATTTGTAAGCACCATGTTGATAAATAGGATCTTTGATACTGGTTTAAAGCTAGTGATTTTCTTTTCTTAACAACTGTATAATTAAATCCACCAACCGGATATTTAGGCAAGAATCCCAAATCACTTGCCTTCCAATAAAAAAAATTACTCAGTTGTTTCAAATATATTATGCCTTCTTGGAAAAATATTTTTTCATTTAGTATTTTTTCAAAAAAATACTTATTTATGCATTGATTATACTAAAGATTTATAAAAAGAGATTAAATAAAATTTTTATATTACTATAATCCTTGCTAAAGAAAAGATTTTATTATTATCATCATTTTTTCTTTGATTGTGTATCTGTAGCTTCCACAAAGTATGTAATTACTTTTGGTGGGAAGGCTTGGGTAATTGTTGGAAAAAGGAAAGATAAGAGTTGTTTGATAGATGAATGAAGTATTGCTGCAGTTGTGAGAAGTTGAATGGGAAGCCAGTTATTTGAGATATTGGTTAAGTTTTATGAGAGATGTAAAGTTTGGTGTATTCATTCTTGATGTTATCTTCCAAGATATTTGGATTAGGAATAGAACTGGAGAAGGTAATGTACTTTTACAGATTTCTGGCACTATACATTTTTTTATCCTATGATGTTTCCTGTAAGAACTTGGTCATCTGTACTCAGTGTCTCCTTCATGTAGGTAGTTGGAACATATGAAAAACATTGATGATGATAAATAAATTGAAAAGATAGAGATAAATCAGTATCTTTAACATAAGTTATAAGAAAGTATAAAAAATGCACATACATGTACACACGCATTCTTTTATATGTATGTATTCAATAAATATAGTATGGAAATTGTGCATTTGTGTTGTATCTTGAGGAAAATTCTTATTCTTTTCCATATTCACTAACTTTAATAGAAAATATTGAAAACAAGTTAAAATACTGTTTTTTTATTCCATACATTTTAGGTATTTTATACATAGGAGAAAATAGCTGGAAAATGTCCTATTCATTAATTTCAATGGAAAATATATGGAGCAACTTTCAAGCATGATTTAAAAACTGGAAAAGAACATGGAAAAAATGGTGCATATTTCCAGCATTTTTGTAGAAATTTTTTGAAGCTTTAAATTTCTATGATTTATTTAGAATGTAATTTATTGATAAATTGACAGTCATCAGATTTAATTCATATCAACCAGCAAACTAAGAACCATACAATGTGCACAAGAGAGGATCATGCTTAACATCACATGGAGAGATCACAAGACAACACAATGGCAGTGGGCAGGCCATGTTGAAAGAATGTCAGACAACCACTGGACACAACGTGGATTCCCAGCGATCATATGCAAAATTGTGGCCAGCAGAAAATAAGATGGAGTGATGACTTAGACAAGTTCTGGAGATATTGGCACTGCAACACCCACAATCGAGAGATCTGGTGAGTCTTGGGGAAGGTCTATGTTAAAAGGCTGATGATAAGCAAAGTTACATTGCACAGTCCCAATGATAACAATTTTCAAATTCATAATTAACCCTCATTTTTGCAAGATCTATTTGTGTGTTACTTTCTCTAGGTTTTTTTAATCATGACTAAAGCATTTTATACTTTTAATTTAATGTAAGTCACTTCTCAACCTTATTTCCAAGACCTTAGAGAATATCCAAAGTTAAAAAAGAATTTGCTCATTTCTCATATCTTTAAAAAGTTAAATGTATCAGGTGACAAAAATATCATACATCATTAGCTACCTAGTAACAAGTGAAATCAATATGGTAGCCCAACAATTGATTGTGAAAGCTTGTCTACTCTAGGAATTTAAACTTGGAATAAAAATGTGGAGTTAATGACCATATTGACAAAAGTAGTTCAGGAGGTTTCCAATTGGAAATGAGTCATTTGAAGAAACACCTTGAAAAGGACAGCTGGTAATTTAGTCTACTTTAAACATGTCAAATGCTTGCATTAAGGTCAGACACAAGCAATGAAACTATATGTCTGCACCTGCAACTCATCATAACAAAGATAAACATTAGGGAAATTGGTACCCAGTAAACAATACAAACAGAAAAAAGTGCATAAACATTTTTGGTTATCTAAAATTTAGTAAAAAACAGGTTTTAAGCTAAAAGAAAAGGATAATTGTATAATGGATTACATCTTTTTCAACTTTTGGATGGAAGCTATTAAGTTTTAACAAATAAATAAATGTCTGGTCATTCTTTCTGGTATCTTCTCACTGGGCAATAGAAATATATTAACAAATATATTAACAAATATATTAACAAATAAATTAACAAATAATCTAGGAGCAATTTGTATCCTAGTTGTTATCTAATTTTTGATTTTGAAAGAATTTTCTCATAAAATTAACAAGACCATGTCAGCTGCTCCAGAGTCAAGCTCTGCTCCTACTTCTTTGTCCTTGCATAATTCTACTATACATTTTGGATGTGTGTAAGAGTTGTCAGTTTAGACAGGTGTAACACACTAGCCTAGCGATCACTAGATCATGAGTTCAAATCAAGGTTGGGGAATGGGGATTTTACATATCGATTTACTTACACTATTTTGGTGAAGATTGTTCTTGTTACATAGGAAAGTAAATTCAACACTGACTTTATTCTGGAGTTTCTCAAAAATGGCTGCTCCTTGGCAAAATCATTTTGGCTTGTGATTATTTTTTACAAACTAACCATAAAAACTTATAATTGAATGTTCCTTTCTTGTAAAAGACACTACATGGATTATAGATTGAATAAAGACATTTTTATTGCCCAGTGAGAAGATGCCAGAATGAATGACCAGACGATTTTGTGGAATAATAAAAAATGAAAAAATGAAAAAATTATTAAAAGAAAGGAATTGAATGAAGAATAAACATTATTTATTTTACTTTGTAATTTACAATTTCCTAGTTATTAATCATTATGA
>VCCN01001809.1:1075247-1094821 GCA_006491835.1 Architeuthis dux
ATATATATATCATGTAGAAGATGCTACGCTTCAGAGTTCAGACCCCAAAGTCACCAAAGGAGTCATCGATGCAACAACAACAGCAACAATAAAAATCAACAAAATGTTTATAGGAGAAACTGAACATCATTGCTGTTTCTATGGACAACCATAAGCAAGCATATATATATATCAGAAACACAATCAGGTAATTCTTATTATTTCCATTGATAAAAGTCTGCTCTTTATTGCCCATAAAGATAATTATGGATTAAGGTGAAGGCTAAATTTTACTGTGATGATTTATAATGAAATATTTTACTGAAACTTGTCCCAACCATAATTGTGACAGTTACATTTTCAACATGCTATAGTAGGTTTGGGAAGTTAATCAGCATTTATCGAATATATGTTGCTGCTTGGCTTCACGAATCAAGATCCAGGAGGGTTTCACATCCATTGCAGGCCTACGGGTGGCAGGTGCATGGAATAGCCCTTGGGTCTGTACTAATGACATTTTAAGGTGTAGTACATTGTAATGAACAGTGTCAACATTTATATAGGCCTACAAGTGTAGTCAAAAATAGTTTCTATTGGCTTATTGCACTTTGTTACATTGACCAATTCTGGATTAACTTGAGAAAATATCTGAAAAATACTTTAAAACATATTAGGAACTAAATCTACAATGATAAATAGAAGTTTATTTTGCTTACTATAATACAAATGCAATGTATATAAACTTTGTGACAAAGCTATTCTGAATTGTTCAAATTCTTTAGTGTATAACAAAAGAAAAACTTACTATCAACGAAATGTCAATACCTGATTGGCTTTAATGCAGTTCATTTAAAAGGTATCTTGTAGTTTGAATCAATCAAACTAACTGATTTTAATTATAAGGTTATGCTGTGATATTCACCGACCCCCTTCTGTGCCTGATCAGAAATTATATTGGATTGAATCTATAGAAACAAACTCACTATGTTTACAGAAAATTTGATTGTAACACTCAATTGTTTTATGAGTTCTCAACTTTGGTCATCTATAATTTATATAGTTTTGAAAAACACCTTAACTTTTTTCTAGTGAATATATGTTTTCTATTTTCTTTTGTATCTTGCAAGCTGGTGAAAACGTTCGTAGGAGAAAAAAGACTTGTGCAAAAAAACTATTTGAAGTAGAAATATAACAAAATGGTAAACATTTGTCTTTGGTAGCTGCATAAGAGTATGCTGAACCTTCAATATTGATTTGACCAAGAAACCTTCCCGAATGATGAATGTTCTAACAGGAAATTGTACCAGTCTGAGCATTAAAGGGAGTCACTGTTATGCATCAGATGCTAATTAGTTTGATTGATTCATTGCTTAATCATTATAGTTAACCAGTGAAAGCTGAACCTCCTTCCCTTTTCGGGATAACCTCTTATTGGCAATGAAAAGCACACATAACAATTGACAACAAAACTTTGCAACAATTCATTAAAGGAAAGACTTTAATAACAGTAATGAAGCAGCTTTATTACTTCCAAAGTTCTTGTTTTCCCTGAATAGCATTCAAGAAGAATAAGGATAATGGCTATAAATTGTTATAGGTTTCTGGACATAAGCAAAAGACACATTGTATGCATGTATCACAATAAGCATATAACTGCTAAGTTGATCTCATCTAATTTAATAACTACAGGGTGAAACATTAGACCTTTTATTTTAATAATGGGAGTAAAGAGACTCAATGAAACTATGTTAGTTTCATTGAGTCTCTTTACTCCCATTATTAAAATAAAAGGTCTAATGTTTCACCCTCCTTCCTTATAAAACCTAAATCAGTTTGGTAAGGAAGAAGCATGCAACATCAGTCAATTTAGTGATCCAAGTGACTTGGATTATATTGTTCATTGTAAGTGAATTACGTTTGTGCTGTGATAAATCCCATTTTAGTGGCAAATCTTTGATTTCCAATTTTTCTTTTCTTGATAGAAACATGAAAAATTCTATCTCTGTACCCACAAGGTAAAATTGTACATTTAATACAGAAGACATATTTGGTACATTGTATAGTAATAAACTATTTATACCTTGAATAAAAATTGATAATATTTCATTTTTAGTACAATATTAGGATAAAATGTCCCTCTGTTACATTCAACACTGTTTCATTAAAACTCAATTAAAGACACTTTTATTCAATAAAAATTCAAGGAAACAAGTAAGTTTTTGTTTGATGATTTTACAATTTAAGCTGTCATTAAATACACCCAAAATTAAATGTGTCATGTGATAGTATCTTCTTCTTTCATAACGGTTGGTATCAAAGATTCAAATATACCAACAACAACGCACACAGAGTCAAGAAAGTCAAGACAACATTCTACATTATCCAATCTGAAATGAGGGGTGTTGTATATATTATATTACTTTATACTTATACTGGGAGATCTGGTGAGGATCGAACCCACTAACAGTGACCAACAGGATTAGCTTGCTTTAGTTGAACTTTACTAAACTGTCTCCCCATGTTGATCTCTAGGTGGAAGTTATAGAATAATCCAATATGTCTACCCATCGGATATAAAAGCACTGATTGTTGTAATTTCTTATGTCCTATTTTGAATAAAGTTGAATAAAGCCATTGTTTATGGTAAAGATTTCATTTTCATTCATGACAAGGGGCGTTCTTCATTTTTTAAACTGGTAGCTTGTGCCAACAAACAAAGGAATCCTGTATACTGTGGTATTTTCCTAACAATGGCTCCTTTCAATCGATTTATAATCTCAGTTTGAGATTTATGCTATTGTCGACACAGGCAAACAATTTTAGTGGGGCATATTCCATTTGTCTGTGATGTGGTAATGATTGTGTGGTATTGAAGACCTTTGAGAATGCACATGGTGAATTGGGCTACCAAGCCTTATCACTCCACATGCTGGTCTTTAACTCATATTTCCCATTTATATTTTACAAATATATATTTTAAAAATTGATGATATTTTTATACTTTATCAATTTCTAATTCAGTAAAGCTTTTTCTCTGAAGAGGTACTTTTCAAAGAAGCCGGGCTGCTGCAGGGTCAAACTCTACTCCTATTTCTATTCCGGCTGAAGATGATTACTACAACTTTTGTATTGTATATAGAATAAATATATTCATAAATATATAAGACGTGTCAGTTTAGCACAGTTGGTAAGAAAGCCACCTAGCAATCATTTGGCATTTGACAATAGGGAAATGCTAATTTTATATATCGGTTTGGTTTAACTTGATGTGATAGACAAAGAGTGAAGAGTTTACTCACCAAAATTAGGTGAGGATTGTTCTTGTTAGTTCTTCAGTCAACTCCAATGGACTGCAGTGTGACAATATTACAAAAGATCATATACAGATTAAGCTCATGTGTACAGCCATGGAATAAAAACTTATGAAGTTTGAGATTACATCTGATGAATTAGAAAGGTGGTGCTTATGACCGTAAAAAAATAATTCCAGTGGAAATATTATTGAAAAATGATTTATTATATAAATGGTAAATTGATATCCTGTATGAATTATTGCTAACTCATTTTAATATTGTGGTAAAACTTTCCTTTGATTTTTGCCAACATTTCAATTCTTGCGGTTATTGCTTCACCAATCTGTTGTCGAGGAGGGTGTAGCAGTGTAGGTCCACACTGTCCAGAAGAGGAAGAAGAGGATAACCAAAATGTGTCAGCAGTTAGGATAGTATTAAGAGAAAGAGAAAGAGAATCAAATGATGTTAGCATCTCATATAAGTAGTAGAGGAACAGGTATGTGGGTCAGAGAAAGAAAGAGTTTTGACCCTGATCAAAGATAGATAAGGACTGCTAGATAGATAATGCATGAACAAAAGACCTTTTGAATTTGAGTGGGAAAAGTTGGGAACAAAGGGATATGACTCTTCATTCAGCACTCTAGATGTGACACTCGAGGTAGTCGGACCTGCTATGGGGAGAATAATCCAGAGAGGGTAGTGGAGACAGATCCAGGGCCTGGGACGAAAGGAATAAAGGCTAAGTGAAATAAGAAACCTGAATCAAACTATAGAAAGTAGCTGTTTCATTGTTTTGAAAGTCAATTCAGGTGTTTGGAAAAAAGAGCCTTTTAATCTAGCATAAGTAGTTTAACCCCCCCCCCACTATCATATTGCCTCGCATTTTTTCAATTTGATGATCTCCTTAAAGTTTCAGCTGTCACTTGTGCAGAAATGGCTCAGAGAACTCAACAGGTAACAAGTAATCAGTGATGCAGGCAACAAGCATCGGACTGGATTTTGACGAATTGAAAACAAAGGATGAAACCAACACGCTTCATAGCCAACACTTTAGTATTTATAAAATAAATTATGAACAACTTTAAATTCTACCAATAAATAAGGATTTTATAAGATTAAAAAAATTCATAAGACTTGGTTTAAAATAATTTCTGTTGCAACAGGTTGCTAAATTTGAATAATATTGATTTATTTCATTGAAATTGTTCACATTGAATAAAATTTTGGAAGAATATTTTTTTTTAATAAATTATGAGGAAATAATTAAAAAACAATATAGCATTATTTTTTTCAGAACAATTATTGTAAATTTATACATGCATAGAACATTGAAAAAGAAAAATGTAGTTACTGTTTGAGTCCCTCCAGGACAAACTACTTGCTGGTGCATGTTCGACCTCAGTATTTTTTACTTTCACTGCCATCTTAAATTTAGACTAATGTATTTTAGCTGCTAGAAAATGTATCCTTGTGCTTTATTAGAAACTGTCAATTAAAAATGTTACCAAAACTGTCAAAATAGGTTTCTTCAGTTTTCAAGTTGGTCCGGCTGGCTGGCTATGTATGTATGTATGCATGTATGTATGTATCATATGTACAGGCCATACCAATGGAGCAAAAGGGCTGAAAATTTCAACATTTATTCCTTATTATGTCTAGAAAAAACTTTTTAGTTTAGGTTTTTAGTGGGGGATTCAATTTACAATGTAAGTTTATGCTAAATTGATCTTTAGTTTGGGCTCGCTTGTTTTTTGAAAATTTGAAAAAGGTGAGAGAAGTAACCCCTTTCGTCACCCCTTTTTTTTAATTGATCACCCCCAACAGCTGGCTGGTGTCATATCATGGATTGGATACAAATGAGAAAGATTGTATTTTTTTCATTTTCTTTGAAGGATGATGTTCAGTTGTAATAAAATTCATAAAAATAGCCAGTAAGCTTCATAGAAAGTTGTCAAGACTTGACTGCCGCATCTTCACACTATTTTTTACTTCCTTGTAAGTACATGTTGACAAATATGATTTTTGATACAAATATGAGTGAAACAAAAGATCTTGTTGACAAAGAGCAAAAGGAAAACATTAACTGTATTTGAAAAATACATTTTGTGAATTACATTTGAAAAGACTATCTTACACATACCTTAACTGCTTGACGGCTCAACTTGATATCATCCTTCTTTACATTTTTGTAGACTGGAACAACACTTCATGTATCAAGGAAAAGTAACTTTGCTATATGTCCTGTGGTGTTTGCAATTTCCTCTAGCTAACAAGCTTTCTCTTTAGTAAAATAACCTATTCCATTTTCCCTTCACCACAGTTGGTACTCTGATTATATATTACTTATATATGCTACTTATTTATTATATATACACAGCTGTTTTACTTATATATATGAATGAATGCATGCATGGCTTGGCTTTGCAAACAAAGATTTTTGTGAAGGGTATTCCACAGCAGTAGGACCATAGATGGTGGGCATGTGTGCAGAGTAACCCTCCAGCCTGAGCAGTGAAGTTTTAAGGCGAAGTGTGACTTGCCCAGGGTTGACCCCACCCTTTAAACCAAGGGTTTACATCTTATGGACCACCAGAGTGGCGCAAATAGGAGCAGAGCCCATAGGTCATAGGTTTGACAGGAGTGTCCTTTTCCAGGCAGATATCGGAGCTAGCTATGGGGGTCTGCCTCTCCATTACTTCAACATAGGTTTCTTCAGTTTTTAAGTTGGTTTGGTGGCTGGCTGACTCTGTATCTGACATGCATACAGGACTCACCAACGGAGCTAGAGGGCTGAAAATTTCAACATTTATTTCTTGTTATATCTAGAAAAAGTTTTGTTTTTGTTTTTTGTTAAATTCAACCCCTAAATAAGTTTTAGTAGGGGTCTCAATTTGCAATGTAAGTTTATGCTAAATTGATACCTTAGTTTGGTCAGGTAGCATTCAGGCTTGTTTTTTTTTGAAAATTCAGACTTTTCCCAGCAAAAGGTGAGAGAAGTAACTCATTCATTGATCACTCCTTTTTCTAATATTTTAATTGAACACTCCCAACATTGCATGCTGCCAAAAGATGTTGGTCATGTGACGGTTTCTATTGAGTGATTAACTAGACCTGCATATATTACCTATTATTAAAGTTAGTGGTAAAGACAAAATCTGATGTTCAACGATAAAGTCCCCAAAAAGGTCATAAAGATAGAAAGCGAGATACTAGAAGAGGTCGATGAATACATCTACCTAGGCCAGGTAATAAAGCTAGAGAAAGACCATGACTGTGAAATAAAATGCCGCATAACGATAGGTTGGAAAGCATTTGGTATGAATAGAGACATTCTGAAGAGCACCTTGCCAATGTGCCTAAAACGAAAAGTATATAACGGCTGCATAATACCAGCCATGACTTATGGATGCGAAACCTGGAAATTAACCAAACGAGCAGAAAACAAACTTAGAATAGCACAGAGAGCCATGGAAAGAGCAATGCTAGGGGTAATGCTAAGAGATGGAAAAAGATCAACATGGATCAGAGAAAAGACTAGAGTAAAGGATATTATACAACTAATTAAACAACAAAAGTGGAGATGGGCCGGCCACCTAGCAAGAAGAGATGACAATAGATGGGGGAAAAGACTAACAGATTGGTGCCCATGGGATAGTAAAAGAAGTAGGAAACGGCCAGATACAAGATGGAGGGACGAGATAGAAAGATTTGCCGGTAAGACTTGGCAGAGATTAGCACAAGATAGGTTGTCATGGAAGGAGATGGGAAAGGCCTTCGTCCAGCAGTGGACTTATAACGGCTGATGATGATGATGATGATGATATCAAGAAAAAAACTTGATTCATTATTTAGGGGAAAGAGATTTGGGGAATATTAAGTTGAACAGACATTTTACTTATTATTAATTACTTTACTACTTACACTAGAGGTTGCAGAACTGACTGAGTGACAGATAACATTCTATCCAAAAAGATTTTGGTTTGCTCTTCAAATAATCATCATACAATGTGTAACTGCTACTCTCTGATAAAATGATGTTACGTTTGTATGGTACTTTAATAAGGGAGTGGGCAAAAAGAAAGATGTGCCTGACTGGCAGCCTGGGTAGGTACTTTAATGAAGGAGTGGGAAAAAGAAAGAAAGCTGCTTGCAAAGCGAAGGCGAAGCAAAGGATGAAGGAAAGTGTGGGATCAGAGTTGACAAATTAGCAGTTTTTCAGCTAGATCTGGACGATTCTTTTCCAATTTAGCCAATAAAAATCTATGATTTGTTGCTATGAATACTTGTATTGAATGTAATCTTGAAATATCAGTACATTTTGGAAGAGATATTACCTCAGTATTGATTTTTGTTATTCTTGCAACCCTGACTGAAGAATTTAAGAGTTGAAGATAACATTTTTAATGATACCAATTATAGAAGTGAGGAATAACGTTTCCTGTTGAAAAATGTTAAACTTTTCATGTTGGCAATTGCAAGAATGGTTTTTATAAAAAAACAAAAAACAAAACACACACACACACACACATACATGTTATCCTAGAGATTCTCATTTCCAAAGTCAAAGTCAAGACAATATGTTCTGTAATGTTGAATATGAATGTTAGAATTTTCTATATGTTAAAAAGTATTGGCTCCACGATGCCCATGATAGAGAGGTCTGGCACATCTTGGATAAAGTCTATGTCCAATGACAGACACTAAAAGGGTGATGATTTCATATACGAATTGATGCTTCCATATGCTTTTGTCATGGGAATAGAAGATATTCTAATATTATAAAAAGTGTATGTTAATGTTGGAGCTTTTAGATGATTTGTCATTGATACATATTAACAGTGACCTAATGGGGAGAAAGGAAGTGGATGCATCTAGCTGTTCTAGCTGACCTGGACATCAGCTTTCCTAACTGAAATTATGTGAATTATACATTTTATTATGAAATTATAAATTTGGTTAACAAAATATTTAAAACCATAAATTAAAATTTATTTCATCTTACAACTAGAGTGGCAATTATTGAATTACAAAAATACTATTATTAAAAACTATTTTAAAATGATATTTTTAGCTGAATTGATTATATAATTAACAAGATATTATCAAACAGGTCTGGTTAGTCACTCAATAGAAACTGTCATGTGACCAACCTCTTTTGGTTGTGTGCTGTGTTGGGGGTGATCAATTAAAACATTGGAAAAAGAGGTGATCAATGAATGAGTTACTTCTCTCACCTTTTGTTGGATCACTAAAAGTCTGAATTTTCAAAAATTAAGCATGAACAGACACAAAATAGGGGAACAATTTAGCATAAAGTTACATTGTAAATTGAACCGCCCACTAAAAACTTATTTGGGGGAATTTTCAAAGAAAACAAAAACAGTTTTTTGTAGATATAATAAGTAGTAAATGTTTAAATTTTCAGCCCTCTAGCTCCATTGGTGCAGCCTATACACATGACAGATTGATGGATAGATCATCCAGAATCACTTAGAAATGGAAGAAACCTATGTTGACAGTTTTGGTTGACAGTTTCTTATAGTAATCACTAGATAATCACAGACTAGCTATAAAAGAGGTTGGGTTGGGATAATATAAAGGCTCTTCTTACATGCTGACCCCCTTAAGTGGATTCATGGACATATTATGTAATACTTCAATTATGTTTCATTTTACTTCATGTTTGAGTGCCCATACCTGTCATCAGCACTAACTGCTGGTTTATCATGCAAGAATACAAAACACACTCTCTTAACTTTTTCAAGATTAAAGGTTATTTATGATCAAAAACTGGAATGAAGAGCCTTCTACATGATTCATGTCTTATCTTATCTTATAGAATATTCAGATTTAAACAAGATGAGAAAATATTATGACTAATTTAATATTAAATTAATAATTTACTTATTTTTGACTTTTACATCTGTGTGGCTGTTGTCCCCCACCCCCAACCCACAATTAAAAGATTTATTTTAAATATCTTGATACAGAAATGTTATACATAAAAAGCATAAATAATCCCAAGTAATCATAAAATAACCTTAAAAACAAAAATGTATTATTTTGTTTTTCATCTAATATAAGTAAGATATCTTCTGTCTTATTTTTTAAAAGATTCTTTATTTATTGGTTTTGTGGTAAATTTCTTTCATTAATTATTATACTTTGTTCTTTTGCCAATTCTAGTGTCAGAAAGGACTCAAATGTAAATGAAAAATGCCAGATGATATATTACTTTCTTGTTTTTGATGTTTAAAATTTATTTTCTTTTTCATGTATTTATTTGTAAAAACAAGTTTTCCCATTTGCACCCCCCCACACACACACTCCTGCTCAAAATCCTGGATCAGGGTATTGGCAGATATGTTCACAGGATGAATGCCAAAATAAGATATGACTTTAGCACCTTCAGTTCATGTGATCAGTTTAGTAAAGTTAGCATCATATGATATAAAGGAAGTAAATGTAATTTGCAACTGAGTGTATTTCTTTGTGCCTATTTCATGATGAATGTGTGTGTGTGTGTCTGTCTGTGTATTTGTGCATACATTCAGTTGTGTGATCATATGTATGTGAAGTATAAACCTTAACTCTGTTCTATTGTCTACCTTCTTTTACAATGAGTGTTTTTAAAGAATGAAGAATGACATTACTTTAAGCTGTGTATGTCAATCACTTCTTTTCTCCTTTCCCTAATACAGACCTACATTTCAAATTAGCTCTCTCATTCAGCTATCTAAGTATGGTTTTTCTCATTTAAGACATATTTTCAACTTTGAGAACAAACGTTCCAGCAATAGGAATCAGGGGAATTACTTATCGACATCCACTTTAATCCAAATGGATTTCTTGCAAATTCTGGGTGAATTTGAATTTTGAATGAGCACCAAATAAAATGCACAGATGCACATGGCATTGATAAATATCAGAAAGTACAAGGATGGCATTTTAATTAGGGGTTTCATATTAACATTCAACCAATGTAGATGAACATGTCAAGTCAGAGTACTTCCCCCCCCCTTTTAAATAAATGTCTGCCTTTCAATAATAATACAATACAAAAAGGTTGCATAAGAGTATCTTTTAGAAAACGTCTACCAAAACTGTCACCAAAACTGTCAACAGGCTGAGTATGTATCATGCGTACAGGCTGCAATAATGATGCTAGAGGGCTGAAAATTTCAGTATTCACTCTTTATTATTATTTCTAGTGAAAACTTTTGTTTTGTTTTTTCAAAATCCCCCCTAAATACTTCTTAGAGTGGGGTTCAGTTTGCAATGTAAGTTTTTGCTAAATTGATTCCTTAGTTTGTGACCACTTGTTTTTTGAAAATTCAGACTTTTTTAGTGATCACTGCCAAACAAAAGGCGAGGGATCACCCCTTTTCCCAATTTTTCTAATTGATTATCCCCAACACGGTGACTAACCAGACCTGTCTTAATTGTATGTTTGCTTACCTGCATACATTCTCCTTCTAATAAATAATACAAAATAGCAAACAGCAGCATAGCTGGGCTTGCTTGATATTTGATTAGAAAGTTTCATGAAATGGAAACCATATTTAGCAAGGCATTATTATTCAGTATAAATTTGAATGCAAATATTGCTTTCAGAGTTTTGCGTTTGATAAATCAACTGAGAAAGATAAAATTCAATCAAAGGAAGGATTATTTTTTGTTTTATTAGTAGATTTTAATGTCATTTTGTGAGAAGATAAGTAAACAGTAAAAATTGTTATCTAAGTGATTCATATGCAGCTGCATTGATCTCTGCCATATACTGACCTATGATCATGCAGATCATAGGTCAGTATATGGCAAAGATCAATGCAGCTCCTAGCACTAATAAAAATGACAGAATATAACCTATACTGAGAACAAATAAACACTATGATTTGATAATAAGTTCTTGGGTAATTGATTCAAATTGATAACTAATTAAAGATATTTTAATTTTATACAAATTAAAACTTTTGGTTGCAGAATAAAAGCAATGCTGTAATTAGTGTATTTTGGAATGTTCATTGGGTTTTAATGACATGTGAAAATAGAGATAATTTAATGTTCCTTGGGTTTTAATGACATCTGAAAATAGAGATAATTTAATGTTTATTGGGTTTTAATGACATCTAAAAATAGAGATAATTTAATTAATAAAAATGTTCAAATTGACCTAAATTGATGAAAATGTTTTATGGTAAATTGCAACGTACAAGTCAAACTGGTATAAGTCAACCTGAATATTTTTTGCTCAAAATTTGTGTTTAGGCCTATACTTCTTTAATGTATTTTATACTCACCAATCAACAGTTTGCAAAAGATCTTTTTAGGCTTAGAAAGACTCATATGCCACAATGTATGGTATTTAATTGACTTATTTGAATTTCTTACAATGTACTTTTAAAACTATTTTCAGATTATTTATTTATAACAGTTATTATACTGGAGTTTTATTTGATTTTATTGTTTCTCTTTAAAAAGATTTTCTTGAAAGTTGTATAAAGCATAAATTGCATAAAAAGTTGTTTTTTTTAAGTGGTTTTAGGTGACATGGATAGTACATACATAGAATAGAAACTTTTTCTCTAACACGATAAATTCAAACTCAAGTTTGCATAGGTTATAAAATATTTTAGGATCACAGTTTATCTTGGCTGTTTTTTTAAAACCTTTTTTCTAGTATAACAGATAAATATAGAACATAATAGATAGAATGAAAAAGGCTAGCTTGATCTTCTATACTGACACTGACAGAAAATCCTTTTCTCAGTTTTTATTCTCAAGGGAGAGTTAGGAAGAGTATCAATAATTAAGTAAACAGAAGCAAAACACCTCTCACAAACTTTAACCCTTCATTGTATGATGAGAAGAAGTCAGGTCTTGACATCTTTGGTTAATTTGATTGAATGGTTACATGAAAGCATTTTAAAACTACATTATGTCCTTGTAAGATCTGTGGTATAATCTTTCTTGTTCAAGCTAATATATATTGGTCAACTTCCAAATCCAATTTGCTTGGTTCTAATAAAATATCAGAGGAAGTCAAGTTTAAATATTTAATAAAAAAATTTGATATCTCAAATAAAAAGTTGAATTTGATTGTTTATTGACAAAATTGTTCATGTATTTTCATTCTGAATGAAAATATATACATATACAACTAGACACTCATGTTTACTAATAAAAATAAATTTGACAAATGGCCAAATAGAAAATATCCAACTGCCTGAGAGAGAGAGAGAGAGAGAGAGAGAGAGAGAGAGAGAGAGAGAGAGAGAGAGAGAGAGAGAAAATGCTGAATGAGTAGGTAAACATAAAAAATATTACTTGAAACCAAGGGATGAAACCTAATACTAAAGATGATTGGTTAATAATAGACGATTGATCATGTGTTCATATGGCAGGAATATCAATACAGAAGAAAATATTCTGAAGAAGCCACTGCAATCGTCATAGTACCTCATCTTTGCAGATATTAAGCCAACTGAAGCACTTTTCTGTTAAACTCATTCAAGATGGAGATAATTGGCACAATAGCACAGAGAGCCATGGAAAGAGCAATGCTAGGGGTAACGCTAAGAGATAGAAAAAGATCAACATGGATCAGAGAAAAGACTAGAGTAAAGGATATTATACAACTAATTAAACAACAAAAGTGGAGATGGGCCGGCCACCTAGCGAGAAGAGATGACAATAGATGGGGGAAAAGATTAACAGATTGGTGCCCATGGGATAGTAAAAGAAGTAGGAAACGGCCAGATACAAGATGGAGGGACGAGATAGAAATGTTTGCTGGTAAGACCTGGCAGAGATTAGCACAAGATAGGTTGTCATGGAAGGAGATGGGAAAGGCCTTCGTCCAGCAGTGGACTTATAACGGCTGATGATGATGATGATGAATCCAGTAGCAGATATCTTTGGTCGTGCCATTATGTGAAGGGTTTTCTTGGAAAAGAATGTAAATTCTGTTTTGGTGGGTTTGAAGAGATGCCAATACAAATAACATTTCACAGTTTTATGGTCAAGTGTTGATGGAATGAAGTACAATTTCACATCTTGTGTGTTTTGACAAATGTCAGAATATAAAAACACTATTAACTTTTCTTGTCAATGTCTAATGAACCCATTTCAAAGATTTCAGGAATCAACATAGCAAGCGGCTTTCTTATCAATGACAATCTTCACTATAGTGGAAAATAAAAATATGATTGGATATCCACATAAGGAAAGGCTTTGCAAGCTATAATTTGATGCTCCTGTATCAGTAAGTTTTAAATCTTCCCACTTTTTAGATGTTAAATTTGTATTAGTTTTATATTATTTGTATTCATTCTGAATAGATGAGTATTTTGTGAATGTTCCCAATCTTTAACCATTTTCTTACTGACAAAATATAAAGTGAAAGTTTAGATGCTGGTATTGTTTCTTCTCGTCACCGTGAGAGATGAGAGAGAGAGATGATTTCTCGTTGCTTCCCTGTGGAGGGAAATCAATTTCAGAGAAAAGGCTCTCCCACGTGGGTGGAGAGAAAAGACGACAAAATTCAGGATCTTCAAACGGAAATCTGTGGTTTTATTTCCGTTGATATAAGTTCTTTTCTGACTTTGAGGCATCGAATTCTATTTCATTTAGTTTTCCACACGTGGGGCCACTTTTCTGAATTACTACTAGTTATGGTAGTAAACAAATCAAGGGTTCTTTCTCCTTTTTTCGTCCGGGTGAAAGAGGGAACTACTTTGCCCCTGACCTGTCACCTGTCTGCCGTGTTCTAAGACTGCCTCTAGCCTGCTATCTCCTTTCTCACCCTTAATGGGCAAGGGAGCCAAGTCCTCTCTCCTCCGACCATCACTCGTCGGATTCAGATCTAAACTGCCCCTGATTTGAAGTGATTCTACTAATGCTAATTTGAGATAATTTGTCATGAGTTATCACATTCACATTTTACTTAAACTTTTCTGCTTAATTAAGAGCCAATATTGGCTTACAACTTCCAAATATTAACTTCCTCAAATGAACCACTTGACCTAATCTACTGCATTACAGTCGAACCAATAATTTTATTCATATCTCTGACAACAAAAACGTTATCTTTTCATTTACTTTTGTTGATTTGCCTCTACAAGAAGTTGTTGCATCAGCAAAGAGAACATTCAGAGGATAATAAAGAATTTATGATTTCTCAGCTGATAAGATTTGAAAACTGATTCCTTCAGTTTATTTTATATACAAATGTAATGAAATGCACTCTGTATTCGTGTGATCATACGCATATGTGACCAAAAGCCCATATTGTATTACCGGGGCTAGGAAAGTGTATCAAATGGTGTATGTGACCAACAGGACATATCGTATTACTGAAGGACATTTTTGTTGTCAGAGATATGAATAAAATTATTGGTTCAACTGTAATGAAGTTAATATTTGGAAGTTGTAAGCCAATATTGGCTCTTAATTAAGCAGAAAAGTTTAAGTAAAATGTGATAACTCATGACAAATTATCCCAAATTAGCATGAGCAGAATCACTGAAATCAAAACTGAATTTACAAGTTGAAGCAATCACTCACAATAAGACTAGTATTACTTTGATAAAGTTAAAACTCTTGATCAATACCAAATGCATTTATATACTGCAGCCAGAATATACAATTACTAAAATAATTGAATTCTATGAAAAGTATCTCTTCAGAACACAAAGTTCAAAAGATATATAAAAAAACAGTGAAGATGATCAACCTCCTTTCAACCCAAGAAAATCCTGAGAAAACCTGGTATCAAGAAAATCAGATATGTTTCTGGCAGATGCTTTAGTTGCCATGTTCAAAACACATGATGCCATTTTAGTGACTTGATATGTGATTGAACCAATATGTCTAGATAGTGGAAAATAATAATGGAAAAAAAAACAATATAACACATAGTGTTTAAATTTAACATGTTAAACCTAAACCTATAGAAATAAGAAAAAAAACCCAAATGATTTGTATTGCTCAGTTAGTCGTAGCTAACACCTATTATTTATTTTCCCTCTTTTTATCTATTTGACAGTCTGAATAGAAAAGGTTGAAAACTAATAGCAGAAGCAGTAAGCCGACAGGGTTGCACACAGAAAGAGACTCCTTTAAATAACTTGCAGTGCTAACAAGATCATCTGGTGCTGCCCAGAGAAAATAAAAAATAAAACCTTTTTGATTTTTAATAGAATGTAGGCATTTAAAATGAAGGCTTCTTCACTTATATTTCTTTGTCTTAAGTCTGACACAAACCTATATTTCACCAGAACATTTAGTATCAGTCATTGATAGCAGGCATGAAGTAGAATATCTGATACTGTGTATTTAACTGGATTTGAACACTGACTGCTGGTGTTAGAAGCAGAGTCACTTCCCACATTATGCTATGCTTCATATTAATTCAGTTTTTTTGTTTGTAAAATCCCTCTTTCTGATCAGTTGAAAAAGACAAAAGAATGGCATTTATTCATGTGATTTAGTTGAAATCTCTGTCAGACAATTCTGACAAAATAGTAATTAATAATCTTTTGCCATAGTGGGTGCCTTGCCAAGGAGTAGTGGTTAGCAAGTTAGTTTTGCAGACTATTACTACTGTAGTGAGTTCGATCCTCACTGGCTGCTCCACACTTGTGGCTTTATGACAGACTAAGCTAAACTTAGTACAGCAATACCTTGGATAGTGTGGTTTTGATTAGTGCGGGTTTCAATGTAGTACAGTTAAGGTATTGCTGTGCAAATTAATGTAACTAAGTATAAGCTGAAAACAAATCAGATCAAATTATAATAAGACCTTGAACAGTGCGGTTTTGAACAGTACAGAAATCTTTTAAACAAATTAACCGCACTATTCAAGGTATACCTGTATATACTTTAGGGTTTATTTGGTGAGTCAATTGCATATTTCTCACCAGCACCAGTCAGTAGTATTTGAAATCAAGAAAAATCTAGGACTTTGAATGCTGGTTTTCAAGGCAACTCCTGCTGGAAAGACCAGTGCCTTTATAATTGTTAGCGTCAATAAACCTGGGAAGGAGCTATTGGATGGATATTTTTTATTAATATAGACATTTCCAGTAGTATATATAAATGGTACTTGGAAAGATGATATATGTGCACGTGTGTGTGTTTCTGATACCCAATATGCACGTGTGTGGATAAGTGTGTGCTTATGTGTGTCAAAATAGTAAGCTGATAGGAAGTGTGTGCTGGTACGTAAGTGTGTGTGTGTTTGGATTCTAACCTGTTATGAAAACATTAGAGAGACTAATATTATCTTTAGGTAGTAGTTGCTGTCCGCTCTCTGTCCTCTGTGGGCCAGGAGGCAGGGCATATCTCATCTCGCAAGTAAGATGACTACATTTGAATTTCACCATCATTTGTTTTCTTAAGCAAAATGAAAAACTAAGTTGCATTCCTATGCTGCAAACCGTAACTCATTGTCCCCCCTCTGGAGATATTAGGCAAACCCATGCATCTTAAGAAGAGAGAGAGAAAGTAAATATATATTTCAAATAGTTCTTCGGATGATTGAACTCTTTCTTGTTGTTTGTTTTGTTAACACAACGATTCAGCCGATCCATTCTTTAGCCTTCATCAGGTGTAATATTCGAATGCAATGGCGGTAGTTTGTCATATCAAGAATGAAATCAGTTTCCTCTTCGCAATATGCAATTGCTTTTCAGAGCTTTGTTTCCCGACTCTTACTTTATTCTCGGTGACCATGTTTGAATCACAACGACTTCTCATTCAAGCCTGCACATTTGCCTCTTAACGCACATGGTATGCTACACTTACCCATGATTTTTGGACAGGCAAATTTTGTCACCATAAAAGGTATTTAGTTGGCATAAAGCCATAAAATCAATGATTATTTTATTTATACAACCATATGATCATAGAGATGAAAAAAAGGAAGCACACACACACACATTATATGTATGAGTAAACTTGTGTGTACAATCATATTTAGTTGGTCACATCATTCAAAATGCCTTTTTGAAACTTCTGAAAGTGTTATTCATCCGATTGTTGTTATAGAAAATAAACATGAAAAATCCATACAGACGAATTGCTATGGGAGTAAAAGAATAGTTGAAGTACTCCACTTCAACAGATGGATAAAAGTCCCATTATGAAAGTTCTGGATAGATTTAGAATTAGAAAGAATTAATTCAACATAATTTGTGCCATTATCAATATCATCAATCAATTAGGTTTGGTAAATGGAGACAGAATTGATTTTCAGTCAGATCAGTCCACTGAAAATTGGTTCTGTCTGAAAAAGAATACAATTTTTTCAAAATGAATTCCTTGAAAAACAGAGATACATTTAACTTCCTGCAAACCATAAACATTATATAGAAAATAGGTTCAGTCAAGAAAAAGTTAGAGAATTCCTGACCAATATTTTAAACAATAGGAATTAAGTCTTCAAGCGGTGTGAGAAATAGAACTTTTGGCATTCCCAAAATCCAAATATTAAAACAATAACCCAGAAAATAGACACTGACCGATTTAATGTTGACACTCTCCGTATCAATGCAGAAAAAACAGGATGGGCATTGGTGTCCAAATTAAAACAATGGATAGAGAAAATATCAAAAATGACCAATTTATAATTGTCAGATGTTACCAATTTACATCTGAGTTGACAGCCAAAATGTGGTCAGAGGGGAAGTGAATAATATATGGCTTTTGTCTGCATTTTCAATAAAAAGCAGAACTCACAATCAGCTAGAGCAGTTGGGGCTTCAGCCCTCCGGCGTGCATGCAGAATGCACATTAGGTTGAGAGAACCTTCAACTCTCAGCCCTTGTACTTTGTATCCTACATGCTGGGGTGCAGTGGTCAATTGCTCCATCGCTTAGTGTGAAGATGTAAAAGAATCTCACACATAGGTATCTTCAGTTTTTAAGTGATTCTGGCTGGCTGGCTATCTATGTATATATGTGTCACGCATACAGGCCACACCAATGGAGCTTAGAGGGTTGAAAATTTAAACATTTACTCCTTATGTCTAGAAAAAACTGTGTTTTTGTTTTTTGAAAATTCTCCCCCAAAATAGATTTTTAGTGAGGTTTCAATTTACTATGTAAGTTTATATTAAATTGGTCCCTTATTTTGTGTCTGACAGCATTCACACTTGTTTTTTTGAAAATTCAGACTTTTTAGTGATCACTGGCCAACAAAGGTGAAAGAAATAACTTATTTATTGATCACTCCTGTTAACTAAGTATTCTCATTGTCTGTATTGAGTTATTCTCCTTAGGCAGGAGAGCGCTTATCGACTTCCGGTAAGATGCCACTGTTTATGTTCTGGTGGCCAAGCCGCCATATTGGTTTTAAGAGATTGAGAAGATACAAATGTTGTTGACTGCGGTCATTGTAAATGTATGACTAAATTAGATCTGTGTGAGTACTTTTGTTGCATTTTTAATCTGTTGTTATTTATCATAATAATCCTTACAACCACTTTATCCAATTTTTTAATTGACACCCCCAACAAGGCATGCTGTCAAAAGACGTTGGTTACATGACAGTTTCTATTGAGAGAATAACTAATACTGATGACTTTTATGTTCTCAAAATCTTGTGTCTCTCTTGAATAATATCAGGATTCAAAATCATAGAAAGTTGTAAATTGTCTCCTATAAGAGACAAAAAATAAATATTTCAATAATATAATCTTGATGAAGGAAAATAAAGCACATATATTTAATGATATAACAGATAAAATCAAAGCAGGTTTTGGATGAACCTTTTTATTTTTTTATTCATTGTATCTTGCAGTGTTTGTCTGCTAGTATTTTGGCACTGGGAACAGCATTTTTTAAACTTTGATGGTGTACAGGGTCTGTTTAATCTGTAAATTTAGTAATGAAAACAGAGATGTCAGTTATTTTAAACCCAAACATTTCTGTGCACATTATATAATTTGGCCTTTTTATGAATTAACAGACTCCCATCTTTCCTGAGTTCCAATAAACCAACTTATATTTTCAAGTTTGTATAATAATATGCATAATTGTTCAGCTTTGTGTCTGATTTCTGAAATAAAGCATATCATTTTAATGTATTGTTTTGTTTAATGCTTTATATTTCCTATTTATACTTTGAAATATTTTTGTATTTTTTCAGAAATATTAACATTAAGACTTAAGATGGTGATATCATTGTTGCTATTATGAAACTTTATGCAACAATGTGATATCAGCATTGAATAATAATATAATGGCCAAAGCTTTTCAATGTTAGAGTAACTAGACTCCTATTGTTCAAGAGGCTTATATA
>VCCN01001809.1:1128487-1151635 GCA_006491835.1 Architeuthis dux
AAAATGACATTACCTGCTTACCTAACAATAATGAATCAGGATCAGTTAATTGAACCACAAAATGATATTACTTGCTTACCTAACAATAATGAACCAGGATTAATTAATTGAACCACAAAATGGCATTACTTGCTTACCTAACAATAAATTAAAAGAAAAACTGTATCAGATGCAATTTAATCAATTTAAAACTCTTCTTTCCTATGATTAATGCTTTTAGTGTTTAACTGATGTTTGTTGCATTTCAAAGATTAATCAATATTAGAAAAACTTTTATATTCTTTTCTACAAAGCAGGTTTGCAACCAAAGCATGGCTAGGAAGAGCTGAAACTCTTTGAAAAGTTTGTATTCC
Source organism: Architeuthis dux (assembly GCA_006491835.1). Taxonomy (NCBI): domain Eukaryota; kingdom Metazoa; phylum Mollusca; class Cephalopoda; order Oegopsida; family Architeuthidae; genus Architeuthis; species Architeuthis dux. The sequence goes on from VCCN01001809.1 coordinate 1,128,841, forward strand.
ACTCAGGCTTTAAAATTTATTTTCATTTACAAAATTATAAAATTCTATTTCCTTTTATTTAGCAAATTAATGGAACAGAAAATATGGGATTAATATTAGCATGTTAAAGTATTGTGTAACAACATCTTAATTAATGATTACATCTTGTAAATTTTCATTTTCTTTATAAGCCATCATCATAATTCCATAATTCTTTTTTCAGCAATTCAATCAATTAGTTTCATAATTAGTGTTCAAAGTTTGGTTTTCAAGAAAGCACAAAAAGTGACTGAGATGAATAAAGCAATTACTTCTTTTGATTTGAAAATCTTTTCAATAAGGTCAAATATGATCAGAGCACAAATCAGCATAAAATATTTATCAATAATCATGCCTTCCTATAGTAAAGTGACTGGCTAGTCTTTAGAATGTCTTTGAAAATGAGTCTTGATTGAAGAAAAATTCCATCTATCTTGCAGCCATTAAATAATTCAGAAAAACTCTCCACATTTAAAAAATGTCCAAATGAAAATGGGTCTTCAGATTAATATAGTAGATTGGATATTTAGATTGTTATATATGAAATGTCGTTTTTTGAATAGTAAGATGAAATATAATATAAATAATAAAAATGGTAAATATTTAATCAAAATATTACCCTTTTGAAGCAACCTTTTTCCAATGACCCTCTAATGATAATTGTTTAGGTTTAGTGGTCTCAGCACAAATCATGGCTTCCCTATTATTGAAGCTTTTATTACAGATATGAAGTTCAAAATACTTGAAAAGATGATAATCTGTAGGAGAAATATCAAGTGATTATGGAGGGTTCGGTAAGACTTCAGTCCCAACCCTCTAAGCTCAAACAGTCAGTGAGAGGCTTGCATCTGTCATGGAGCATTTCATTCAGTTCATGGCGGAATTATTTTTCCAATTTTGTAACCTATTCTATTGGCTTGAGATGATGGTATGTGGTCACCATTGAAGTCTTAAAGTGTTCAGAAAGTACTTGAACCATTGTTCATGGGTCATTGGCCACAGCTGTCAATAATTCTTCATCATTAAGAACAGGTTTGGGCCTCCCTTTAAGTTTATTATTGGTATCCATATTTCCAAACCTAAACCAATTGAACCCATGCTAAACAGTTCACATTATAGTAATGTTAAAATACTTTGTTGATGTTATCAGCACCTTGAGCAGCAGCATTGTGTCCTAATTTAAATCTTCTTGGTTAGACACCATTGCTGTTAACGGCTCACAAACCTTGAGCAGCATTGTGTCCTAATTTAAATCTTCTTCGTTAGACACCATTGCTGTTAACAGCTCACAAACCTCCAATAATGACACATTTACTTTATTTATTCTATTTACATTGAATCTGCAAACATTTCAAATACATTAATAAATAGCAACAAATAATTATGGAATATTTTTTAAATATGGAAAGTATATAGTAGCAGTAGTTGTAACAATTTTCAACATTGTAAAAAATAAATCCTTCATAATTTCCATGCAGGAATCAAGTGCAGTGTTGATGAATGCAAGTGTTCCACCATTAATACAGATCTCTATGATGTTGGATGAAAAAGATTTTTTAAAATGATGGTAGTTTTGATTAACAATCCTATTTAGTACATGTAGCCTGGAGCTTGATTGGATTTGGCTTCCCTGCTTATAAAAAATCCATTTATTGTACTTCCCAATCCAACAAAATAAATAAACAAATAAGACATCTTATCGTGTAGTATTAACCTTTCTGTCCTCCACTGAATTTTTCAGATTTATTCCCCTCCATTGCTTTACAGTTAACATATGTTCTTAAACTTGGGTTGGATTAAGATTAGGACAATAAAACTTTCAAAACTTGAAAGGACTCAGAGAGTGCATACCTTTGCCAATGCCATACACTAAATAAAAACTGAATGAAAATTAGTTTGTATATAGCTACCATGAAGTGGGGGGGAGGGGTAACTGTGTTTCAATTTTCCATATTTCTGACTATTGCTTACCTCTTCTTAATATATGGAAAAAAATTTCAATTGAAAACAAAGTACTGGATCCGCCCCAAAATTTGACCAATTCTTCCTAAGCCCATGATCCATCCTTCCACAAAATGTCCTTGAAATTCATCAAAGCTTTTGGAGATAACGTATGGATAAACAGACAAATAGACAGGCACAAGTGAATACATATACCTCTTCCAATTTGATTAGAGCCTATCTAAACATACAAGAAGAGTAAAAGAAATTATTCTTTTGAAAATTTGTACTTATAGAACTTGTCAAATCTTTAGAATGGGTATATGCTTGCTTTACATTTATGTCCAGACATTCAAATATCTAGGGTGATTTGGCAGTTTAATTTGGCACTTATGAATACAACTCAGTGGAAGAACAATAATCTGTAAAATGTGACACATACAAGAGTATTACTATGTAAGAGAGGGAAATTCCTGATTTTGAACCAAAGTGAAAAAGCATGCCCCAATAGGTATTCACCTCTTTGCAATATCTAAATCTTGTACTTTGAATATGAACCCTGTGTTACAAATTTAATTTTACCAGGGGTCTCAAGGTAAGGCAGAATATTTTAAGAACATCCACCTGAAATTTAAAAATTCCAAACAACAAGATAGCCTTCAGCATTTGTAGAAAGAGAAAAAAATGGAGAAAGGATGATGGTGGTTGTGATAATATAGTTAGAAACATAATATTTTTTGTATTACCTGTATTGCAATACATCTCATTAAATGTAGAGTCTTCAGCCATATTAACAGCAAAAACTCTTTTCCTCAGAACTTCTTTATAAAAAATACAGAATTGCTAGTGGCATGTCATCCCATGAGAGTTAATACTCCATTCCCAAAAGATGATTTTCTCTTGGGATATGCCAATATTTTGCTGTTTAATCTTATCCATATATCAATATTTTTTGCTTTTATAACTTGGGGATATGCCATGTACAGATTTCTTCTAAATTTCCTCTTGGAATAGATGTTTTTTTAAATATTGAAATACTGTCTACAGTATAATTTGCTGTCAAAAACTAAAAATCTAAACAGAGAGCAAAGCAAAGATTTTGAATAATAATAGTATGTCAACTTCTAGGATTTAAAGTTTCACTAATGTATCTTGATATTTAAACATTAAAAAAAAATCCCTTTCCAAACTCTGAAGGTTAGCTGTAATTAAAGAGTAATATTTAATACTTTCTTAATTAAAACTGTAGGATTTCTGATAGCAAGGATTAGCAATACTAATTTTTCAATATCAATCGCTTAGAATAAATTAAAATTTAAACCCTCTTTAAATGAATGATAAAATCTTTATATAATACTTTGACTCTTGTGTAATAGAATTTAAGGCATTAACAAGGAATCACATTAGCGATAAATCCTTCTTCTCTATGAATAAGCTGATTAAAATCAGTTGTTAAGATTTATGAGACAGTGTCAAGTATTCACTTAATCTTTACAATAGTCTGCTAAAAATTTACAAAGAACTCATATTTCATGTTTTAAAAGTTTTGTAATCTTAAAATGTTTTAACTAGATGTTGAGTTAATTTTCTGACAAGATTCATCAAAAAGGTTTTATCCTTTGTAGTAATGATGTTAAACTTGATTTAAAGGATGTTTGCTTGTACAAAGCAATTATGAAAAATAAAATATAAATGTTGAAAAGACCATTTTTTTAATGTATAATTCTCTTGTTTATTTGCATGATTCCAGATGAAATGAGCCAATGAATCAGACCAGAACTTTATTCTGATAATCTTTAATCTTTATGAATAACTGTAATAATAGAACGTACCAAGAAAAAAAGTGTTTTAAAAATTTAAGAATTATAGGTGTTTATAAAAGGAACTGATGCTGTCATTTAATTATGTACACAAAAGAGCAGCAGGTGAAACTTTAGGAAGACTCCTAAGGTAATAATTAACAAGTTGAACATAAGAGTCATGTTAACTGAAAAATCTTAGCAGATGTACAGGTTGATTAATTGATTACATAAAAAGTGTTTATGACACACTTTTGATGCCAGAGGTAAAAAGTTATTACCAGCCTCTAATTTCAATGCAAAGAATTTAGTCTTATCTACAGTATCACTCATTCTGGTTACATAGGGATGAGAATAAATGAATTTTATTCGAATGAGAGGGACAAAACAGAGTAAATAAACAGAAAAAGCTTTTAGATGTGTAAATATTAGCAACATAGGGAGAACCCCTCTTAATGAGTGAGGAAATTACCTACTTAGCTGCTGGTGGCATCTAATTAACTGTTCTATTTGTTGCTTTAATTCAGCTAAATGTTGAGCTGATAAAAGTAGTTAAATGTTATGATACATCATATGCTATTTGCAACAACAGTATTTTTGTGCTTTCAATCGACAAATGATTATGTTCAAGAAATTATTTATACTTATGCAAAATTAGCTGGTTGCAAATTATTGTATGATTTAGAGAATCAATTTTACAATTTGATTATCAGAGAAACATATTTGAAGATTGTTTTGGAGAAAGAAGAGGAATTATGCTTTGGAAGAAGTCAAAAATAACCTTTGAGGGACTATGTGTGACTTATACCAAATTAACTTGGCTCATTTTGATTAGTATTCCTATGTTTCCAGTGATCTTGTGAAAGGAAAGAAAAAAAAAATGATAAATTAGTGCAGGTTATTTGGTTGCTTTAAAATGAAAATTTTCCTTCAATTTTATTGTTCTCATATTTACTTTCTGTTTCTTTTTCATTTTAATAATTGGTTAGATTTTCACATTCAACACCAAAGATAATTTAAAGACCACATCTCCAGAGAAAATAATTCAGATTAGAAAAAACAACAAGAAGAAAAGAACTTTGAATAATTCATGCATGGTTAAAAAAAACGGTGGAAGCAGACATAATTATATTAAAGAGTAAAATAAATTAACAGAACAGGTCTGGTTAGTCACTCAATAGAAATCATCACCTGATCAACAGCATACTGTGTTTGGGATGATCAATTAAAAAATTTGAAAAAGGGGTGATCAATGTATAAGTTACTTCTTTTTACACCTTTTGTTGGATGGTGATCATAAAAAAGTCTGATTTTTCAAAAAACAAGCATGAAAACTACCAGACACAAATTAAGGTACCGATTTAGCATAAACTTACATTGCAAATTGAACTTCCACTAAAAACCTATTTAGGGGGGGAATTGAAAAAAAAACAAAAAAAGAAACTACATAATAAGAAGTAAATGTTTAAATTTTCAGCCCTCTAGCTCCATTGGTGTGGCCTGTATGCATGATATAGTGAGCGAGACCCACTTAAAGACTGAAAAAACCTATGTTGATGTTGACGGTTTCTAATAATATTAAAGAATTGCCTTGGTAATTTATAAACCAAAAAGCCTGCATACATGCATTTGTAGATGGAAGCAGTAAAACTGGTTGCGTCAGAAAGGAGTAAGACATTCAACTATACTCTTATAACCTATATCTACCTAACTACAATTGAAGAAATCTGTGTGTGTGTGTGTGTGTGTTTGTGTATGTATGTGCATGCACTGCAATTACTTGACAACTGCCACTATACAAAGTTGACAGTCAGCTGATATATTAGGCAGCACACATGGCAGTGCAGTGTCGAGTTTGAAGTTTTTGGGATCAGTGGTTCTGGAGAAATCTAATAAAAATAAATAAAATTTAAAGATTATAGATCTTTCTTCATAGTTTCTATGAATTATCTCCCTTGACTTCCGCACTTTAGAATTATCTAAATTTAGATTTAAAATAACTTAATTGGCAACACTGAAAGGAAATAACTGCAAAACCATAGTTTTGTATGACAGACAGAAAATTATTTTACATGACAATTTTGGTAGGCTGCTCCACACACCTTCCAAACATGCACCTTTGGAACGGGCACTGTCCTAGTCTGGTAAAATCTTGATCACTAAAACAAGTATGGCTGTCTATTTTTGTACAAAACAGAATTTCCTATGCAAATGAATTCAGTTCAGCAATTAATGGAATTGAGGGGTTTGTGAAATCACCCCAGAGACAATTACACTATGATGATACCAACAAATTTTACGAGTCCAAAATTGACTGTATTCCCTTTATTCTATTTTGAATATTTTTATTTATAAAACGTAAAAGAAGTTCTCAAATGGTTACTCATTTTTTACTAAAAGGAATAATACCTAGTTTACTAAAAGGAATAATACCTAGTTTACTAAAAGGAATAATACCTAGTTTACTAAAAAGGAATAATACCTAGTTTCATGCGAGGATAAGTGTATCCGTATACTTTCTAAATCACTGTAATACTTTATTCAAGGACTCAAATCATCTTTAAACATAAATATGCTCAATGCAAAATAACAGTTATTTATATAAATGTCATATCAGGATCATCTTAAAAAAAACAGGAAATATTGATAAATGGCATAAAATGCTAAGTAAAGCCACATCTTTTAAGCAATGTTAAACCCAAAGAATGTTCACATTGGAACAGTGGACATTTTTTTAAACACCAGCAATAATATTTACAACAATTATCTATCAGTAAAAAGGATGAGATGATGATGATGATGATGTTGGTCACAAGGCTTATTTGTTTTCCCCTTGAGCAATAACAGAAGAAAAGCCCGGCAGCAATAGACACATCAGGTCAACTAAATGAAACAAAGAATATGTGACCAAGTATTTTTCTCATTGGCTTTCAGTCCAACAAATCAGGCACGTTCATGTAGTCATGGAAACCTTTTGAGGATGTGATGCTTTCTCTAACCTTTTGGTCTCAGTTCCTTCCATGACATATTGCAGCGACTGACTATTGTTATTTGAATGGTTGGGTTCTTTGCATTGACCCAAGTGTTTGCTCTTATTGACCACTAACTGTCTACCTTCATTGGAGAAGGTCTAAGGTTAAGTGATAATCTTTATTCATCCTTTTATAGACAAGCCAAAAGGACAACGTTGGTCAGAACAAGGCTTGTTTGCTTGCTTAGTGTATGCGTATGAACCTTCAATAATATACCACTTAAAAGCAAAGATTCTGATTTATCAAGAAGAACAGTTCTTCACATTTGATTTTATATAAAAAAGATCTCATCAAAGATCTAATTTGGACAAAAGCCAAAATGTGATTAAAAAAGACCCAACTTAAAAAACAGAATTACTTAGTGAAATAATTCTATATAAATGTTTTCTATCTTCAACAAGCAAAAACATTCTTTGAATTTATATCAGCTAAATAGTAGAATAGTAATATGAGCTATTAAGATGAAATAAACTAAAATATATTCTGTATTTACTTTAGCTTGTTAATTAAAAGTGAACACTGTCGAATTCCTCAATTTAGACTTAGCTACTTTATATTTGTTCATTCATCCTGACAAACATGTATGCACAAAAATGTACACACAGTTAATCAACTTATAACTTAGTATTACTCTTTTTTCTTAATATTTTGAACACTTCAAATAAAACCCATTATAAGCATAAGCAACAATGCTTTTCTTTCTAAATTAATTATAGCATCAATTCTGTATTCTGAGAGTGTTTAACTTTCATAAAATAATCAAGCTACTATTAATACACATGGGTGAGAGAGAGGGGGAGAGAACTTGTTCCATTGTATATGCTGTTGACTTATATTAGGGGAAGAAACTCTATTTGGTTTATTGTCTCTTCCATTCTGTCTGTTTGGCAATTATTGTTTTACTTAAAATCAATCATTGCAGAGTCATAAGATTTCAGGCTGAATTCTTTTACTTTTCTCATTTGTTTTGTTGAATAATTATGAAGACAAGGATTCACCTTGAGGATGGAACAATTTCTCAATCTGTATTTTTTGAGTTGCTATAATTACCCATTATGTGAATGAGCATATTAAGAAAATATTAATTGACATAATTTTGATATAGAACATTACCTTTAGACACTTGATGAACAAAAACATAGCGTGACATCAGTGATGGAAATGAGGTGGGGGGTACGGTGTATACCTTCTCAATTTCCAGATTTTTTGTATGTTCAATGTCTACCAATGGAGACATTACCATATACCTAGTTCCCAAAACCCAGCCTTACCATACACCTAGTTGCATAAACTGTTCACTCAGCAATCAGGACACATTGTTGAGAAATAATTTAATCTAATGGAGACTAAAGACTAAAAGGAGGCTTTAAAAATGTCATTATGCTGTTATGGTTGTGGTTACATCTGGTCAAAAGAGAAACAGAAAAGCAGACTGATTCTCAATAAAAAAAGTTGAATGACACAAAACAAATAGAAATAAGAAAGAAAGAACAGAAAAGACAGTAAAAATCGATTAGCCAAAAAAGAGTAAGAGTCTCGTTCAAAATCTATTATTTTATTTGGCACAAATTCAAGTCCAAATTTTCATTAATAGATAATATATAAATAGAATTTTTTATCTATCATTCTTTTCCATATGTAGGTGTGGGGAAAAACTTGGAATTATGAAACTCAAAAACTATTCAGTAACTTTTTATCAACTCACTTATTAAAAAAATATTTAATGATAATTGACATCTGTGATGAGGTGAATTAAATTTGTTAGGTTAACTACTATCTGACTCCATTGATACTACCTAAAACTTAACTCTACCACGTTAACATTTAATTAACTTAGCTTGTGAAAGGAATATAACAATTTGTAGTATTAGAAGTAGTAGTAGCTATGGTCATTTCTTTAAGGAATAGTGGCTACTGATAGTTATAAGATCCCTAAGGGCTAGTCCTTGTAATTGACTACTGCTAGTTTGGAGATATAGAAAGGATATGACTTTATGTGCATGGGAAAGAAGACTTGTTCAAATGCATAAGAGAGACATTATTCACAGTTGCATGCATCATGAAAAGTGCAGATGCAATTTACTTAACAATAGATATCTATTAGAAAGTGCACACGATTAGATCAATACATTTAGCTGTATAAATATTGATAAAGTTCTCATTAGTGTAGAAGAAGAAATACTGTTTTTATAGATCGGTTTGATACATGTAAAATGTCTCATGAGAGGAAGAATGCATCTGAAGTATTTTACATACAGTTGTGGTCATAAAGCTTATGTACATCCTCAGGTTTTACAGTAATTATACATTTCTGTGTATTCTATATGAAGTATGTATCATTTATCTTCTTAATATGTACCCATGTGTTGATTATGTACTTTTCACTGTTAATATGAACCCGAACACAGCATATCTTTAGTTAAAATAACATTTTAAATATTATTGTAGGGAAAAAAATATAAGCATTCATTCCATAATGTCTGTGTATGCCTCCTTACACACATTTAAGGAAAGATAAATATGAAGATATAAACCATAAAAACATCCATGAGCAATTTGCAAATATGTCCTCCCCACCCTGCTTTTAAAAATGCTTAACTCTTTCTAATAAATGTATTGTTTAATTTTCCCAGTTACCATCATGTTTTGGGGTGCATGAGTGCCAAAGGCTGGGTTTAGTTTATCAAAGTAAATGGCAAAATGAATTCTGATCAATATAAGGAAATTTTAAAAGAAAATCTAAAATCGTCTGCAAGAAAATTGGGAATGGGCAGGAATTGGATATTCCATCAAGATAAACATGCTGCAAAAACTACTCAAAAAAGACAACAAAATCAAAGTATTAGAATGGCCATCTCAGTCTCCAGATCACAACATCATAGAACCTCTGTGTGGGGAAGAGGACTATGCATGAGAGAAGACCCATAAATCTTCAAGGACTGGAACAATATTGCAATGAGGAATGTTACAACTCATCTTAAAAGACTGGAAGTTGTAACACTTGTTAAAGGTGGAAACACAAAGTATTAATACCAGGTATGTGTAAACCTTTGTCTTTGTGTATTTTTTGTAAGATTGATTTAAATATACTTTTACTGCTTATTTTTTTACATATTTTATGGCAAATCTTTATTGTGGTTAAAATGATAAATAAAGTTGATTTTTTGGTGAAATGGACTTATAATTTCCACCCAAATACTCAATGTGCAAATTCTTGGAGGTTGTGCATAAATTTATGACCAGAACTGTAAGATCAAAGTTTGTTCTGAAAGAGTTTTTCTTTCATCGTGTAAAGAAGGTTCCAGAAATTGAATGATTGGATTTAGACAAAAAATTAACTGTTCAAAATTCAATGGAAAAAGGTACAGTTGTTTGTATTCATTGTGGTTGTGAGTGTATATGTGCAAGTGTGTGTGTATGGCGGAAGCCTTCATTTTTGTCAAGCAGAAAGTGAAGGACTGAGCAATGGTTAGACTTGTGTATCGCTTATATTGAAAATGGTATGTGAGTTGGGTGTAAATTGCCAAATCTTGTCAACACATCTAAAAGATAATTGAAGGTGAAAATTTTGGATTCTTTTTCAGACTCTGTGTCTCTAATAACGGCTTGTATCAGTTGGAATTATGGGTTAATGAGTAGACGACCATAGTTTCAAATTTGTTTATCTTTTCTGAATTGTTCTGAGTGTATTGAGGCTTGGCTAAAACATACACCTTTATTTTTATTATTTTGTTTTGTTTTTAATTAAGGATCAAAGATAATCTAGTTTTGTCATCATTACCTACTTGTGCTTGCAGGTTTGGCTCTGTGGCAAAAGTACTGAACTGATAACTAAAAGATTTGAAGCTCTTTTCTTGTATTTGCAAAATTCCATTGACAGAAATAGCCCATAAATAGAGTGAAGCAATCACCAAATTATTATTAAAAAACTAATAATAATAAAGAAAGAAATAAAATAAAAATTCCCATAGTTGATGACAATTATATAATATATAATATTATTTCAAGCATTATTCATTATGTTTGGGCAGCAGCAGCAGCAGCAGCAGCAGCAGCAGCAGCATCATCATCATCATCATCATCATCATCATCATCATCATCATCATCATCATCATCATCATCATCATCATTATTATTATTATTAACTCTCTCGTTGTTGAAAAGAGTTTCAAGATGGCTTTGAAGACCAATCCTTAAAAAGCATGGATTCTTCCATACACAATGCATGGGAATTGACTATTGATATTCGGGTTAGAAGATTTGTAAGTTAGAGAATGCAGGTAGACTTAAGAAACACTCTGGAGCTTTGCAAAAACCTGTAATCCCAGCTTACTTAGCACAGGTACCTGAGACGGTCAGGAATCCAGATGTGTTGCATCGAAACTGCTAAATTTCTGTCTGTAAGAAATTATCTTTGCAGTCATGATCAAAATCAGTTGGTAGATGCCTTATGTGCCAGTCAGAGTTTGGGGCAACACACACACACACACTGAATAACTTTAATTATTTCAAGCAAACTATTTTGTCAATTAGTTTCTTTTGTTTTGTGGACACTTTCTATGATTGGTATAATAAAGAGTTGAGTGTTTTCCTTTTAAATATTGACATCAGATCAAATTGTTTTTTAAAAAACACGTTAACAGTAACTATACTGAAGAAGAAAAACAGAATTAGACAAACTGCTTGGACTTTTACTATAATAAGATGACAGAGCTTACATGTGTCCCTTTTCCCCCAAAATTATAATCTATTGTTTAGATAGTTTTAATCAGCTTCAACATGATTAAATTGCTAATACATTGATTTGTGACCAGATTGCTAAAATTAAACCACAATTATTATTGTTTTATATTGGGCAGATAATAATGAGAAAACTTGATAATAAAATTAATACCTCTTCAGGCACATTTTATTTGGAGTGCACTTTGCCACTGATTCTTCTTCTTCTAGTTGCTAAAAATAATGCTGTTGGGTTCAAGCATAATTCTCCCCACTTAAATTTAATATGGAAACTCACTTGGGATATCTAGAGATCAACTGATATTTGTGCTATTACCAACTTGAGTAAAACATGGCTAAAATCTTATTTGTATAACTCAGAAACTAAGAGCACTACAGAAAGAATATTTTCATGGATTCATGTTTTCCTTTATATGGTCATAAATAATTTCTATTAGTGATGGCAGTAATAAAACACCATATAATATACAATTTACTGTAATTTTTTAAAAGGTTTATTGATTGTCTGCTCTGAAGATAAAAGCATAAGAAATGGAAACACATAGTCTTTAAACCAGCTGTTGTTACAGACATTTTATCTCATGGATGTTTTGTAGAGCTCCAGACACCTTGTATATTTACTGAAATACAAGACCTACAAACACATTTCATTTGTAGTCTTTCTTCTCCATTACTCACTTTCATCTGCAGTCATAAATATAATATTTTAATTATTATTTACAAAAATATATCCTGTTTAAAATCTTTTAGTGATCAGTGTTTCTTGAGTTGATATAAATCATTTATTAGAAAAATCATCCATAAATGTATAAGAATTAAGTGTTTAAAGATTTGTCCAGGTTGTTTTATAATTGTTTTAAAAATAAATCCTTAGCTTCACGAGTATTTAATTGAATTTGCAGCTTTTTAAAAGTGTTCGTTTTCAATACAAAATTGAAAAAAGCGCCAAAGTTGACTGTGACGTCACTTGGAGGAGAATTTGACAAGATGAATCGCCATTGTGAAACTGCTTCAATTTTGAGCCCTTGAGGCATCCATTTTGTATTTTCCAGGTCTCAGAACTTGCTAGAACTATGAACACGTGACTTGTGTATTTTCATTATAGCCAATTGACAACTCATGAATCTGGCCAATCGGAGGCCTCCAGAGATTATTTCAGAAAACACTTGGCGTGAATATTTAGTCTGCTTCTAAGTAACTCAGAGATATTTTGTATCGACAAGAAGAGAACGATCTTCCTTGTTTTTACAACCTGCTAAAATGTTACCGTATATGGGACTTTTCTCCTTTCTTCTCTCTGTGACTCATTTTGAAGAGACTACATTGTTTTCCGACAGCTCCTGAAACATTCATTTTTCTGAACTTTAACTGCTAATGGTCAGACCAAATTTGTTACCTGAACTCAAGCAGTCATAGCTTGATGTTTCTTCCAGACTACAAATGCACAGAAGTTTGGAAGCACGATCTTACCTGGCTTCTTAGCTGCTTAAATGGAAATTTTGATTAAATATTTGTGCAGCCTAACATGTTATTCTTGGTCTCAATTCAGTGAGAGTTTCTTTAGAATTAGCTACCTGTGCAATTCTTTGTATACATGCAAAAAAAACACCTTGTTCTGCTTGACTCATAATATTCCATGATATAGAAATTAACATAAAAGTTTTATAAATATTCAATCAAAATGTCTTGGTGAAAATATATTTGAGCTTGACCTAATATATTTAGTGACAAAGAGATCAGAAGACAAGACAATGTCCTCAATTTGCATTTTATGCAAATTTTTAATAATGTTTTAATAAAGATACAACAGTCAACCAGGAGCTTTACATATTTCACACTCTATTAAAATCAGTGTTTTCTTAATTGTTTTATATAATCCGAACAAAAGTATTAAGTGGATTTACCATAAGATAGACAATTATATGTGAGATATCAAATGGTATGATTTTATTATAGAATGATTTAACCTTAAAACATGATTGATGAAAGGGTTATATTTACTGCTATTTGTGCATTCAGAATCTAAATAGTAATTAGAAGTACTTGATTGCTCACTTCATAAAGTGGCCAACTAAATCTGACTCATGATTGGAATATTAATGTTTCTTTTATGTCTACAAGTATCATTATCTCTATTTGCTTTGTAATCAGTGCTGGAAACGGGGGTGGGGGTATTCAGGGGTACAGCATATACCAACTTCCCAATTCCCAGGTTTTGTATGTTCAATGTCTACTAATTGAGACATTACTATATACCTAGTTCCCAAAACCCAGCCTTACCATATACATAGTTCCCAAAACCCAGCCTTACCATATAGCTAGTTCCTAAAATGCAGCCTTACCATATACCTAGTTCCCAAAACCCATTTCATCACAGTTTATAAAAATGTCTTTCTTCCTTATTTCCTCCCAAATGATATCCAACACTTGAAATTACAGAACAATCCAATAGCCAGAACTGAATTAAATTACAGATTTTACATCTGTGGTAATAAATAGTAGAAAACAATAGCAGAGACAGTTAATTGTAACTTTTATCTGGAATATGCAAAGTAGTGGTAAACTGGTTTCTGTGGATACAACATCTCTGCACGAATTGTATAGACATAATTTTATTTAGGACATGACAAACCTGTAAGATAGAATGACTGTGTCACCTAGCAGTATCTCATCAATTTTCTTTTGACATAATAAAAATAACTTTAAAATCTTTAACAGTCAAAATAAGATTTCCAGATTCAAAATTATTTCCTGATCACATAGCAACAATTAGAGATAAGTGATTTTTAATAGGCTGATCTCTCTCTCTCTAATTAATGAGAAAAAACTGTCCCAAGCTCAGGTAGGACAGTTACTCACAGTTTAATTGAAAGCATATTTGTCTCATTTTTCATGAGTTTAGTTTTCAATTAGTGTTAAAAAATGTAGTTTTTTCTGAGAGATCTGGTTTCATCTCAGTAGGTTAAGAGAGGGTGGATTCCAAGAAAGAAAAAAAAGAAAATAATAGTTGGAAACAAAAGTGAAAGCTTTTTAGAAAATGTATAAATCCTTCTCAGAAATATAACATATAGTTTTACAGTGATAATAATTGTATTGATAATAATTAGTTGTATTGATAATAATTAGTATAAAAGTTAGTTTCAGTATGAAGAGTTTTTAGATGATGACAATTTCATGTGATCAGCAGACATGCCTCAAAAGTAAACATCACTGGAAGGACTATAAATGGTTAAAGTAGATACCAAATAACACTGAATTTGACTAATAATTTTTAGCATTCTCACACAAGAATTTACTAAAAATTTAAGAATTGTTTGATATTAGTGGTCAAATTGAAATTAATTTTGTCAATACATGATGAGCTGAAATCACTCTACAGACTTATTTGCTATGTTTTATTTGCACAGAGTAACAATTGTCTTCTGATAGCCATGGTATTTATTCATGGTCCTATTCTAAGAATCAGATGCTGTGATTTATCTCTAAAAATCATAGAAAACTATTTTTTTTAAATGGGCAAGATGGGTCTTTCCTCCTTGGAGATTTCCCAAATATATGTAAGCTATGATACTTACTTTAAATAGTTATATAATTAGCCAACCACAGAATGTCTTGGTAATGGATTAGTCATTGATAATTTCTGAAAATAGACTTTTGGAATAAGTAGTACCAAAATAAACTTTCTTTGATAATGCTGCCAACAGCCAAAGACTAATTACTAATTGTTAATCCAAAAGTGAGAGGAACCAGAAATACACATATAAATCATCAATGGAAATGTACTTTTGTTCTATTGGTTGAAGAACCATCAAAGTGTATGAGATATTGAAAGTACTTAGGTAGTAAATTGAGATATTTACAAAGTTCAGGCTTAGTCTAGTGTAATGCCAAATGAGGAAAATAAAAGTAGGAAGATTGTGTTGCACTAATTTTCCAAGTAGATAGGACCTGTCTGCCTAGAAAATCTGCATTTTAAATATTGGATTGGATCTTGGCTTGAAAACCAACCACTGGCACCAATCGCTATCCTTCAGACTTAGAGTATGAATTCATTTATCACCACATTTTCATTTTGAATCTCTGTTGAGCTATATTTTATATTTTGAGAAATTCTTTTAAATCTTCAGCTTTGTTATATCGACAAATATGAACAATATGCAAAAAATAAATAAACAATAATTGTTTTAATTGTGATTAATGAACACGTATCCTTTTCTGTTGGAAGAATATTATTATTATATTGTTTAAAGTAGTATTTATCAAACTTTTCTCTTGACCATCTTAGTTTCTGCTCTTCTGATTTCATGAACTTATTTCCAATGCTCATCAATCTATTCAATAAAAATATCCCCAAAATATTTCATTTATGGCCATGGTTAGCATGATACCCAAAACTACAAAATAACAAACAGAAGTCTAACAAGTATTTCCTATGCAAAATCCCACAACAGACTTTTATTTTGATTAATCCAGTGTAAACAAAAGAGCGCCTTGAATCATAAATTGAGAATATAACTAAATTATATCAGACTCAGATACTGAAATAAAACTTTAAGTTGTCACCCATCCAAGTACTGAGCTGGTTCATCACTGCTTAACTTTGGTGATCTGGTGGGACCCACTGCTCTCAGTGTGATTTGACCATTATAATATTGGTGAAGTGGAGTGGTGAGAGTGAGGTTTTTGAAATGAGAGTTGGAATGTATAGAACTGTTGGTGTATGTTAAAAAGACCTATTGATTGTGAAGAGGCCAGTAGCACTGAACATTGTTTTGGGAATTGCTAAAGCAGTAGTTCTCAGAGGAGGGTGTAGCAATCTGCAGTTGTAGGGCAGTTTTCCATCTTAGTGTGGATATTGAATTCACACTAATTGTTGAACATGAATTTAGGTAAAAAAGTTGCAGTATGCATCATTGCACAATTTACCTTAACTCTACTGCTGTGCAAGAATATTGACACTTGTCTGACAGTAGCATCCTCCGCAAATGTGACATGTGTTGTTTAAATGCCTGAAACTTGAAATCTATTAATTTTATTGTAATAATATTTGGATTAATAATGGAAGAAAGATTGTAGAAAATTATCAACTAGACATAATTTCTGCAGAAATAATCATACTTGAAAACAATGTGGAAAACAATGTTTATATTTGCAAACAGGTGGAATAGTGGTAATAGCATTAGGAACATTTTAGTCCAATTTTTACCAACATTTTAAAATTCCACTAAAAATTTCTAATGGGCCGATTTCAATAACATTTTCTGGATGTATTCAATTTTGAGTGAATTTTCATATAAGAGGGGTATTTTGTGAGAAAAATCTTATGGAATATGCCTTTTCAAGTCCCCCACAGCACACACACACAATTTTAATTTTAAGAAATCTCAATTAAATTTTTTAGGGTTGACACATATTTTTGCATTTCTAAAATGATAAATCCCCTAAAAAATAGATCCATTGAAATTTTATTCGATAATGCACATTGTTTTTTCAAATTGGCCCTGAATTGGAAAATAAGAATTGAGTATACATCATGAATGTTATCAAGGGAACAGCTTTGATTTCAAGACTTTGTGAAGAGATGAGAGCTGAGCATAAGCATCTGCTCTTTCACTGTTCCCTTTAGGTGGCTCTCTCACGGCAAAGTATTGTGCAGAGTTTCTGCCCTGTTGGAGGAAGTAACTAGTTTCTTGAAACCATCAAACCATGAACTTGTCGAAGCGGTCAAAAAGCACTCCTGCAAAGCCTATCTGGCTTACCTTGCTGATATTTTTGCAAAGGTCAATGAACTAGATTTGTTGTTGCAAGTGAGCTTCAACATTTCAAAGTACATTGGTGATGAGACTGAGGACACTAAGTATGATTGGATTGTGTTACCATTTTATGGCCAATACTCAGTCTGTTACTGATTCTTTACAAGAGGATTTAAATAATGACTCGACTCTTAAGCTACCGTTTGAATCTTCAAAGTATTTGGACTTTTGGTTAAAGATGGTCAGCGATTCGAAGTTTCAAGCCTTTGCATTGCAAGCAATATGGGATATAAGACTGGCATTGGCACGGTCAGTTGACCACGAATAAAAACCCTAGTAAAAAATAAACAATAAACAAGCAACTGAGTTTTTGAGTTTATCAAAATAAAGATCTAGTTGAAATATGGTTTCTGAATGTCTGAGTTAGAGGTCTGGGTCCTAGGTTTTGTCCAAAGTCAAGTAGAGGGGTGCCGGCAAAAAAGTCTGAGAACCAGGGCCCTAAAGGACTCAGAGCTGTCAGCAGCAGGAGTGAATTGAAAGTTTTGCCCTGAAGGAGGTGAATGTCTTTGTGTTGTATTGTGCCTTCGTCCTTGGGAGGAAAATCATGAACTTGGACAATCAAAACTTGTTTGTAAAAATATGAGACATATTTTTACAAACAAGTGCATCATCACAAGGAACTTTTGGCCTGAAATACTTTTCTGTCAGGAACTAATGTATCCAAGTAC
Organism: Architeuthis dux; assembly: GCA_006491835.1. Taxonomy (NCBI): domain Eukaryota; kingdom Metazoa; phylum Mollusca; class Cephalopoda; order Oegopsida; family Architeuthidae; genus Architeuthis; species Architeuthis dux. The sequence continues at coordinate 1,146,852 of VCCN01001809.1, forward strand.
TGCTAAACTTTGATGATAAGGTTAGAACTTATGTCAGCAATATATATGTAAGTCTGGCATACCCGAAGATGCCAGTAAAGAGACAACTAATTTATGTAATTCACAAGCAGAAACAATCTGATCAGTGTAAAGAAGATCAAATTTATACCACCTCTGCATTTGTTACAATTAAATCAGGGTAGTAATATTTGGGAACAATTTTTGACATTTGTCTTTTTTAGTTCAATTTGCACTTTAATGAAAATTGATTTCTTGGATGAATGATACTGATTCAAGATATAATAAAATGTAATTAGAAAACCAATGATCAGAAGTAGCATTCAAAATATCAAGCATAACTTATCAAGGCGACCAAGGAGAGCATTATATTTTTGCTTATGACATTTTGTCGTTTATGCTACTGTATATTAATGCAGATTCTTCAGCAAAAAACAAGTTTAAATATACTGGAAATTGATTTAGTTTCTCAAATAGGGATACTTTTTTTAATTAGCGACGTAGCCACCTTGGAATTATGGACAGATGTTCAAAACACATGCTTAGGTTATTTGCCCTGGTTGACCTTCTTCTTATGTAATTCCTTTGATTATATTATTTAAGATTGACAAAGTTGATGAATTTCTTTCACTACTGCATTGCCTGTAACATAGGTTCTCCTACTGCCATATTGTTAGGGTAAAATATATCATTTTTAGGAAATTCTGAATCACAATCTTATATAATATAATAGTCTTTGGTGGTACAGAATTTTAATATCACAGTGAATAGCAGATGCATAGTAAAAAGAGTTGAGGAGAGAACATGTTATTATTTTGTTTTATTGTCCTGAAAGCTTTTTTCGCTGACACTTTTCAAAGATTTTCATCAATATGTTATTTTAATGTACTGTGTGTGAATCAATTTTATTTAAAATGAATAGCATGTCATTGACCGTTGAATGCAGTAAAATAACACGGATAAGACACGTGTTGAATATTGTTTGCGTGATGGTTGTGGAAAAGTTTTAGTGAAAACACAAACTCCTTCACATAAGAACCAAGAAACCAATATTATACAAACAGAAGGAGTTTGTATTTGCACTAAAACTTTTCTAAGATGAAGTCATTCCCAAACTTACTGACGTTCTACGACTATCACACAAACAATATTCAACACATGTCTACTTTGTGTTATTTTACAGTGTTCAACAGTCAACAACATTTTAAATAAAATTTAAATAAAATTGATTCACACACAGTACATTAAAATAACATACTGACGGAAACCTTTGAGAAGTGTCAACGAAAAAGCTTTCAGGACAATAAAACAAAATAATAACAAGTTCTCTCTTCAACTCTTTTTACTATGCATCCGCTATTCACTGTGACATGAAATAATCTGAAAGATATTCTGCACAGTTTTTGCTTTGGTACATTCATGTTGTCATGATTGAAAATCATTTCTTTTAGAATAATCTGTTGTCATTTTTTAACATAAAACAGAAAGTAAAGAATGAAATCAATGTTTGGATAATAAATCAGCTGTTAAATTGAAAATAGAAATCACTAGTAGCTTCCAGTGATTCATTCAACAAAATACTGTGGATTTTTTATTTGACAATAATTGTGTATAGCAGTGAAAGGATTAAACTTTCTCAGACAATAAATAACCTTCTAATATATGTTTGCTGGAGCATAAATAATCTAAAGATGAATAATACTTTCCAATATTGTAAATCTAAGAAGTAATAATTTTCAAAGAAAATTGTGAAAGAAATACAAAGAAATATTGAAATTCTGTTAAACTCATGTTTTTTGTAATTAACATTCACAACAATTTTGAAGGAATGTTTTATAATCATTTTTAGGCAGTAGACTCTTATATACTCCAGAAGATTACTATATTGATGGCTATTATCTACTAAAGTTCAAAAAGCCTGCAATTGTAAGTATGAAACAATTGAATCAAAACTATATAACCGTATATAGTTTTTTAAAATAATTCCTCATATTTTCTATACAAATAATTGTTATATACATAAGAATGATAAAAAGCCTTATTTTAAAGTAAGATCTTTTCCATTTGTGAATAAATCAATACTTGTAAAATCCACTAGAGGCAAATGGAATCAATACTTGTAAAATCCACTAGAGGCAAATGGAATCAATACTTGTAAAATCCACAAGAGGCAAATGGAATCAGTACTTATAAAATCCACTAGAAGCAAATGGAATCAATACTTATACCGATACAAATTATAAATCCACAAACTCTTTTGTGTATTTTACAATTTAAAAGAAATTCCTTATTTAAAATTTATAATATATAATTTAATTTTAGATTATATTCTTCATGTACAGTTATATGATTTTTAAAAAATATATTTTATGACAAAATTGTTCCACAAGGAATTTTATAATATGCTTTGCCTTTCTTGTTTTGTGTCCTGGAATTTTCAACTCAGAACAAATGAGAAGACAAATGGAAAGTAAAAAAGAATCCATAAAGTCCTTTGCCTATTGATCTGAGATGAACAATAGAGATTTAAATCAGCAGAAGCAGTTTAATTGAAGATGTGTATATGGCTTAATGATTTGTATTCAATAATGAAGTGGACTTGAGGAATAAGTTCAAATTTGATCCAGTCATCTGGAAAAGAGTACATGTTTACCACTTGAATACTTTACAGTTATAGAACATCTAATGTCAAAAAGCCTAAGAATGTTATCAAAAGTGCTAAAAGTGGCTTTTTAAAAATTTGCCTATTTCAATTTCTGATTGTAATTGTGTGAACTTGCATATTTATATTATGGTTTTTTGATCAAGTTATGTTAAAAATGTGAATATAGTTATTTTGTGCCAAATGTTTCAGTGGTGCACATATGGTGATGGATACAGTAATGTATTTGGAAAATTAATTATATATCTCATCAGAATAGGTTCAAGTAAAATATAGACAAACACAAACAATAAAGTAACTAGAATCAGTCAGAGTAGCCAGTCTATTCTATTATGATTTATTGCAAAAAGACAAATACACAGAATCTCAAGTAGGTTGAGAATGAAAGCAAGTGACTGCATTCATCACTATAGTAATTTTCTCCTTTTATGAAATAAAACTTCTTTTTTCATTATAAGGATTCAAATATTACATGCTGATATTGATCTCTTTCTTTGAACTCTGAGAGACAAAGCATTGTGTTCATCTTAAATTTGTTTGCAGTCCTTCAAAAGTTGAGGAAAAACAGGAATATTCTAAAAATTCTATGTTTTTATAAAATCTCATTAAAATCCTTAATGGTTATTTGCCAATGAAATAGAACAAAACAGTTGGAAAAATCTTCCCAGATTATAAAACTACTCATTAGAATAAGACTATTAATATTAATAAAGCTCAATTTCATAATAATAGATTTTGGTCAATTGATGCTACTTGAAAAATGAATCAAATCTCCACATTAAGATTGACATAGCAATATATGCTGTTTATCATGATAATTAGTCTAGTTGCACCTATTTCTTTGTGGGCATATTAAAGTTTGTGTGTGTATGTGAATCAAGACAAAACTGGCCAGTTAGAAAAAAGGAAGGCAAAAATTGTACTGCTGATATTATAAAATTGATTTAACACTGGCCTGTTAAAGAATTTGAATCAGTTTGATCTCATTTTTGTTAAGTTTTTATAAATTATTTAAATTCGTAACTTCTGGTTGACATTAGGTATAGATGTTCAGTAGTTCACATTTAGATCCTTGATAGAATATTTTAAGCTTGTAATAAACCAAACCAAAAATGATAAAATTATACAAAGAAATAGTTAAGAAACAATAATATAAGCTAATTATAATTCAACTAATAAAATGTTTCAGGAAAAACTGCACTAATTGGTTTAATATCAGAATACAATATTAGGTATTGTATGTACATTTTTAGTTTCTTTTGACAAACTCCTCTATCCCTCAACTGATTAAGGCTACTCAGTAATATTGACAAACCAACCAACATTTGCTTTATTTTATTGTTTGAGAAAATTGCTTTCCAGTAGATTGGTCTCCATTCACTTTTGCACAATTACTGTTGATTCAGACTTTTGGAGACATCACAATCATTGGAGGTCTCTTACTCTTTCTGATTACAATCATTATTGGCTCTCTAGTTTCTATGGGGAATTCTAGCTTTGGGTATCTTGGTGGATTTTTCAAAAGATTTGCTTAATAAAAAGGGCCATTTCTTTGACAGATTCATTTAAGAGGTCAATATCATGAGATCAAACTCTCTTTAATGAATTTTTTAATTGGTTATGAGAGCCAATTGTCATTTTTTTTATAGCAAGACCTTTACATTTGCAGAGACTAGAGCTGGCCCAAGGCATAAGCAAACTAAGCAGCTGCTTAGGCCTCCAAGAGTGATAGGGTGCCCCAAGAAGGGCTGGGTGGCCTCAATTCAGATAGTACACCTGAAGAAGACCGGAGAATGGATTGGCCAAAACGTCATGTGAATGACATAAACAACAAGAAGGTGTTCAATCATTCAAAAAACTCTTTGAATGAAATGCTTTAGTTTTAGAAATATAATCTTTTAATTTGAATTGATAAATAGCATGTCATTATAGAGAATAATACAAAAAAATATAGTGTTTTTGCTAATTTGTTTTAATGCAGACTAATTTGTTTTTTTTTTACATAATATTAGGTTTAGTTGGTCACTTTTCTTAATCTATCATATTTTATCTTTTTTTTTAATAGTACCAAATTATCGAGATTAAACTCTTCACTCCTAATCTGCTACAAAAAATTGTCATATTT
>VCCN01001809.1:1158795-1169484 GCA_006491835.1 Architeuthis dux
ACAGGAAACAGCAATTGGGGTCAGGACAACAGTATTGCCTAATAATGGAGTGAATTAAGAAGTTAAGATACTGTGTCTTGCTAAGTGCCATACAACCTGCATACAGTAGCCAGTATCAGAATGGCATTCAGCAAATCAATTGATAGGCTTTTATCTGAAACCTGTTAATAAGACATCTGGAAACATCTAGAAACTCTTTAAACTAAATTTCTTGACTGATTTGCCCTGTAGGAATATTTTCATGACACAAGAGAAAAATGTTTACTTTTTAACTTTTCAAGTGATCAAAAGTTTTGGAGTTTTGAATTATTTTTGAAGATCTTTATTAGTAACCATCAACCAAAACTATCAACATAGGTTTCTTCAGTTTTTAACTTGGTCTGGCTGGCTGGCTATGTATGTATGTATGTATGTATGTATGTGTATGTGTATGTGTTGCATCTACAGGCACCACCAATGGAGCTAGGGGGCTGAAAATTTAAACATTTACTCCTTATTATGTCTACAAAATAGGCTTTTACAATGTAAGTTTATACTAAGAGAAAAGTGTTTACTTTTTAGCTTTTCAAGTGATCAAAATTATACTAAATTAGTCCATTTGTATGTGCCTGGCAGTGTTCATGTTTGTTTTTTCAAAATTAAGACTTTTTTAGTTATCACCCCACCCCCCACCAACAAAAGGCAAGAGGAGTAAATTATTCAGTGATCACCCCATTTTCCAATTTTTTAATTGATCACCCCCAACATGGCATGCTGCCAAAAGAAGTTGGTCATGTGATGGTTTCTATTGACTGACTAACCAGACCTGTTTTTATTTTGGTTTATTCTCAGAATCCAAAGAGATATATGCTAAGCACCCTGAGCTTCGAAGAATGTAAAGCATTGTTATTTTATCATTGGGAACTGAATATCTATATCTCTCTACTGTTCTCTTTCATGCGGCTGAATTAAGGGGTGTGCTGTTTCATTGTTCAAATAAATATCAACACCTTTTATGACATATAAACACTAAGATATGAATATCATGAATTAAAAATAAAATTTAAATCTATTTTACAGGTGATTATTTTCCCTTTCTCTGGAGGAAACATGTTCAGAGTCAGTCAGTAAGAATGTTGGTTTTTGTATGTGGATGTTACAGCTATTTTTGCTTTTCTACTACAAGGATAAAGTCTCAGTGATTGCAATGAATAATAGCTAATTAGTTTCATTTGTTTAACAATAAGATCTTAACCATACGCCTTGAATCCTATGGTGAAATTTCCATGAGATAGCTTTCAGATATTGGATAAAAAGGATAGTAAGAACCAGATATTTCAAAATTTATTAGTTTTCCATTAAGTTGAGACAAAGAAAATGAGAATATTTATTGTACTATCTTGAAAAAAATTTAGATTTGAAAACAGTAACCTTTTCTTTTAAGCATATTTCTTTTATTTGAAAGAATGACAAGATAAGTGGAAGCTGAAACAAGTCTGGCTGCTGCAGGGTCAAACTCCACTCCAACTTCTATTCCAACTGAAGATTACTGCAACTTTTGTATTGTATATATAATTATAAACATATTTTTTTTTCTCTATTTATTTATTAGAATAAAATAAGCCCATGCTCACGTGTATGATAATGTTTTGTTAATATCTGAGACTTGTCAATTTAGCTCAGGCAGTAAAGGAATGGGGATTTTACATATCGGTTTACACCCCTAATTTTGGTGAGGATTGTTGTTCTTGTTCTTGTGGTTCTTGTTACAGTAGGAAAACAAAGTGAACTCCTGACTTTGTCCTGGTGATTGACAACAGTTTTCTAAAAGTAAAGCAACTTTACAACATTGATTATTGGGAATTTGATATGAACTATTTTGCTTAAAGATACTTTTATTTAACATATGATTAAACTTAGCATTATGTTGATAATATGAGCACAAAATATTTTCTCTTAATAGTGTCATACAAGTTTAAAAAGGATTTTATGAAAGCAAATCTTAAGCATTGATGATTCTTTAAATATTATTATAGAAATTAGAGTAATAACAAGGTTTTAGGTCAACTAGAACAGTTTAGTGCCAGAAAATGTAGGTATTATACTACAGTACTGTTCAATACTGCAATATTACGGACAAAAGTGTTAGAACTCTGTAGAAAAAAAGTTTATTGTGTGAAAATCATTACCAGAAAAAGAAGAGTGGAATAGAATAGTTGTAATAAGAAAAATAACCACAAAAATTCCAAAAGCACGAGAACAGTGGTAATGGGCAGGTCATGTTGCAAGAATGTCAGACAACTGCTGGGCATCACGACTCAATTCCCCAAGACCATATGCGAAATTGTGGCAGACAAAAAATAAAATGGTGTGATGATTTAGACAAGTTCAGATGGTATTGGCACTGTGATGCTCAGGAAGAAAACAAAACTGCTGAAAGTCTATGTCCAACAACAGACTTCATCATCATCATCATCACCATCACCAGTATTAAAATTGATCCATAGATAGAGTTTGAGAAAGTATAAATAGGAAAATGAAAAGAGGAAAATTTCAGTAATATATGAGACCTAAGTAGACCTAAGGAGTGATGGATTAGTGAAAATGCTGAATAACAGAAGAATTACTTCTAAGCTGACCATCACATCATACCTTTAAATCATCATGTTAATCAGTACAAGTTAAATAATAAGGGAAAAGAAATATTAAATCTAGTCCTATTCTTCATGAAAATCTCTTGCTTTTATCGGCATTTTATTTAGTTCTAAACTTCTTCTTTCTTCCATTGTTTTTCTCACACACATCTGTTTCTTCGAGTCACTATCATAAAAAAATATAGCCGTTTTTCTTTCCATTTCTTTATATTGTACACTATTGAAGAGCCAATGTTGTAACAAATGCAAGCTTTTCAATGATACACTGTCGTCCAGTATTTTCAAGAGTTCCACTGTATATTCAATCGATAATGTGCAGTGTTTTCATTCCACAGTGCAGGATGCACTTCCTTTATTCACTGGAGTCATAACTGAGGTTAAATAAGAGCAAATGATATTTTTTTAAATGCAGGAAAACAAGCAGGAATTACCTGCCTGTGTTTACAAGAGTTGATTAACAGGTGAACTGATCTAGTGCAACCAAAACCATGCGCAGCAGGTTGGTGCGGTACTCTGAGAAATTTGAAATAACAGTGGCCCAGGAAATTTAAAATCAGTGCCAAATTAGTGAAGGAACCAGATACAGGTAGCCAGATTAGTGAAGGTCTACTGTAGTAGAAATTAAGTTAATTATAATATTATAAGTAAATAGAAAGAAGCCATTCATAAATTCAATCAGTTGGATTTATCCGCAAATATATAAACATTTAAATCATGGTATTTTATTTTATTTTAGTCTTTTATTATTTTTATATCCATTTTTAACTTAATGATGTAGCACAATTGCATAGGCATATGTGAACTCTTTGATTAAGGGGCCAGAGGGTTTGATTTGTCTGAAAATTAACATGGTTTTGCCTGAATTATACTGATTTGCCCCAAATTTAACACTATTAGGCTCATAAGCCTATGCTCAATTGTCCAAACTATAAAATATAAAATGTCAGAATCATTTATTTGTGTGTGTAAAGAAAAGAAAACTCCTTTACTGATGGGACTTTTTAGCTTGGGTAAAAATCACTCAATGAACAATATTTTATTGTAAGTGTTTAAGTTAGTATTTATAATTAAATCTTTATTATAATCTTGCTTTACTCTTTATTATAATCTTGCTTGAGTAAATTTTCTTAATTGATGGTATACATGGTTTATGGGTTGCAAGAAGGTATACACTTAACAAAGAAAATATATAGAGAGTTTAAACATACTTTAATGTCAACAGAGATGTGTTGGTCTTAGAATAGCATTTATATTTAGAACAAATTGCATTTTATTGTCCAACAAGTATTGCATTGATTACAAAGTCATTACTCTTTTTAGTAACTATTGGAAAAATGAAAAAAACTAGCATTCCAAGGGAAATTATGAATCACTGCCACCCATATAAGCCATACATTCCATGTCTCACACATTCTGCATGAGACACACACAATTTGATACATGCTCACTCTCACATGCATGAAAGGAAATTCTCACACATTTTATAAAGTGTTAGATTTATTTAGATTTATTAAATTAAATCTTAGCTAGAACTTTAGAACTCACATACAGAACTTTTAAATTTGTTTTAAATAGACTTCTGACAACACTTAATTTCAGTAGCTGATATGACCTGAAGCACAATTGTAGCCAATCTTGGATACATAATTTTCAAAATGTTCTGGGGGAGTGTTCCCAGACCTCCTTGAAGTACCCCACCCCCATTTTTATTTTTATTTTTTTTTTTGGGGGGGGGGGGGCACACAATTCTCACTCATTTTCAACATTGAAACTTGACAGGTATGTATATGCTGTGATTGGGGTGATCAATTAAAAAGTTGGAAAAAAGGATGATCAATGAATAAGTTACTTCTCTCGCCTTTTGTTCAGCTGTGATCACTAAAGGTCTGAATTTTCAAAAAACAAGCGGGCACAAATTGTGACCAATTTAGCATAAACTTACATTGCATATTGAGCCCCCCTCTAAAATCTTATTATGGGGGGAATTTTCAACAAAAAAAAGAAAATATTTCCCCATCTCATTGAGGGGAATGTGTGTGCAAAATTTCAAGTTTCTACTATGAATTTCTAGTTGGAATACGCAATTCTGAGGGCCAAATTTGAGCCTCAGGAATGGTAACAAAAACAACTGTATACCCTTACAAGTATGTATATACATGTATGCAAAGTACAGATATATGATTTGGGAGTGAGGCAATAGTATCATACGGTTCTCTTACAATAGGGGTATATAGTCATACTATATAAGGGTAAAACTAGTGTGGAATTTTGTAACAAATCTTTCACTGCATTATATTGGACTCATTGACACCAAGCATGTAAAAGCGCTGGATTTCGTAACAAATAGCATGGAATTTTCACTGTATTATATCAAAGAATACAGAATGTGACAACCTTCATAATCTGATTTCAGCTTCACTGACAGGATTTGTAGTTGAATAAGAAAACTGAACTTGTTGTATACAAATCAACTTGTACATTGTACTTGTACATAAGATAATTTGCTTTTGGTTATCTTTAATCTAACCAACAAAATTGCATATGCCATTTTTATTATTAATTTCAGCCTCCTTATATATCTATGTCATCATAATACTTTCATCTTTGGTTGAGAGCCATCTCTTGCTGAAAGCACTTAGGTCACTATCTGCTGTAAGTATAAAGTTGTAAAAACACAATGCATATGAATGTGTACAGTATGAGTTCCATTTGCATATCTTAGTAAGTATATTTTAGCGTACAGTTTCCATAATAAAAAATCTATAAACTGTGTGTCAGTAATGTTCACTATGCAGTGAAAAATACTCTTTTTCAGCAGTCTTGCATTCTAAAAGTAAGATAGCAGATTAGAATCTGTTCTTTTACAGTTGAAATAAATATGAATCTTTTTATCTGCTCTAAATAAATCTACATATACGTGTGCAAATATGAGGCACAGTAAAAAGAAAATTAAATGGAGCAACATCATTCTTATCATAATCAACATCGTGCTAAAAAATATTCAATACTGAAAAACAAAGAGAAAAGTGCACATTCTGAGGAGCCTGTTGACCTATGTTAGAAGTTTCGGGTTTCAAGAATGTACTACTTTTGAATGTTAAGCACCTATTAAGAAAATTAATATATACTCTCATATACAGGGACAAAATCACACAGAAAGACACACACTCATACACTCACCCACATCTATGTATACACATTATTTGCTGTGCACAGGTGGACTTTTGTATGTAAATACATTGTATTGAGTATTTCATAATTTTTAAGGTATATAAAAGGAGTAACTGCAAATGGCATAAACGACTTCTTGAAGACTTATATACATACTTATTGGTCCTGAAGTGCTATACTCATACTGGTGTGGATGGAAAACAAAAATGATTGAATCTCATTATGATTTATTTAGAATAGATATAGGTGAAGAAACTTTTTTAAAGAGACAAAAATAATAAATTTTCAAAAAGATCTTCTTTAATATGAATTTAAAAGATATGCAAAGTTGTAAAGATTAAATTCATATTTTGTGTATATATCCCCAAAATGAAATAATACAAATGAATACAGGTCTGGTTAATCACTCAATAGAAACCATCACGTGACCAACGTCTTCTGGCAGCATGCCATGTTTTAGGTGATCAATTAAAAGATTTGAAAAAGGGATGATCAATGAATAAGTTACTTTCAATGTTTAGACAAATTCTACTCAAATTATCATTATTAATATATAACAACAACCATTATGAGGACAATAGTTTGGATATATCAGTGTAAATAATGATAATTCTTCATTTCAAAAATTCTGAAGGAAAATTGCATGAAAATCATATGAAAAGTTTCTTCTTATAAGAATCTGAGGAAAAACGGATTTATATGTTTCATTCATTGTTGAGGAGAATTTTTGTTTGATTAGTTTTGTTTATTCCAATCAAAAATCCTTTTTTATTCTTTGTGAAAAAAAAGTAATTTGGCAGACATAACTTACATTGTGATAAAGTGCAGCTGTGACCATTTTTAATAGGAGATGTGAATAAAATCTCTTTCTCCTATCCTTCCCTAGACTGTGCTGGTTTCAAAAATAAAAGCAAGTTTATACCAAATAAAGCCCAATTGTTATAGCAGAATCTATTAGATTCAATGAACAATGATACTGACACCACGTAAATGTCCATGATAGCTTTTCATAGCCAATAGATGTTGATTTTGCAATTAGGCATTTCATTGGTCATAAAACCAAGAAAACAATTCTGGTGATATGAACAGTAATAAGACAGTAGTACAGATGAATTAAGAGACATTGAATAAATCATGACTGAAACACTTGAGAATCATAGGTTTTATAAGTATATCATTATAATGACTTCTAAAAAAAGTAGGTAGATTGTGTAGTGCCAATTATCTGAAAAAGAATCTGTTTTAAAACTGAACATTTGAAAGTTTCTGCTTTTATTGGAGGAAAACTTATTACTATTTCAACCACAAAGCAGACTTGGTTATAGCAATAAGATTGGAAAATCTTCTCCAGAGATTTCATCAAGGATCTGCCCATTATTTGGCAGAGCAGTACACCTTTCTTTACAAGCCCCAAAATTTGCATGCATATACATATGACTATTGCGACTCTTTTGCCAGAAGCACTTTAGTACTGCCCTCTGGTGGCAAGTGGTGCCACCTATTTATTCGATACTAGGGTGGCTCAATAGGCTTCACTAAAATCTCTGGTTCTAATCTATATATTTTTATTCTGTTTGCAGGTATAGACTCCTGAGAACATTATCTAAATATAATGTATTACATCTGCCAACAAAATTGAAAAGGTATATGTATTTGGTTGCATCTTTCTGTCTTTTTCTCTGTCTCTCCACACAATATTTCCAAAAGTACTGGATGAATTTCAATGAAATTTTGTGGAAGGATGGGCAATGGGTTACGGAAGAGATGGTCAAATCTTTCTGATTTACAGATATTTTTCTGTTTTTTTCCCTCTACATTTATGTATATGCTCATGACTGTCCACAAGATATCTCCAAAAGTTATCAATGAATTTTAATGACATTTTATGGAAGTGTAGACAATAAACTACAGAAGAATTGATTAAATGGGATGGATCCATGCACAATTATCACCCCTACATCGCAGTTATATGTCCACACAATATCTAAAAAATGTCATGCCTGTCCACACAATATCTTCAAAAGTTCTCAATGAATTTCAAAGACATTTTATGGACAATGGCACATGGAAGAAGTCCTTAAATTTTGGGGTGGATCCATGCAGAATTATTTCCCCTACATTGTAGGTGTATGTCAACGCCACATGATATTAAAAGAGGTGTGAAATGCATCTCCTATTGTATGTCGGTTTGAAGATGTATGCCCTTACTAGAAAAAAGGACCATGTAAATATTCTATTTGAGATGGGCATTTGTGTATCCTATGAGAGAGTGTTTGAGGTATTGAATGATGTAGCAAATGATGTGTGTACCCAGTTTGCGATACTGCAAGTTGTTTGTGCCGTGACTTTAAGTGGTTTTCATGGAACATCTATATCTGTCTTTTAATTCCACAGTGAAATTAATCCTAGAAACAGAACAAGGCAAACCCATACTTGGTCAAGATACTGTAGGAGGACAGGATGGTAGTGCCTCTTCCAGACACTTACACTGAGGTTGCACCAGCCATGTTAAAAACAGAGTCACCATATGCCCCACCCCTGGAGGGGCCTTGCCAACCACCAGTTGTACAGCTGCCAAGTGCATATCAGAGAGAAGCTGAGTGGTTGGCAAATGTTAAGAAAAATTTGAGAGTGGAAGGCTGGTAAAGGGCAACTTCATATATCGTGCCTTGAAACAGCCGCAGATCCCTCAACCTGTCAGCTTGAATGCCATTCTTCAGCTTTTCCCAGAAAATGCAACCATGATAAAACATGGCATGGGCATCATAAAGAAGGCAATAGAACATCTGAATCCTGGGCAAGTACCTGTGATGGCTGTGAACCAGCCACTGTTTTCAATTGCCAAACAGGTTCAGTAGTGTTGGCCCCAGGCATATGGAGAAGATAAATAGATGATAATGTTGCATGGGCTTCATATTGAAATGGCAGCATTACGAGTTGTTGGTTCATGGCTGAAAGACAGTGGATGGGTCAAAGCCAGATATGCCCATCAGGTCACAACTACAGTCTTTTCTCTTCTGAAGAAGGAAGCTTACACAAACTACAGAGAAACTCTGGGAGTAGAGGAGTCAATACCTCCATTCAATAAATGGGTAAAGGAAAAGGCGGAAATATGTCCAGAGTTAAAATATTGGAACCTCACCCTAGAACTGCAACTGACCATCTTGATTTGTGTAAGAGCACAGCGTGACAGTCTCTTTGGCCTGTATGTTGAGTCCATGGTTTTTTGTAATAGACCAACATAATTTTGCGTGGTTAAGTGTTGATGTTCGTGACTCTGCTCTTTCCCAAATAACACCAGAGTCTAGCTGTAGAATTTCAGAATGACAACTTTGTTATTCAAAAAGTACAAATATATCATCAGGAATTGCTATGGATCAATGGCAGGAGCAGAATATTGGACTTCTGAGAGTCCACAAAACTGGTGACAATAATAAGAAAGAGTTGTTTGCTTTTCTTAGTGAAGTTGTTATGCAAGCTGTTCATAGTGATGTTGAGCTGTATGTCACTGATGGAGATAATGTATTATACACCACCATTGAGATATCAACAACATGTACAGGCATTTCTTCTGAGACACATGCGCATTTGGAAAGTTTTGTTATCCTCACATATGACAGAACAAGTGCTGCATTTGGCATCAATGTTTGTAGAAAAGGCCTATTTACAAGAAAAACAAAACATCATGAAATCATTGCCACCTACCAAGGCAGCCCTATAAAACATGCATGCTACCAGGCAGGTCATGTATGGGGACAGGCTATGATACTAGACCCTGACAAACCTTTTCCATCAGACTGGGGATGGGCAAAAGAGGACGACACTTGGATGCCATTCTGGACCTCTCTTCCAAAAGCATCTAAAGGTTGCAGGGAACTAGTTAAGTGTAAGTGTTAGAAGGGCTGTAAAAGTCAATGCAGTTGTTCGAGGATCAAGATACCATGTACACCAGCTTGTGATTGTGTGTATACAACAAAATTAATATAAAACAACAGATGTTTATCTGAATGCTACAGAATGGGAGTAAGAGTACGAGTGTCTTCAATTCATCATAATCTATTGAATGTAGACAGACATGAACATGAATTATTTTGCATTTTCATGTGCTACAGAGAAACTAAAGATGTCACCAGAGAACAGGAAAATGTAATATTGATGTATTTTGTTAACTAGTGTAGAAGAGGAAATAAAACAATTTATGAATCATTTTTTAGTTGTTTTTCTATGCAAATTGGTACTGTTTTTTCGTCAAGAAATATTAGTCAAATCAAATTAATGTCCCTAAATTATGTTTAGAGAATGTTCTCAGGAGTCTCTATTTGCAAACAGAATACTATATAGATTAGAATAAGAGATGTGATCCTTTTAGTGCGCCATCCTAGTGTTGAATATGTAGGTACCGCTACCTGCCTCCACCCAGCAAAAGACTTGTAATGGTCATATGTATATGCATACCAAATTTGTTACCTATAAAGAAAAATGTACAAACATTTCACTAGACGAGTAGTAAGGAATTCATTCACATGTTTTTTTATCAGATATCATTCAAAATAGTAAAAGCTAGAAACAAAGCTAAATTAAGTATGTCACTGATTACTTTTATATGATTCATTTAATAATTTGTTTAATACGTTTATATGATTAATTTAAAGATATCATTACTCATTCACCACATTCAAGCCATCATGTGCAATGGGGTGACTTCGTATGATGTTAGGTTTTGGGATTATATAGTGTTCCTGGTAACCAGACAATTATATACATTTGCCAAATAACTGTCTTATGGACAGGTTATTCAGCTATTATTTATATGATTCTTTTCTTTGTTACAGAAAAGATAACCATTTTGCTGATGAAAATATCTCTTACCCACCATTTGAAACAA